>JAWDJX010000003.1:600000-979882 GCA_033117895.1 Extremus antarcticus
GGCCCCAAAGCCACAGCCGTCCAACCCTCCACCAAACCCGCCCTCACCTCCCGCCCCTCCATCACCCCCCGTACAAAATCATCTCCCTCCGGCGGCTCCAACCCAACCGCCGCCCGCCCCGCCACCGCTATCCCTCGCCCCGAAACCAGACCCAAAAACACCTACCTCGACGGCATCTCCAACCTCACCAAGAAAACACCCTCCTCCGCCCCGCGCACAGATGACGACGACGACCTCCCGCTCGCGAAGATCGCGGCCGGGAAAGCGAATACTGCGGCTAAGAGGCGCAGCACCATCACCGCGACGCCGGAGTTTCCGAAGTCGGCGACGAAGGAGAAGGAGCGGGCGAGGACGAAGGGGCCGTTGAAGCCGCCGCCGGTGCCGGATGAGACGCGGAGTATGAGTTCGCGGCTGGCGAAGCGGAAGAGTTTTATGAGGATGTTTAAGCGGCAGAGTGTGCCGGCTTGGTATGAGCAGTGAATCAGCCATCACATCATGCAGACGACAGAGGAGGTTGAGTGATGGTGGAGAGAACGAGGAAACGTATACAGAAACGACGCGACTGCAACGGGCAGAAGAGGAGGAGGGAATGATGACGTGTGCGACTCATCTACTTGCGTACTGGGAGGACGGTCCAGGACAGGACCATTGCCCGGCGGTTCGAGACTGTACATATGACCACTCGACTGATCCGGAGGAAAAGGAAGGGAAGGGAACGGCTGGGACTAAACTTATATGTAGATGATACCCCCCGTTTCCATGCAGATAACCGTGTATACTAATGCAGATGATTATGTGCGAACTCACTCGATTCAAGCCATCCCGTGATTCACTATTGCATTCAAGATCTTCTTTTCTTGCTGATGGTGGTGACACTGCAAGTTTTGATTCGGTCGTGAAGCGCGCGAAGGCTGGCCGCCGGGAGAAGCAGCGTCGAAGTAGGCTAGTAGGACGATTGTAGTGAATGTTGATGTGTGTATGTGGATGAGATACATAATACAAGTCTACCCGAATCATATCTATCGTGTACTGTTACTCGTTACGCCGAATTCCTCCCCAAAACGCCGACGCCAACGAAAGCAACCGTTGGGTATCTCAATCAGTCGCTTGAACGCAGTACCAAGTATGTCTCTGTCGGCCGTCACGTGCTCTGAGAACACGCCTCAAAATGTGCTCCAGTTCCCATACACACCCAAACTCTTCGCCTCCGCCCCGATCAACTGCTTTTGGGCCTCCTCGTCCGACTGCATTTGCCCCGGGACTGCTAACATCCCACTCCCACCCATCGAACCCTCGCTGCCAGTTGACAGCCTCAGTTCTTTCTGGCATCTATTCCACTCCATAGAACAGAGGTCGCATGCCCGGCTCATATACCCTTTGGGATGAAATCGAGCGTTCTGATCTAGTGGGACGAGGTTTGCAGAGTGGGATCCGCAAACCACGTGCCCGCATTTCCGACAGTGGTGGCGTCGGAAGTACCATGTAAACGTCGCTTGACACAGCGCGCAGTTGGGAGAGGTCTCGTTTGGTTTCCAGTGGGATGTCACGGGCGGGCCGAGGACTTCGTCTTCAAAGGAGAAGGCGGGGATGAAGATTGATGTGTCGATTGGGTTGGTTGGGGAGGAAGGGGCGAAGACTGAGGGACCCCAGGAGGCTGTTGAGCGATGGAGGGGTGCGGTGGGGAGGGTCGGGAGGGAGGTTGAGGAGCCAGCGGAGGTTGGTTGAGGAGCGTTGGCGGAGTTGGCGCTGTCGAAGCTGTTGCCTTTGCTTGGGGGTGGTGTGTCGGGTGCCCGAGGGCGGTCGGGGATGGTGCGGGAGTTGTTGTGTTCGGTTGGGCGTAGGGCGGCGGGGATGTAGAGGGGTTGCTTGGGGCGTTTGGCGAGGTTGAGGTCGTAGGTTTCTGGTGGGGAGGGCTCGGTGGTGCGGGGGGTTATGTAGTATATGCTTGTATTTGGTTGTTGCGCCTGGGCAACGGAGTTGGTTGCGAGCATGGTCGAGATCGAGTATGGAGGGTGTGTGCTTCGAGGTCTTGCATGTGATTTGTCGTCTGGACTCGATGGGATGGTTTGAACAAAGCGACAACAATACCACTGCGCGAGTTGCGGTCTTTACTATCGTCTCACGTCGTCGAGGCCGTCAGTGAGACCCTGGAACCCGGTTACAGCAAGGAGCCAGATACGGTACGGGATCGTTGACCGGGTCGTCGCCAATTGGCTGTTGGAGGCAAGATAAGGACGTTGCGCGGATGCCGGTACGTGGTTGCGGCACACCTCTCGTTCGGCAGTGTGCTATCGACAAAGGAGTGACTTGCAGCAACGATTGTGCATGAGATGTGGAAAGTCACCCAGAAGGGGTGGGAGGGGAGTATTAAAGCTACGACATGGCGGTGGAGCAGTGCGCTCTCAAGAAGGTTTGGGATGGGTTGGGGACGTCGCTCCATTTTGCCAGACGCTAGATCCCTAACAGCAACCGTAAGCACGCGACACTCTCGACATTCAACTGTGATGGTTGCTGCTATATCTTGCCAACATACCTCAAGACTACCTCGCCCTTCCCCAGCTTCACATCGACCTCTCCAGGCCTTCATATGCCCTTCCATCTCGTCTCGAAGGCGTATTCCAACACACGACCATCACGAATACACTTCCCCACCAAGCCGGCAACGAGGACATACCCCGGGAACAGACATCTCTTTTGGTCGAGTCGCCGACTGCGCGCCAATCGCATCGATTCTGCTTATCTTTTGGTGCTATGGCCTTGACTTCCGCCGGTTAGGCTAAGCATTTCGTGCATACGACTTGACAGCAACCGTGCTTTTTCGTTCGGCAGTCAACGGCACCCACCGGCTCAATTGTCGTGGTGGCGCGAGGCCGTTCGTACACAATACAACCCAGAGGCGTACTTCTAAATCGACATCTTTCATCAGGTCGACATGAGCGAGCAACACCGAAAGGCGGAAAATTGTGTCTCGTATGGCAGGCTCGACTGTCGCGTGCCGATCGCACATTCCCTGCAGCGACCCAGAGTTCGCCCAACGTTGGACCCACCAGCTCCCCGGGCGTTCATTCGTCACGGTCGCGTTGCCGACGAGAATATTCCGAGTTGCCCGGATGCACAACTCAACCTCACCCCTTCGGTTTTGCCATTGAGGCACAGGAGTATTGGATCTCCACTTGAGCTGTTCGAGAGCTCTGTTCTGGAGAACCGCTGGTCGTCATGATCGCGGACAGCTGCCGTGGAGATGGTGATCGGGATGTTCGTCGATGGTATCGACAGCTAACCACTATACGGCTAAACCCACACGCGACACACAGCAGCAGGTCCTGTGGGTCCGCTTGATCCGGTGTGACATTCGACTCTGGAGAGTCGGGATCAGCATCCAAAGTGCAGACACCGCTTCTTTCCATCGAGATGCTACAACTGGCCTGGTCATACCGGGTGTGATTGCAAGTGTCTTTGGACGTTCCAAAGAGGACAAAAAACAGCCTTTCCAGCGAAGTGCTTCGATCTTGTAGTCCACCGGGCTTGATTCATAAACGTCGAACTGGACATGCACGGTAGGTACCTTGCAACACACCAGGAGGGTTCGATAAGTTGCGAATCATTGCATGTTCCCTAAGTGTAGTGCGATTGCTTCTGACGCCTCTCGGTACGTACGGTATTGAAGACGAGTGGCAAGTATAAGATCTCCTGTCAGCGGTGATGAGAAGCCGTCCATGATCATTTCGGACCAATCTCGAACAATCGAGTCAACCCGACGTCTTGAGTGCTGCAGGTAAAACATATTCATTTCATTCATCACGACTGAAAAGGAAAAGCTGGTCCTCATCTCCTGCATCGTCGTCCAATTCCCAAACCTCAACCACCCGTGACGCTACTTCCTACAAGGACACCTCCTGCTCTCCCATCACCCCCGACTTTGGTCCCATTTATGACTTCCCGGCAAACACCCTCGCCCCTTGATAGCTCTGCGGACTACTCTCACTCTTAGTATCGAAACTCGGATTCTGCCTCCCAGTAGGCACGTTCGTCAACGGGTACTGTCCGTCCCCACCCCCGGCCTTTTCAAGCTCGCGATGTCCCGAGCGCTGCGGACGGCGGGCGAACAGCGCCCAGGTGCCGAGACCGAGGAGCAGGAGTTGCAGAATGAAGAGGGGGATGAGGGAGAAGTAGGCGAAGCGCTGCGGTTGAGTCAGTATGGGCAGGAGTTATGGGAGCTAGTTAGGGGGGGAGATATACCGTTTTGTTGCACAAACTGTGGAATTCTTCTGGTGGGCCTAGGGAGTAAAGGTTCCGTGGCACGGCACTCCAGCGACATGTCCAGGTGCGGAGGGTATCGCGTTTCGGAGCGTGGTAGTTGAGAACGGTTGTGAAGGCGAGGGCGATGATGGAGACGATGGTGCTTAGGAGGGCGGTTATGAGGACTAGGCCGTTGGCTGGGAGCTGGATCACCGAAAAGTCAGCATGCCGCTGTGTGCTTTTCTCGCATACTGGGAGTATGGTGGGCCTGGACTTACGGCAGCAACAACCAAACTAACGCCCAAAACGGCATTGCACGCCACGATCGCCGCAGCACATCCGACTAGCATCTGCAGCTCGCGAAGGTCAAAGTGGTCAGGCCAGACGGGCAGGAGCCAGAGGTTCGTGCTGTGCTCGCTGTAGTAGACGTGTAGACTGCGGCCGGCGGTGCCGATGATGGCGATGCTGAGACATAGCGAGAGCACTGTCAGGCCGAGGGTGGGCGTGCGGAGGGCTTGGGCGTGCATCGTTGCAACGAGCGTGTGCGGGAGGCAGCCGTGAAGGTAGTCCCGTGGATTTTCACTGTCGAGCTTCAACGCTTTATTCTTCCTCTTGCTTCGGTCGTTCTCGTCTTAACGCAACGCAAATCAAAGAAGGAATGGAAGTGGTAGACCAACAGACGGGACGAAGAATCAGGGAAACAGGGCAGTCATCAGTCAGTCTACTTCTTCTATACCTACATCGCGCTGATCACGCAAACGCCTGTTCAGCGCCTACGAATGTGATGTTCCTTCACTGCAACATCATCCCACAACCATTGGCATCGCTCAAATAACGCCTCGACCCGAGTGGTGGTGCAAGGCGGTTACCAATCCTTGGCCCAAGTAGAGGCATGTTCCGGGCGTCAAGCCATGAAGCCGGGTCGCCCAAATGGTCAATTATCAAGGGTTTGTGGGGAAGAATGCAGTTAGGTGCGTTGAGTGGAATGGGAGGAATGTTTGAAACGAAGCGTGTCGAGGGTAGAGAGGAAGGCAGCGCGTAGAAAAAGGCGTCTGAAGTGCAGATGGTGTTGGTGGGGTTTGATTGGCTGAGTTTTGGCGCTGGCGTTTGTGAGTGAGGCCGACTACATCCATCAATCGTGAACTCTGCGATAAGAAGACCACTGTGGGAATTAATATCTCGTCGAATTGAAAGAGTATTGTTCATGTCAAACTCGATCGGTGATGATGGATACATCCACTGGGAGGTGGAACTTTGAGCCATATATTCGTCAATTCGGACGTTATCCTTCGATCACGTCCAGAGTGTCGTTTAGTGATGGGGTCATCTTAGGGAACATGGCTCTCATCTTTTCACTGGAATTGTCCAACACTGTACAAATCGTTCCATATGGCAAGTCGGAGTGTACCAAACACATCAAAGCTTCGGAGCAGCATCCTGCCGTAATCGGACAACACCCTAAACACCTTCGTCAGCAACATCCACAACCACCCCATCCCCTCAGTCGGTCGATCTCACTCACCTCCTGCACACAACTAGCAACCAACCGCCCTTCCCTAGTATACATCCTCTGCATCACCAACCCCCTCCCATCCCCACTCCACGGACTCTCACACTCCGTATACAACCACTCATCCGCGCGAAAATCCCTCGGACTATGGAAATAAATACTATGGTCCAGACTAACCATCATCCCAATCTCCGGCCTCCGCGCCGCCTCCTCAAACACCACCTCCCCCTTCTCATTAACCTCCAAACTCCGCAACTGCTCAACAACATCCTCATCCATCCCCTCCACCCGCTTCAACGTCTCCGCATCCATGATTTTAAGCTTCTTAATCACCTCCGGCGTGATCCCGAGCTTCGCAGTCGCTTTTGAATCCGTAGCATGGCGCCAGAGTTTATGCACCCGCGCCACCGTCCCGATGAAGTAGCTATCGCTCATATACGCCAACGCGCTAAGGTGCGCTTGATGCCCCCCAGCTTCGCTTATCCGTCCCCTGGCCTTAATCCACTGCCGCGCTTTCTTCGTATGCGCCTCCTTACTCTCATCATTCAAAATATCTATCCGCTGGCTTATGAACGGGGAATGCTTCCCGCGAAACATATCCTCGTCTTCTGTGTCTTTTATCGGCACATTAGCGGGCATAGGATGGCTGTGCGTAACTACTTTCTTCCCGCCGGCGCCTTCGCGCATGAAGGAGAGGGTGGTGGTGAAGATGGGCTGGCCGCGCTGTCGGGCTTGCACGGTGCGGGTGCAGAAGGAGCGGCCTTCGCGCACGTGCTCGACGTGGTAGATGATGGGGACGTCGGCGTTGCCGTTGAGGACGAAGTAGCAGTGCATGCTGTGGACGGTGAAGGAGTCGGGGACGGTGCGTTGGGCGGCGGCGAGGCATTGGGCTATGGCTGCGCCGCCCTGTGTACTGGAGTCAGTCTTATCTCATGGTGTGATATACCAAACTTGTTGGCGTACATATATGCCTCGCGCTCCTGGAGGATGCCAGAGGGGACGGGTGTTGGTGAAGAGGTTGGGTTGGATTTCGTCTAGTTGGGTGAGTTCGAGGACGTCTTCGATGGCGGACTGGTTCTGCGAGGGGCCGGGGGGCTTGATGAGGGTTGGGTGGGAGGGCATGGTTGTGAGGGGGGAGGGGTGGTGGTATTTAAGGAGGAGTTCGGGGGGCAATGTGGTCGAGTGGTTTATGGTTGCGTATACATCGTCTGAGTAGCAATCACGGCGCGATCCTACAGTACATGGACGACTGGCTCCTGATATGCGTATCTCACCTGAGCATGAACCGGGATCGTCACACTGAACCGAGGTTCAGCGGAGCATATCGGCGAGATTCATGGAAGTCCGCCGATTGGTCGATCTCGCAGCATGTGAAAGTGAAACGTAGAAACACCTTCTCCAGAACAAGCCTATACCAACACGATGGCTCACCAAATCCAAGACGTCGACGCAGAACCCGAAGAGACCTACGACGAAAACGCCGACGAGGACTTCAACCCGGAAGCCGACAACGATGGCCCCGATAACGAGACCTCCGCCTCCTCCGACGATGAAGATACCACCACTACCAAGGCGGCAGCAAAACCAACGAAAAAGCGCAATGCCGCCAAAGCAGATCTAGACGCCGACCTCGACTCCGGCGACGAAGCCACCATCCAGGCGCACAAACCCAAGAAGCGGAAGCGGAAGCATGGCAAACATATCGGTGCGCAAGATGCACATGCATCCAACGACGACGACTCAGCTGGCGAGGGCGGTCTGATTAAGACTCGCGCCCAACGACTGGCGGAGAAGGTCGAGCGGAAGCAGAGGAAGTATGCCACGGTGGGGGAGGTGACGATTGATGTTGATGCTGTCTGGGCTGGGCTCAGTGGGCTGGGGGTGGGGAGGCCGTCGGCAAATACTCTAGCGAAGCAAGACCAGGAGGGAGAGGAGGGAGAGGAAGGGGTGGAAGGCGCGGTGCAAGCGAACAAAGAGAACTTCGCCGCCAACGCCGCCCTCTCCACCCCCAAGCCCAGCGACGAAGAGGAGATGATAGAAATAACCCGCCTCATAACCTACGCCGGCGAAACGACCGAGATCACCGAACGCGTCCCTCGCTCGTCAAAAGCCGCGCAGCAATACCTCGCCACCGACCCCGCCTCCACCACCAACCCAGACCACCCCCCCTTCCTCCGCCCTCTCAAACGCCCCTCCCTCTTCGAGCCCAACCCCAGCGGCCTAGTCAAGAACGTGCCCCCCTCTCATCTCCGCCCTCGCGCACCATCACGACTAGATGTCCTGCAAGCCGAAAAACGCGTGGCAGAAGAGACGAAGAAGAAAGCGGAGCGGATGACTACTGTGCAGAAATCCGCGCTAGACTGGCGGGGATTCGTGGAAGGCGAGGAGGGATTGAAGGGCGAGTTGGAGAAGTACGGGAAATCTGGGCGCGGGTACTTGGAGCGGGAGGACTTTCTGGGAAGGGTGGATTTGGCTCGGGAGGGGGCGAGGAGGGGAGGGGTTGGGAGGGTGTGAGAGTGATGCTGGTTCTGAGTCTTCAAGGATTTGTGTTTCCGTTGAGCAGACCAAGGGTAGGTGTACGCGCAAAACCACGGCCAAGACTGCCCACAATCAAACAAAACTTTTGATATTCTCACGAAGCATGCCCATTAGTACCCACTTCACTACTGCTCTCCGTCTCAGCCGCAGCATCCTCCAGCTTCGCAACAACCTCACTCCCCTCCTTAACATCCGGCCCAGCATCCGGCGCCCCATTAGCACTCTCCCGTATCTCGTTCAACCCCGCTCCCGGCGACAGCGAATGTGTGTCAGACCTCTTAGGCCTAAACGGCACCGGCGTCGTCGGTCTCGAGGACAGGAACTACCAAACTACGGTTAGCATACCGTTGCTGCGAAGCATCTCATAGGCCGAAAAGACTCACCGAAGACGCAGCACTCAACAGCGCAATCAAACTCGCCTGCACCACATCCTGATGCACCCCCACCCCCCACACCTTCTCCTTCTCCGTCACCGACCGCCTATCCGAAGCGTTCGTGCACTCGATATACGTCGCCGCCTTCGTGCCGATACCGCCGCTCCCGGCTCCGATCGCGTGCTCCGTGTACGTTACCAGATCGAGATCGATGCCCAGGTCTTTGAGGGCGTTGGCGAGGGAGGAGAGGGCGCCGTTGCCGTAGCCGACGACTTCGTGCTCCGTGCCGTCGATGTCGATTACGCCTTTGAAGCGGCGGCGGAGGTTGGTGGAGGAGGCGGTCTTCTTCGCTGCTGTGGTGTTGGAGGAGGCAGGTTCTGGTGGAGCGGGCGAGGCAGAGCGGTCGGCGGTGATTTCGTAGTCGACGAGATGGAAACGCGGGTTCCGCTGGAGGTGGTAGGCTTCGATGAAGAGGTCTTTGATCTCCGTGGCTTGCAGTTCGCGGCCAAGCATATCCGTCTCCTTCTGCACGATCTTGGAGAAGACGACTTGCAGACCCCTGGGCAAGTCGAGCTCAAGCGTGCGTTTGATAATCCAAGCCACGCCGCCCTTCCCACTCTGGCTATTGACGCGGATAATAGCCTCGTAGTTCCGTCCAATATCCTGCGGGTCAAGCGGGAGGTAAGGCATCTTCCACGGATCCTCCTTACTCAACCCCGCCGCTTCTCTCGCACTGAAACCCTTCTTAATCGCATCCTGATGACTCCCCGAGAACGCGCAGCACACCAGTTCCCCCCCGTAAGGCGCCCGCGGGTGCACAGGGATCTTATTGCTCTTCTCCACAATCTCAATCACGGAGTTGATATCGCTGAAATCGATCCCCGGATGTATCCCCTGGGTATACAGATTCAGCGCCAGCGTCACCAAATCCACGTTCCCCGTCCTCTCCCCGTTCCCAAACAACGTCCCTTCCACGCGATCCGCGCCCGCCATCTGCGCCAGCTCCGCCGCCGCAACCGCACACCCGCGGTCATTATGCGGATGCAGACTAACACAAATCTTCTCCCGCTCCGTCATCTTCGTACAAAAGTACTCAATCTGATCCGCGTAGACATTCGGTGTACTCATCTCCACCGTCGCCGGCAAATTGAAGATAATCTTCTCCTGCTCGCTCGGTCCCCAAGCAGTCTTCACAGCTTCGCAAAGCTCAATCACATACCCCGGATCGGAATCCGAGAACGTCTCAGGCGAGAACTCGTACATCCACTCCCCCACCCCGCTCTCCGGATCATCTTTCGTAATACTCCTCGCGTAGCGTGTACACTCCACCGCCAACTCAATCTGCTGCTTATTGTCCATCCCAAACACCACCTGCTGGAAGCACGGGCTCGTCGCGACATACAGATGCAAAATCGCCTTCTTCGCCCCCTTTAGACTATCCACCGTCTTCCGGATCAGCTCTTTCCGGCACGGGGACAGCACCTGCAGCCACACATCGTCTGGCACGACGCCGGGGGTCTTGACCAAACGGGTGGTGAAGTCGAAGTCCGTGGGGCCGGAGGAGGGGTAGGAGATTTCGATTTCTTTGTAGCCGAGTTGGACGAGGAGGGCGAAGTAGCGCCATTTTTGCTCGCCGTCCATGGGGTCGACGAGGGATTGGTTGCCGTCGCGGAGGTCGGTTGCGAGCCAGCGGGGGGGTGCGTCGAGGGTTTTGGAGGGCCATTGGCGGTTGGCGAGTTTGAGGGGGGTGAATTTGCGGTACTTCTTGGAAGGGTCCTTGAGCCTGGGGTGGTGTTAGTTAGGTGGGTGTTGTGGATGCGTGGAGGTGATGAAGGATGAAGCGAGTTGGAACTTACATGTTGGCGGTTGCGAGCGGAAGGTGGCTGTCGTAGCCTTGACGGATGTTGGATTCGCAAACCAGCAGGGCGTTAAAGTATGCTAGAAGTTCAGACAGGGTTAAATGTTTCTCATAAATCAAAAGCAGATGTGAGCCCTCTCAAGATTTTATGCAGGATTCTGGTATGAATCATTTTTCCAATGAGTCGCTTGGCCCCCGCATGGCGGGGAGAGCGCAAGGAAGCCGCCCTGCTGCAGGGGTTGGAGCCACTAGCAAACGGAGAAGATCAGATTATCTTGGTATAGACAACATTAGATATCGTTGCATAAATCGTTGCCAAAGGATCTACATCTACTTCTTGCTCCTTTTGCCACCTCTCATAACCTCCTCCCTCATTCCTCGTACAACCTCGCCCAAACTCTCCCTCCCCTCCTCACCCGGAGCCGCCAGCTTCACCTTCTCCACCACCTCCCTCCCACGCTTGATCTTCCCCGTCTTAGCAACTTCCTTCATGAACCACCGCGCCTCCGCATGACTATACAACGTCCACGCCTCGCCTCGCCGACCTGCTCGCGCGGTGCGGCCAACGCGATGTACGTATCCCGTAGTTGAACGCGGGACGTCGTATTGCACCACGTGCGTGATAGCGCGGGTGCCTAGTGCATCAAGACCGCGTGCTGCGCGGTCGGTTGAGACGGTTATTACGGGTTTCGAAGCATCGGAATGTGGGAGCGAAGCGCGGGTAGAGCGGGTCATCGTTGTGATCCATGGAGCCGAGGTGGGGTTTAGGTGTTTGAGGAGGTGGGAGAGACGGGCTGTGGACTCGGTGCTGGAGGTGAAGATGAGAATTGTTGGAGCTGGAGCGTTGGTGTGAGTTAAGAGGGCCGCGCGGGAGGGGTGGATGGTTGGCTGTTCGATCTCCATGGTACCGGGAGATGGTATAATGGTCTTGTCGGCTTCGTCGTCGGATTGTTCGTCTTCGCTGTCCCCGTCCGCAGGAGTCGCTGCGTCGGAGTCCGAGTCGGAGCTTGTGCTGGACGTTGTAGAAGATGAATCACTCGCGTCGTCCTGAGGTTTAGCAGAACCGTCCCCAAGGATATGCGTCTGAAGCAACTCGACAAGGAAGAGTGGCTTCTCGCTACCGTCGCCGACTGGCACACAGTATTCGCTGAGCGTCGGTGGCAACTCGAACCCATCCTCGAGCTCCTTCACGGCTTCGCCACCCTCTGGCATAGCGCCAGCAGCCGTCGCAGAAGAGTCCTGCTCCGCTCCTCTGACCACAACCATCTGTGGCCGCTGCAGTTTCAGCTCGAGCAGCTTGGAGATGTCCTTGGTCATCGTAGCGGAGAGCACAACCTTCCTGATCCGTCGTTCGCGTCGCTCTTCCCAGAGATGCCGTGGGCGAAGGTACTGCTCTCGCACATCTTGCTCGTCTTCGTTACGAGGCCGCGAGATCTCATTGTTGATAGCGTCTAGAAAGCCATCGTATTGCAGATCGAGCAGCTTGTCCGCTTCGTCGAGTACAAGCCACTCCAGATGCGCCAGGCTGAAGCCAAGTGTGCTCTTGAGATGCTCGAGCAGCCGGCCAGGTGTAGCAACCAGAATATCGAAAGCTGATTCATAGGTTGGCACGTGGGCTTGCAGTCCAGACACTGTGTCGCTGATGCGCTGCTCCTGCTTGGCATCGTCCTCCTCGAGCGGTTCAAAGCTGTCCTCATCTTCATTAGAGCCTTGTTCAGGCGGATAGTTTCGTCGATCTGCTTGTGCAATGAGGTCGGCATAGCCTTTCGGATCATACTTCCTCCCACGCTTGATGAGTCTGAACTGCTCATCCTTGAAGGTCCCAGAACCTGTCGCCGTGCCTACTTTGAGGCTCGTCCCTCGTGCCAGACTGTCAGCCACAGCTGCGACCTGCGTGACAAGCTCTCTGGTTGGTACAACAATCAGCGCTTTGAGCTGGCCAAGACCAGTCGCCTGCTTGAGCGACTCCACGATCGGAAGTAGGTAGGCGACCGTCTTGCCACTACCAGTTGGAGCGCTCACGGCGATGTCGGGCAGAACACTTTCTGAGCCTGGCAGAAATCGAGCGCCGGGCAGACTGGGTGGTAGAAGCAACGGAATGACGGCTTTTTGTACTGGTAGAGCATTGTTGAACCTAAGCTTCGAGAGATGTTCCACAGCCTTTACTTCCAAACCCAGCGAAGAGAAAGGTGCACCATCGTCGTTGGTGACGACTGTAGGTTTTGCGATCCAAACAGGGAGTGCTCCCTCGTCGGGCACAAAATCTGGAGTTGGTGCCTTTTCTGGCTGCGGTAAAGGTGCGAGGTCAAGTATAACTGGCTGGACACGGTTCGTCTCGTCCTGCTCAGTCGCTGTCTCGACCTGAGGTGCATTCTGCGAGAGCTTTGATGCTTGCTGGAACTTCTTCAGGATGCCACCATGCTTCTTCAGATTTTCCTGGCTGCCGCCAGGATCTTCTGTTACATCGTTCGAGGCCGATTTGAGTACTGACTCTAGCTTATGGCGGCGCTTCTTGGGCTGCGACAAAGTCTCGTCTTGTCGAGGAGCTTCGGGGGCAGAAGCTTGCTGGGGTTCTACGCCGTTGCTAGCACTGTCAGGCTGAGGTTGCTCCTTCTTCCGCTTTTCTTTCTTCTTCGATTTAGGCACATCGATCGTTACATCAGCATTGTCCTGAGTGCCGCCGTCCTTTCGAGGTTCGTGCACGTCTACTACAGTCTTCTGTAGCTGCTCGACGCTGTCGCCATTGGTACCATTCAAAGCTCCGTCCTGAGGCTTCTGATATCCGTTGGCAGATCCTCCATTTGACTCGTCTGTTTGAGTCAGCGCTGCAGTCCTCCGAGCCTCTCGAGCTTGCTTCTCGAGCTTGTGCCTCTTTCCAGAATGCTTGACATCCTTGAATGTGCCCTGCGGTTCAAATACTGGCCCTGCGGATTCGTCCTTGGGGACATCGGTAGGTGCAGAGACTGGTGTAGAGACTGGTATAGCTTTCGGGTTGCTCGCTCTGCTCGCCGCCGGTTGATTCTGCTGAGTTACAGTCGCCGGATCAATGCCCTTCTTCCTCAGCTTCTTCGCCTTTCTTTCTGCGACTTCTTCATCCGTCCGCTCTCGCTTGCGCTTGTTCGATACAGGCTCAGGTGCTGGTACGGGCTTCGAAACTTTTGATACAGGCTTTGGTGCTGGAGGTGCAGTATCAGAAGGCTTCGGCGGTATGTACCGCTTGTATAGTGGCGCCATTGCACTGTGGTCGTCTTTCGCATACCCAGATGGAAGTTGTAGAAAATTACCGAAGCTTGAATGTCTTCTTTTGCCATTGGTTCATGAGAGACCAACGCTAGCTGACGTTCAAAGCTTCTGAGTCTGCACTCAGCGCACGTGACCGGCTGCCATTGGTTTGTTGTGGTCCAGCGCTAGCTGAGGTCTAGCGCTCTTGTTGCCCAAAAGAGAGCACGTGACTTGGCCATTTTGCATTCGACAGCCCATTGGCTCGCAGGAACAGACGCTAGCTGGCGTCTAGCGTTCCTGTTGCCCATCGGCAACACGTGACCCGCTGCGATTGGCCCGTGAGACACAAACGCTAGCTGAGGTTCAAAGCCGCCGACTACATAGTCGGCGCACGTGACCAGCTACCATTGGCTATAGATGGTCGGCCGCTAGCTCAAGTATCTCCGAAACACAGCTTGGCAGGCTCGATCGACTGCAGGCGACGCGTACTGCAGACTATCAGAGTACTTCTCCTTGAAGATACCTCTTGCTCAAGTCAACGAAGTGCAACTTTCAGATTGATCCATCAACCGAACATGCAGCTGAGAAAAGAGTCTCTCAAAGCGCTCGTCAATCCTGGATGAGCGCCCTCGAGGCGCATCACAAATGACCATGCCGTACAATATTGCGTAGGTCAATTCAGCAATTTGGATGTTACACAGAGAGATGTAAATGTGCTAATGATACGCATAGTATGGTCTCTGACTTCTTCTACCCTCAGCCTGGCGGAGTAGAGAGTCATATATACCAACTCGCCAGCGTACGTTACTGCCTCATCTCAACTTTCGATGAGCACGCTTCTTAGCCTTCAAAATCATCCCGTGGCTCTGTCCTTTGATTTCCTACCGCTTCAACAACGTCTAGCTCGACTTACGCCCCAGCAGCAAGCTGATTTCCCAGCAGAAACTGATCGACAGAGGCCATCGAGTAATAATCATCACGCACGCATACGACAATCCCAACCGCAGTGGAATCCGATACCTTACCAACCGGCTCAAGGTCTATCATCTGCCACACTGGGTCGTATACCGCTCTACGACTTTTCCAACCGTGTTCTCGTCGTTTCCGCTTCTTCGGCAAATCTTCATTCGAGAGCAAGTCCAGATCGTCCACGGTCATGCATCGCTCAGCAATCTGTGCCATGAAGGCATACTGCACGCTCGAACGATGAGCCTGCATACTGTTTTCACTGATCACAGTCTGTTTGGGTTCAGCGATGCCGCGAGTATTATGGCGAACAAGTTGCTAAAGTTCAGCATGAGCGATGTGGACCATGTCATCTGTGTGTCACATACGTGGTGAGTGCCACCGTATTCTCTCATGGTGCTCGGTCAGCTAACAGATCCCAGCAAAGAGAACACAACCCTCCGAGCCTCCCTCAACCCTCTAGCGGTCTCAGTCATCCCCAACGCCGTCGTCCCAAGCAGCTTCCAACCTCTCCAACCCCACGAATTCAACCTCCCCCACTCCTCCAACGACAAAGCTTCCCTCCTTCCTCCGCCCCCGGACCCCAGCCACCCCATCGGCCCTGGCGATCCCATCACCATCGTCGTAATCTCCCGCCTCTTCTACAACAAAGGTACCGACCTCCTCATCTCCGCCCTCCCGCTCCTGCTCTCCCGTCACGAAAATCTCCGCTTCATCATCGCCGGCTCGGGCCCCCAAGCCATCGACCTCGAACAGACTCTCGATTCCCTGCCCCAACAACTCGTCTACACCTCCTCCGGCCAATCCCGTGTTGTCTTACTCGGAAGCATCCGCCACGAAGAAGTCCGCGACGTTATGGTGCGCGGACACCTCCTACTCTCCACCTCCCTCACGGAAGCTTTCGGTACCGTGCTCGTCGAAGCCGCGAGCTGCGGCCTCATGGTCGTCGCCACACGAGTCGGAGGCGTGCCGGAGGTCTTACCAAGCAATATGACCGTCTTCGTGCTCCCCGAAGTCGGCGACGTCGTCCGCGGCGTCACCGAAGCCGTCGGCTTGTTAACGAGCAAAGCCGTCCGACGAGACAAATTCCATGATCTGGTGAAGAATATGTATAGTTGGTCCGACATAGCGCGTCGCACCGAACGCGTCTACGACCTCATCACCGGATCCTCATCCGCACCCGACAACGAAGGCTTCTACGACGAAGAGTGGATGCATTACGGGCAGCCGGCGCAGCCGCAGTCTTTCGCGCTCATGGATCGGTTGAAGCGGTATTTTGGGTGTGGGATTTGGGCGGGGAAGTTGTTTTGTATTGTTGTGGTGATTGATTATTTGATCTATTGTTTGTTGGAGGTGGTGTATCCGAGGGAGGGGATTGATGTTTGTAAGGCTTGGCCGGAGGTTCCGAAGACAATGGCTATGCAGAAGGAAGTCGGAAATGTGGGGAAGGAGGTGAATGGGCATTTGGAGAGGTTTGGGACCGTGAGGCAGAAGCATCGGAGGAGGAAGGTGGAGGATGTGGGTGCTGCTGGTGGTGGGCATGATGAGAGCTGATGCTATACCATCATTCCATCGCAACAACTCATCCGTACCGCTGCCGATACCAACTAGACGCCCTCTCCCGCCACCTATTCCACACAAGCTTGTGAAATCAGACCCCTCCTCCATGTGGCCTGTACCAATCATAGGCAATCATAAACAAAACTCCCAATCCCGCCCTCCCCTCTATCAGAACACTCCAGCTTCAACGGCAGCAGCCACTCCTCAGCGACTTCATGGCCGTTACATCCTGGATGGTAGTAGTGCCTCAGATAGCAGCGGTCGATGGTGTGTGGGAGGTATGTTTGGATGGATAATGGCCTCTGAGAGAGCCGTTAAACGCTGCCGATGAGTGAAAGAGATGTAGGCTGACTTACCCGTGGAGTGTCGATGCACACGGCTTGGTCGATGGACTTCTTGTAGTCGATTAGGCCAGGGCCTTTGCAGTTGTGGCCGATGAAGGTTGTGATGCCTGGGCGGTCGGAGTCGGCATGGCAGAAGGGGAGGAGGACTGCCAGGGCTGTTGTGATGAGGGTGGTTGGGTGGGTGAACATGGTGATGGAAGGACAACTCTCCGTAGGGGAAGAACTTCGCTACTGGTGAGGAGCCTCTTTATAGTCGCATGAGCTTTGAAGTCACATGGGACATCCAACGAAGTGTTTGCTCGCGCAGGTCATTAGAGAATATGGCCCATGTGACAAGGCAGGTCTAGAGTCAGAGCGTTCGGGATCATGGTGAAATGTGTCTCATGGTGTACAACTGCATTCTGTATCATCTATCGACGTTCCCTGCCCTGTGACCGGGGATCAACACAGCTCGGGGCAAACGCCAGCTATGTGTACAAGACAAGCTGCTCGGCCTCCCAACCCAAGTTCCTGCCAGATGCATCAGAGACAGTCAGCAACGATTCCGTTAAGTGCACGCCTCACTGCCCATCTGCCTTCTCCTCATCACTACCGTCAGCATCGTCTTCATCGTTCTGCTCGCCAACGATGCCATCAGCGTCTTCCTCATGATCCTGCTGATCCTCCTCAGCTTCTGCAGAGGCGCCACCATTGCTCAGACGCCGGGGCGGAATCTTGCCATTACCATCTTTGTACTCCTTCTTCAACCGATGGTAGTACGAGGTGGTGGCGGCTGCCGTCCGGGCCGGCCTGTCGCTGAAGTGTGCGTTGAAGTCTCCGGTGAGTTTCTCGCATGTAGTCAACATTGGATTGCCGCCACTCGATTTTTCGACGACCTGTGACAACCAGTCCCTCTCGTCGTCTGCCCACGGCACAAGGACTGTGGACTTTCTTCCTCCCGAGAAGCCCAATTTCCCAAGCTTGGTCGTGCGCCATGCATTCAGACCTAAGATCGACTCAGTGTCGTGCCAATTGAAGGTTGAGGCGCCCCGGCGCTGCTTCCACTTTCCGGTCTTGCCTACAGCCCAGAGCTTGTGCGGCTCGACTTCACCCTTTCGTGCTGGTGAGCGATCAACCGTGTACTGCTTATCGTTCGAAAGCCGGGTAGTTTGATAACGGCCCCATGTGGCAGTAGTTGTTTGGTCGTTATCACCACATCCACGGTTCAGAGGCTGGTGAGCTAGGCCTGAATGTGTATCAATTCCGTACTCAGTGTCAACCTCGCCAGGCACCCAAACAAGCTCGATTGCTGATGTCGGGTCGTCAACATCTTCACCATCCGCAATGCGGCCTTGATAGCGCTGCCTGAGGATCCAGATATCCTCTGCCGTAGGGTCAGGCGTGTTCGGAAGGCCTGTTATTATTTGATTCGCAAAGTTCAGGCGAGCAAGTTGGCGGGCGTTGCTGTCACCCCACGTGGTAAAGAAAGCCCACTGCCCATGGCCATTAGGCTGCTGTTGCGGCTGGAAAAAGCGCCTTTCAGGCCAGAATACCACGCGAGGCCGATCCTGGTGATGCATACACACCATTGCGCCAACCTGACGAGCATTGATAGCTTCTTCGGGGTTTTGGAAGCCGAGAGCGTGAGCGGTATCACGATCTAAGTTCTCGTCCAGCCATGTAAGGGTGCCCACGCCATGGGGCATCTGATCGATGTCGGGAAAACCTCCTGCGAGGCGGGCACTGTCCTCTTCGCCCTGACGATCTCGTTGAGCAGGTCGAGGTACGTCAGTGTCTCCAGGCTGATAGGAAGAGCGGAAGGTCAATTCGTCCTCTGGAAGCCACGTCAAGTGGCCCTTGAGTAGAATTGGGACCACTCGGCCTTCGTCAAAACGCTCCTTTTTAACTCGGACAGTGACATAGCCTTTCGAATCAATGTAGACGCGCCTTAGCCCAAGACAGTGGTGAGCAAGGACCGCCGGAAAACGTCTGGCCAAGCTTCGTAGCTCAACACTGTTATCATCGTTGGGGAGATCGTATGCATATGTATTGCCATTTGGGGATGGCTGCGGGTACCTCGGGAATGTTGAGTATCTGAGTGCAAGATACCACGATGGCTGAAAGGGGTACGCATCTTCATGTTGTTGTACCCCTAGGCGAGCGGCTTCTCTACCATCGAGGACACGCAGATGTTCCGGAGTGAGAAACCAGAAAGGAAGGCGGTTCAAGATGAGATAGTCAGCATACCAATTGGCAGTGTATGGAGCAGGACCATCACGCTCTTCCACTCGGGCTCTGCGGTACCAGAAACCAAAGTCACAGACAGCGATTTGATCGGGGGGCGTGAGAAGGACCACTGCATGTTGCTGGCCATTCTGCAAGCGATTGATGAAGACGTATCCTTCCGGAAAACCGGCAAAGTATGCCAGTTGACTGCGACATCTCCATTGGCGTTCGATTTCATCTCTTTCGAAGTCTGGTGTCTCTCGAGTGACTACGAACACGATTAGTAAGCGCAAATGCTCGAACAGAGTATACCAACTCACCATTCAACGCTTCGTCGAAAGTTCCGTATGTCTCAGTGACCGGAGCGTCAGCCTCACTGGTTGCGTTGATGTCCAGGGTCTGATCCTCGGAAGGCTGATCATCTGGAGGCTGGTCACCGTGAGGTTGCTGTGAAGAAGCCATAGTTCTTCGCTGTTCTTGCCAGATGTTGGAGCCATATCGTCTCCCTCTATATAGTATGATACGAACATAGAAACAAAACCGCTTTGTGTAGATGCAAACCCAGTTCTTTGCCCATATCTTGGTTCTAGAAGCTGGTCGAGCTGTTGTCCAGCAGTCGCTGCCTGGGTGGAAGTGTCCAGGTGGTACATCAAAGGCGAGAACAAACACGACGAGTAAGACAGCCAGTTTCACACAGTTGTCATCGCAGAGACTAGAAGCAGTGTACGGTGCCTCCGACAAAGCTGCTCGTTGTGCGCTGAACGTGGTAGATCCAGAGTTCCGCACGAACAATGATTGAGCAACCCACCTGTATGAGTCGTGATGCGAAGGACTTACAATATGCCATTGACAGGCAGACGTACCAATACACTAAGTACCAGTTCCGATACCTCTTCTCCTCGCCTTGATGACAGCATTCAAACACTTCCCAACAGCCTCCAGATCCGACAGCAACGTGACATGCCCACGCTCACTGCTAACAATGCCACCTCTTGCTGTCGAATATCCAGCTGGAACCATAGCAGCTCGCGCAAGCACGACGCCATCGCCGCTGGCGAAAGCAAGCTCATCGTAGGCGTCTGCGTGCTTGATACCTTCTCTCCCGTCAACCTTGGCACCGTACACAGTTGGCGTGGATTTGCCATAAATGACGGCGATTGGCGGGTATGTGTTTGCGGCAGCGCGCTCAGGTAGGAAGTCGAGCTCTTGCTTGAACTTCTTGACTGAGGCGAGCGTTCGGGTAAGATACTCCATTGCTTTTTCGTAGGGTATCGTGACGTTTGTTCGTGGTGAGGTCACTGCATTGTCGTCGTTGCGGTCGATGTTTCCGTGTGCAACATCGCTGTTGCTTTCTCCAGTATCCGGTGCCATCATTCCAGGTCCAGTTGTTCCAGACATGCTACTCGTCGAGGGGTCCGCCGGATCCCTGGATCTTAAGCTTGACTTACGAGCGCGTCCAGGCAGGCTCGGTAGTGCGCTAGCCATGGAGCTCACGTAGCTAGTGATGCCGCTCGGCTTCGGAGGAGGTACGAGGGGTGGCAGAGGTCGAGCAACGCAAGGCGACAACCTGTAGTCCACCCACGTTTGTGGGTCGAAGAAGTCGACATAGTACTGCTCTTTCGTGTTCTTGTCAAGAAAGCACCTCCCGTCTAAGGGCAGCAGAGCAAAGCTCGTTCTTATGGAGAAATTGACCTGTGCAGTCAGTACACGGTCGCTCAAAAGCACTTCATCTCCATTCCGCATCGGTCCAAGTATGTTGACACATGTGTACGGCACTCCGGCATACACAACTCCTTTGAAGAGATCAGGTCGCTGATTGATCGCGTGACGTGTGATGAGGCCTCCAAGTGAGTGAGCGATCACGGTCGCACCACAACTGTCTTTGGGCGCGGAACTTTGGTTGCAGGGAAGCGTTTCGAGAAATTTAATAAGCTTGCCGGACAAGTAGATTGGATCTAGTCGCCAATCGTATCCGTAATCGTGGACTCGTAACGTGCCATTGCGAGCGTTGTGGCAATTGCGCAGCCGTTTGAAAAGTCTCCGCGCGATGTCAATTGGGCCAATATGCGTCAACATACCACCAGCTACAACAGTCGATTGAGCCCTGGCATCATCGCCATTCTCAAAGCCGACTTCGAGGTTGACTTTGCGAATATTTAAGCCCACTTTGACCGGAACCCAGACCTGTCGATGTGGTGGCTCCGCTGATCGGAGTATCGATCCTCGATAGCCTCCCAGCACCACAACGTCACCCTCAAGCTGATCCAATGCATGAGTAAAGTGCGGATGGCTAGCAGCTTTGCCAGAAGTGGCATCAGAGACCGCTGCTCGCGCGGAAGTATAAGGCTGTCGAGTCATTGGATCCATTGGTCTTCCTTGGTAGGAGGCTTGACTCAAACCGCGTGTGGAGCTCTGCGAGGAGTTGTTTGACGGATAGGCCAAGCTTTGCCTCTTATCCATCGTGCCAGTGCGATCTCGCATAAATTCCGGAGTGAAGCTGGAAACGCTTATATTCGATAAGCTTGGAAGCCTTATGCTCGTATCTTGCAAGCTGTCTTTGATTGCCTTGAACCTGCTGTTGACCTGCGATGAGACGTCCTCGAAACGACTGTCATCACCGAGAGACTCTACAATGGACAAGGTCCGTAAGGTCGTTAACGAGTGGTCGGAGGTGCTTCTTCTTAGCAGCTTCGCAGGAGTTGGAGCATTCTGGCTTGGCAGGTGCGAAGGCACTCGGCGCGCAACCGGATGCTGACCTTCGTATTGTCTCGAAGGCGCTGCACTTGATGAAAGCTCCCGTCGATCACTCATAGAACGTTGTCGCATGGCAGGAGGAAGAGCAGGAGACTGGGGCAGCGGAACATCGCGAGCTTCCTTCGGCACTAAAGTAGAACTGCTCTCGTTCGTCCCAGCAAAAGGCGAGCTGATGGAGAAGCCCCTGGGCATGGAGGGCAAACTCGAAAGCAGAGACCTTTGCCAGCCTTCAAACGGAGATTCGGGTCCACTAGACGCACGTTTCCGGTTGAAGATGCCGTCGAGAATCCCGGCTCGCCCTTTGCCGCCTGTCTGCCATCGTGCCTTCGGTTCAGCACGCCACGGCGAAGGTGGCTGCACAGGTGTCTTTGGTGGCGACCGATCAGGGGGGGCCACAGGAGAAGCAGTGGGGTCCTCTGCGGTATCTTTATACCCAAGGTGTGGTGGGACGACATCTTCGTCCTCTTCGGGCTCATCTTCCTCTGGCTCCTCGGTCAAAGTATCTTGAGCACCGTCGACGCCGGTGAGGAATCCGCCAGCTCTTTCGATAGCCGCAGCTTTCTCAATTGCGGGAGTCTGAGGCGAGCTGAGTCGTGTTTGCTCGCGGCTGATACTGACACCAATAGCTGTCTGAGCCGCTTCGATGGGTATGATCAGCGCGTCTGGCCCCTCATCCTCAGAAGAAGTGGCCTTGTCTTGGGCTATGATGTTGTTGTATCCAATGCTTGCCAGGGCGGGAGTGATATCGAGTTTTAGATCTCTGGGCTGCTCAATCTGCCCTTTTGCCTCATCGTCTTGTGCTCCTGCCATCTTCGTCGGCCCTTCTACAAAGTCTCATGCTATGCCCGTCCAAGGCCACCAACAGTGTTCCCAGCGTGTTTTTTTTGTCGATCTCACAGATGGTGTTGTGCTGCTCTCATAAGCACCTTGCGCCGTGTCAATCGGGCCATGTCGCTCACAGCTGACGGGCTGTGTTCGTATCTCGGTCCTGACCCGAGAGGTGTACTGAAGGAGGATTCCGCACGGTATACCGGGCATACCGACCAAGGTACTCACTTGCAAGGTATGCCGTCACGATCCGGCAAGAGTGGACTTCCACAGCCACGTTCCTTCCCAGGAGGATGCAGCGATCTACAGCGGCGCCTCGGGTGCGTGCATGTCCGAACGAGCGAAAGAAAGCTTCTTTGGGCTGCGCTGTATTTTGCCCCATCAGTCTTGACTTCACCACGCGAATATCTCACACGTGACAGATAAATACATCGGGGTACATCATAGCAATGGCAGAGGACGAGAAGACCGATGGCGGCCCGCAAAGTGATCCGCGAGAACAGCGTATACTGCTCGCCGCCCTGAATTCATTCAGGTAAGTTGGTACTTTCAAGTAATCAACGCCTGGTTTCCCTGTGACCGACTCTTTATATCTATTTCATTCCAGTTCTTGTGTAATCCTAGGAGGTGTTCTAGCCTCAAACGATGGCAATGAAGAGCTACCGTAATCGCATTCTCACGCTTGGGGAATACCAGGCAATATCGGAGTGCCGCCCATTACAACATTACCCATCTCCGTCGCCAGTCCTTCTACAGTCTATCGGCAGAACATCTCGACATCCTCTGTGAACAGCAGATAGACTTCCCAGGCTTCCTGCGGGAGGTCGACTCTGCCGTCGACCACAATGCAGACATCGCCGAAGCTATCTACCATCATGGGGTGAGGATGTTCAACATCGACCGGTTGGCTACCCCAAACATTGGCTCTACCACGCCCAACGACGTGGACAAGGCGCAGTCGACCATCAAACAGCTCTACCGCGACTGGTCTTCAGAAGGGGCTCCCGAGCGTAATGCATCTTGCGATCCGATCTTAGCAGCACTCACGACATATCTGCCAGCACCAAGTTCTGAGAGACACAAATACCACGTTCTTGTTCCGGGTGCTGGACTGGGAAGACTGCTCTTCGAGATCGTCAAGGCTGGCTATACAGCCACAGGTAATGAGATCTCGTATCACCAAATGATGGCTTCTTCCTACATGCTCAACGCCACTACCACACCTGGACAACATATACTACACCCCTGGGTGCACAGCTTCAGTAACCACAGGAGACGCGAAGACCAGCTGCAGCAAGTCTTGATACCTGACGTCCTACCTGCAATTGTTCTGTATGCTACTCCCTCCGACGTGCACTGGAGCCAGAGAATGTCTATGGCGTCTGGAGACTTCTGTGTAGTCTACAAGCAGCCAGAGTACCAAGATAAGTTTGATGCTGTGACTACCTGCTTCTTCGTACGTTCAACTAGCAACGCTCGCGTAGTTCTTCCTAATGTTCTCGTGTCATTTCTAGATCGACACCGCACCCAATGTCATACACTACATCGAGACCGTCAAGCACTGCCTGAGGACCGGAGGCTTATGGATCAACCACGGTCCGTTGCAGTGGCATTTCGAGTCTTGTCCGACACCCGCAGAGGCGGCAAGAAAGCATGACGACGCGAACAGCACTACTACAAACGTTGGTAGCCTCGAGATTCAGCCGACAGCAACGAAAGATGGTATTGGCGAAGCTGGATCCTTCGAGCTCACCGACGCAGAAATCCAGCAACTCCTGGTGCGCCTAGGTTTCGAGGTCTTGGAGACGAAGGTGGCACCAAGTGGTGATACTGGTGAGTTCGCTCTGTCTCCGCAACCGGGCTGTAGTTGTTTGCTCCTCAAGCAGTTGCGGGCTATATGTGCTTACATTGGAGATTGCTGACCAGATATTACACTGTCCCTTAGGCTATATACATAACCCGCAAAGTATGCTGCAGACCGCATACCGTCCTTCATTCTGGGTGGCCAAGAAGCTGTAGCAGTCCGTCATAATTGCAAGCTACGCCGCTCGGCTCCGAGAGAAGGTTGTTGGTCAAAGTGGGTGGCAATACAGTAGCACGAGATACTGCTAGCTTCGATGAGAATGTGTAAATAAATGCACAGCTCTTCACTAGTTCAAAGAACAAGACCAAGCTTCTCGCGCTTTGTAAGCAGCGTCTGCGAGACGACCACTTTACGCACAGTAGCATGTCGAAGATCCAGTCCATCGAGAAACTTGGGAGGGCATGACCTGTATTTTTCAGTAGGCCGAGGATGGATGAATCTGCTTCCAAGGTAGAATATGTATATTCAGTATGACATTATATATCTTCGACGCATATACAGCCATGTCTGCTCTCCCCCACCCAGTGCAATGCTATACACATCTGCAATGTCAGAATATGCTTACGCCTGCGCAGCAAATCCGAGACGTGGTGCTCCCTGGCTCACGTCAAAGATGGCGTAGACCGCCTTGAGGAACACATCACCGAAGATGTTGAAGCCAATGCCAGTGTTGGCCTGGATTCCACCGAAGCAAGTCTGGCTTCCTGATGTGATCGGAGCATAGGCGATGTACGAGCCTGGAACCACGAAGGTCTTGCCACCGATGGCCACGTTGAAGTCTGGTGCGTTGCCGTTGCAAGGGAGAGTGTAGCCACCCTGCTGGTTGTCGAACTTGCCACCTGCCTTGGCGTAGTAGGCCTTCGCGACGGCGGCTGGGAGGTAGAGGAGCGAAGTGCCGGTGTCAGCGATGGACACGCCAACGGATCCCGAGGTGGCGTTATCACTACCGACCGAGTAGCCCCCGGCTGTGAATGACCAGAAACCTTGCGAGTCGTCCACGGGAACGTAGGTAACGCTTCCAGTGTACTTGGAAGTATCGATGTAGCCGAAGGTGTAGCTGCCGGCATTGCCCTGCTTGAGGTCGCAGGTGAAGAGTGCCTTGGCGAGGGTCGGCTTGACGGTGTCGAAGAAGGTAGTTTGCTGCTTTGGCGTAACCGTGTTGATGCTGCTGAAGGCCAGGCCTAGGAGACCGTCGCTGTCGGTATTATCCGAGAAGGAAGTGGAGATAGATGTAGCAGCTTCGACTGCCTGCTTGGTGGCAGTCACACCGCCGACAACAACCTTGTCGGCGTAGACGTTGCCAGCGGCTCCGGACTGGTCGCCGTAGGTGATGCTCCACGAGTAGCCCTGGAGCTCGGTACCAGTGCTCGAGTCGTACTTGGCATGGCCCACAGACTCGCTGGCTGGAGTCTCGTTGGAGAAGGCCCATCTCAACATATGTTAGTGTCTGCTGGGTCTCATGAGCTTATTTCGAGAAACGTACAGGTCGGCAGAGCCGGTGTCAAAGTCGAGCATCAACTGGCTGTTGCCAATGGTCACAGGGCTGAGGTACGCCTGGTCGTACTGCTGTGGGTCAGCGGCAACCGTACCGCTCTGCGCAGCAGCAGCAGCAATGACGACCTCCGAGGGCGCGACGGCACCCTGGCGTGCAAACTTTTGGTAAGTTCTCATCATCTGCTTCGGGCCATTCCTGTGAACCTTGCCGGCGGCGACCTGCTTGACCTCAAAGGTGCTGCGGCCCACCAAATTGGCTGGAGCAGCGAGAGCGAGAGTGGCGGTCGCTACCAGAGCGGCCGAGATCGTGAAAGAGTGCATGTTGAAGGATTGACGATTTGAGTGAGTGTGTAAAATGAATGAATGTGAAGTCCTGGGTCAGCGACGGTGAAGAGGAAGGTGCGAAGAGTAGAAGACCGATGAAGAGATACCTCAATACAAGAGCGTCTAAGCACCTTCTTAAGTATTCTCGAACATGAAAAGTTCTTGCTTGCAGGTGTTCCATGCCGAGATTGATCGACAGCGTGACAATCAAAGACATTCTGCCACTCACGTAGATCAGATGGCCGCCCCCATTGTTGCGTTTGCTAGAGAATTACACCGTCCGTCAATGCACCAATTGCACTGTCGTAGGCAGGACCCGACCGTGACCTCACCTTCCAGTTGGGGTCGACATCCGACGGCTGACCAGGAGGTTGTCCCATACAAGATCATGATGGCGCGGTGCTAGTATCGGAGTACGTAGACCCCACGCTGCGGTTGCGGCGTAGGGGAGGCGGAGAGAGCAGTTGCATTGGCCCGGAGAATTTCTAGTGAAGATCGCAAGCGTTTCGAAACATGCTGCTTCATACTATTCATTTAGGGAGGGCGAATGGAAACGCATAGAGTGGTGACAGGGGCGTGCGACGCGCAGCGGGCGAGTGCTGCAGAACGGAAAGTGAGCGGCTGTCCCGCACCAAGCGACAACGTCGATGCTTGGCCGACGACTTGAAACAGCCTGAAGCTTAATTTCTCTTCAACTTTCGACTATGATTCGTCCAAGCACATCTACACGACCGGGAAGACCGCATCGGCCACGTCTTGTTTGGAGATGCTCGTCCTACGCCATGCAACCCGACTTGCTTGAGCTTGTTTGATACAAGTGCGATAGATAACCTTCGTGCTCTCGGCAGGACCGAAGTGCACACCTTGATCTCAGATGCCGATCACAGCGAGGTTGTACGAAGAGTGGTCTTGTGTTCCGGGCAGCGTGGTGTGGCGCGATGGCGCGATTCGCTTGCCGCGAAGCCGCATATTGTTGCACATGCATGCATCAGGGATGTCAAGAGACATATGCTCCGGATCTTCATGGTTGACGATAAGCTATAGGGTACGGTGATACTCCGGCCGGGTACAATACTTGAGAGAAGCTCTCAACCCCCATCAATGCAAACGGCTTGGACCGGCAGACAGTTGCTCGTGATAGTCGACCATCATGCGACATGTTCCGCAGGCCTTCGGCATGAGCGACTGTCGCAGTGGTGTGGCTACCCGTCCGCTGGTGCAATATCAAAGAAGTTGATGGCAACCAATGAGAAGCCGTAGACCTCGACTTCAACCCGACAATCATATGCTCACAGCAGGTCCACGGGGAGGACTTCAAAGTCTGTTCGGCATTGAGACATTTGTCACAGCACTCGCAACGGAGCTCGCGACTGTACGCCAGAGTCGCTTCGTCTGCATGCATGAAGTTTAGCAGAAGCAATATCTCGCCGCGAGTGTCTTAGTGGGAAGCATGAACTGATCGATGCGTCTCCAGCGTCCACATGACCCTTCCAAGTATACTCATCAACTCTGCGTGGGGCTGGGTGTGGCGACCTAGGTAGCATCTGGAAGTTCTCCCGGGCCGTCTGGGTGAGAGCCTCGATAGCTCCTTACACGATACAACGTATTGCTGTCATGGGGCAAAACGTGCAACCATTCCGTCGACGCTTGCAAGCGACATGACTTTCCAGCTGCCGAAAATCGACCGTTGAACAACAGACCGACCACACACATGTTGGTCTCAAGGCATGCTGCCATAAGTGTTGCGGAATCAGCCCTCCACGCTGCTTTCCAAGGTTGTCCATGGCAAGGCCTCCTTGAGGTTTCTTTTCTTCTTACTCTTCCGTAAGACTATACAGCTCTTCATGCAAATCTCTTTCGAGAGCCAAGATGGCTTGTCCAACATGCTCCCATGCTGGCTGATGGCTGAGTGTGCGCGTTGTTCGTGCTCCTGTCTATCGTCCGGCAATCATGTTCGTATTCTCTACAGATCCCGCAACAGTTCACAAGGATAGTCTGATCTCAGCTTGCTCGATATCGTGTGTCGATGTGAAGCCGACCGAGACGTGCTCACCATCATGTCCGGGAGCGAGAGCTCTGGTTGCGCTGTACTATCGTCCTTGCTTCCAGGGTTGTAGATGCACACATCTTCCAAGACGAACCAAGCTCTCCTGGTCGAGAGTATAGGCAGGCAAGAACGAGTAGTCGTTTGGTATGCCGTCAAGAAGTCGTAGGACGAACGTCCATTCCAGGCCGTTGCCCAGACCGTGCACGGTTGGAGTCCTTATCCTCTGCTCCTTCTATTTCTACACTGCTCTCGTCACCTGCGAACCCAATCCCTTACCTGTTGGCGCGCGAGTAGCCTCACCATACCAGACCATGCGTGAATAGGAAGTAAATGGTATGGTCAGCAAACGCTGGCAACAACAGCTGCAGGGATATCGTTCACGCGCGGCGCAGCATTGGCAACGACTCCTCATTGACGTATGTAGGCGGGTACCTGAACGAGAAACCTTGAAACACTTCTACAGCTCCATTCACATGGCTTGCCGTACCTCTCCGTTTCACCTCCTGCGCCTCTCCTACTACCTGCAGCAGTCGAATATACTGTACGGCAAGCTACACTGGCACTCTACTTCTACTACCTGTATGGCCTCGTGAATATCTGACACCCCACTATCCTTTGGCCGCGATATCAACAACCGCTATTCCAGAATAGCATTTCTTTGTTTCGACCACGCGAGCTTCGAGGTCCTCCGTACGACTCGCAAACAATGGCGCACAAACGTCTGTCATCGCTGGCCACAAACATGCCACCTGATGTTGGGACTGCGAGTCCTTCCACGACACCGGAAAGAGGTAGACTTCGCAAAGCCGCGCCTGATGGGAGCAACTCGCGCGCAGCGTCAGCACAATATTTTACGCCTTCGAGTCCATCGCAACCGAGTCTTTCGCAGCTCCAACAAGGCTACAACGGAGGGGCGCCGAGTCCGCTCCTACCACCTCCCACTATAACAGGCGGCACATATTCACGATCATCGTCTATGGGTTCGGGCGTAGGCATTCCGAGCAATAGTCGGCCCTCGACACCAACATTAATACTGCCTGGCCAATCGCCCTCAACGCCTGTCAGCCGAGGTAGGGAGCACAAGAAAAACAAGAAGAGCTGGTTTGGGGGTGGTAAGAAAGATGACAGCAATAGCCAAGGTCCGCTTGCGTGGATCGCAGGACACCCGCAACAACCACCCTATGATGCGCAGGGCCTGGTCAATGGGCGACCAATGCAAGAGCTGTGGGATGATGTTGAAGGCAATTGCTTCATATACGTCTTTCCGCGAAGCTCAGGCAAAGGCGCCTCGTTCAAGGTGGACTCGGCGATCTTCGAGTCCTCACCCGTCCTCAAGAAGATAGCCTTTGGTGACGCCCACAGCAACCCATCGACACAGCTAGGAAGTGATCGGATGCATCTGCCGCCTCTCGATATGAGGACTCACAGCCTCTCACTCACCGATCCATCGACACCACCTTCATCCCCTCCACAGCAACGGAGAACACCAGGTCAGACAGACACGATGACGTCTTCATCGTCTGCGGGTTCCCGAGGCCAGCTCTCAAATCTCTCCGATTCCTCGGAAGCGCATCTATATCTTCCGATCAGGATGAAGACGGACGGCAGCTTCAGCACTCCTTTACAGACACCGCCACGGTCGAAAGACAAGGTCGCCCCGCAGTCGGATCCAGTGTTCGAGGACCTCCAGACTCTGATTGATATTCGAAACGTCTTCGCCTTCCTGAGCGGTCAAGCGCTGATCGCAACATCGCGCAAGCACTCGCTTTTCCACATCTTCATGACCATAGCTGGCATACTCCGAGCATATGAATTCTCGAACCTAGATGGGAGCACATACGGTGAGATCGCAAGCTCGAGTTTCGACGCCTATGTCGAAGAGCTTGGTCTTGCAGATGTGCGCACAAGTCGAGAGAAGACGATTGAGGGCATCGTGCTGAGCGAGAGGATGAAGAGCGTCTTTCTGTTCAACGAAGCATTCACGCACGCCGCTGGGAAGCACGAAGAGCTCGTACAGATGAACAACCCGAAGTATGAGCTTATCAGCTCTGTAATATCGAATCGGCTAACACGCGCTGCCATGGACCTCGACAAGAGGACTGCGTCGATTCGACTATTCCTTACTGACTTCGACTTCCCAGCTCTGTTCAGCGGAATCATGAACTCGAAGATGTCGGATGAGCGAAAAGAAGGTGTGAGATTTGTGGCTTGGAAGGAAGCGTTCCTGGGCTTCAGAAAGAACTTACTCGGCATGCTGAAGGCGAAGTACGGCGCCTGGCCACCTAAAGCAACTAGCAAGAAGAACGACCTGGAAACATCCGGGCTCAATCGTCTGGTACTGAAGGATTTGTACAACGACATGAGCTCATTATATGATCTGATTGTCGATCGGAACAATCTCACGACACGAACAGTCGACGGTATGAGCCTCGACTCCGGAGCACGGGAAGGAGCCACAGTGAGAGGTGTTCGGGCAGTGCTGAGCGAGTACGATCGCAGCTCGCCACCTGTGAAACCACCTGTGCCGTTCGATCTACCATTGTTACCGAGCATCAAGTCTACGCGGCCAGACTTTGGACAGGACAAGAAGAAGGACGTCAAAGCCATCGGGAAGAAGCTAAAAGACGATGAAATTGCTCTGATCCTGCGTAAGACTTGGAACGAGGATGCGAAAGTAACGCCTTTTGTGGACATGTTTCGTGAGATGGAGAAGCGCGCTGCCCATGGATGCACGATCGCAGAAATGGTAGATCTGCGGATTGGGCAGTGGATCTTCATGTACGTCGTGCTTCAAGCATTACCCATGCTGGCGTGTGACGCGCCTGGTTTGAAGTGGACGAAGGGCGTGGAGTACTTCTTGTGCGAGCCACCGCGTGGTGGTGTGCCTTGGGCCAACCCCAATGCTGCTGGAGTTGGAGCCAATGCTGGTGGTAGCAGAACATGGTTTTCTGTCGGCGAGGGAGGCGGCGTGGTCAGCCTACCTTCCGATGTCGTCGAGCACGGTGTCGAAGGCATCTACAGGCGGAGTCACTGCTGGGTCATGGCGGAGCATTGGACCAAGCAGAATCCCATACTCAACAACGCCCTGCATGAGCAAGAAGACATGAACGTCAACGCCATGGCTCCAGGGAGGACAAGTGCAGACGGTCTTCCTGCGCCACCTCCTCCGGGCGCGCTTCTTGACCCTGGAGCAAGTCGGCAGAGCAGTAGAGACAGATCTAAACGCCACTCCTCCCTCGGCATTGGGCTAGAAGCCCTACCACTTCCTATGGGCGTCACACCTGACGGTCCCGCACCATCTGGCTATCCACCTTCTGCTGGTGGGTATGCTAGTCCCGGAGGGTATATGACACCTGGTGGCTATGCCTCGCCTGCCGGCTCGAGGCCAGTGACACCAAATGGCGATCGGCCGAAGAGTGCGCACGTCGTTGATAGCGCGAAGACTTTTGACGCGATCCTTGCGAATTCGGGGCAGGACCAGAAGAAGAAAAAGAGGTGGGGATGATCGAGCCGGGGATCTTGGTGTAAATTAGGGAGGGTTGTGTTGGATTGATATGCGGGCAAGTGTCACCGCATTGTCTATGGACACCTTGGATACGATATCCTTAGCGATACATATGGTCCGATATCGCTACATTATCTCCAAACAATGCTGCACATCTCGTGGTCTTGACATACTCCAAGGGAGCTCGAGAAGATGTTGTACCGCCGAGGCTGTGTGCATTGACTTCTGCTCCCTTGCTTTGAACCGCCTCTTCTTCTTGTATACCGTACAACATCAAACAATGCCTTCATCGGCAGGACCGAAGGCGCAGCCATCTCTTCCCAGACTCTTAATATATATGTAGATGACCTTCATATCGTAAGTCAACTCTCGCCGTACAAACCCACTTCTCGACCGTCGAGCTCTGCCCGCGCAAGCGCACCTAAGCATTCGAAGTTCAAGCTACAATGACAGACCACGACTACTTGCCGGGCTCTACATTTGTGAGGGCCTTGCTTTCGTTCTTCTTCTATGTTTGGCAGCTTCGTACACCGAACGCAGGCTTGAGATGATGGAGCGCCGCAAGGAAGCCCTCCATGTTCAAATCAATCTGCTCAAAGGTCAACCTAGTCCTAACCTACTTCCTGCCGGCCTACTCAAGATTGCGGCAGAGACCGTCCTCAGCAGTCCAGATATCTACAAGTCCGCACTTGTCTACGGTCCCGACCCCGGGTACGAGCCTCTGCGCGAGAGCATCGCGAAATGGCTCGCAGATTTTTACCAACGTCATATCGAGAACGGCATCAGTCCGGGACGAATCTGCATCACCGGTGGCGCGAGTCAGAACTTGGGATGCATGTTGAACGTCTACACAGATCCTTGGTATACTCGCAAGATCTGGATTGTGGCGCCTGCCTACTTTCTTGCCTTCCGCATATTCGAGGATGCGGGATTTGGTGGGCGCATGAGAGCAGTCCCTGAAGATGAGGAGGGTGTGGACATCGCCTTTCTCCGACGCGAGATAAAGAAAAGTGAAGAGGAAGCGACGGACGAAGGCAGACTAACGCCCATGTTCAAGCCGGAGAGGACTAGAGCGAAGGTGTACAAGCATGTAAGCAGGCTCACGACCAGAAAACCCTCCTTTCAGGTCTCAAAGACATATGCTGACGGTCTCTCCTCAAGGTGATCTACTGTGTTCCCACGTTCAGCAACCCGTCATCGAGGACTATGGGGCTTGAGAGAAGGCGAGAACTACTCAAGCTGGCGAGGGAGAACGATGCGCTGATCGTGTCGGACGATGTCTACGACTTTCTACAATGGCCGGCCAGTACGAAGACAGCCAATAATGAGGTAGCCAGTACGGAGACAGCCAGCATGGAGACAGGCAAGACCGCAGTCGCTTGGGATCAGACGCCGACGAAACCGAAGAAATCAACCCTGTCAAGCGAGGACAAGAGTTCGATGAAGACAGCCCGGCTCCCACGACTCGTCGACATCGATCGAGAGCTGGACGGTGGCACTGACAGAGCGGGTGCTGATGGCTTTGGCAATGCGTGCTCCAACGGATCGTTCTCGAAGATCGCTGGTCCCGGTATCAGAGTTGGCTGGGTCGAAGGCAGCGGGAAGTTCACGTACGGCGTCTCGCAGACCGGCACAACCTGCTCGGGTGGTGCTCCAAGTCAACTGACATCGACATATATCCATGAGCTGGTCCACAAAGGCACGCTGCAAAAGTACATTGAGGAAACCCTACGCCCTGCCTACGCTTCGCGATACAAGACTCTGATGTCTGCAGTGGAGAAGCACCTTCTCCCATTAGGCTTCACCATTCCGCAGCCAGATCGTTCGATCATCGGTGGCTACTTCGCATGGATCTTTCTTCCCGACAGCTTGAAAGCCGATGCTTTAGCAAGTCGATGCAAGGTCGAAGCTAATGTTGTCATCGCTCCCGGCAAGATGTTCGAAGTCCCTGGTGACGAGAGCCTGAAGTTTGAGAAGAGCGTACGCCTGTGCTGGGCTTACGAAGATGAGTGGAAACTTGAAGAGGGAGTAAAGAGGTTGGGCGAGGTCGCGAAGAAGATGTTGGAGGCAAGTGATCATGAGAACAGGGAGTTCGTGGTCATTGAGAAGGAGGGAGATGATGCCGCTGAGTTCAAGTGACTCGATCAAAGAAACAAAGGGCAGACCATTTGTCAAGATCAGCTGCGGCGACCACTCGACCTTTGCACATGTATCACGTTGTCAAGGGGATGTGTCTGCTTGGTCTTTGTGCCGCTTCGAGCCTGGCTCATACTCCAGCGCCGAGAAGTTGCGCAGATTGCGCCGAGATAGTGATTAGGATCGTCCAGACCGTATACCACGCAAGCCAGTCATATCCTGACTCATGCTAGATCTGATTCCTGGTTGTTTGCTCGTAGAAGTTGTTTTGCGGTTTCCTGTTCGAGAAGCAGAGGCTGGTGAATTGCGGAAGGATGGCAAGGGTGGTAGCCGGTACCGAGAGGTCAATCTGTAGATCGTAAAAGCTTGGCCATCCTGCCACTTGGTCCGGTCGCGTGAACTCTATTATTGAAGACCTTTGATCAAAGGACCATGTCCGGAGGTCGACAAAACCTGCGTAGTCGCATGCAAATAGGACAGATGTAGCAAACAGCCAATAGCCAGGCCGCTTCCTACTACTGCGACAGCAATTTGTAGCAGAACCGGAACTGTGCGTTTCGGAGATGACTCTCGCCCAATGAACACACGCATGATCCTTCCGACGGCTTGCCGGCTGTGGCGTTTGGCGCCGCCGCGTTTGAGCGGACCCTTGGTGGTTGGTGTTGACGACACCTCACACGTCTCGCGCTCGTGCCCCTTACTCTGTCTCTATATCGGCATGGTTGGAGGGTAGAGTTTCAGCAAGGCTAGGCATGGCGCATACCTTTGCCTTTTGCCTCTAATCTGGTCTCTCGCAAATCGGCGTGCCGCCTGTGTTCCATAGATGACGGACAAGGGTGCGCGCGATGGCGCTCTTCGGATCATTGTGCTCGTCGTGGATGAGGTTGAGGTGAGACCCACTCGATGTTGAAGAAAGACTGAAGTGCACGAGGGGCTGGTAGAGGATGATCAAAAGGACAAAGAAGTGACCGTAGCCATGTGTCGTACAGTATTACCATTTATCCCTTAATCATTTCCATCATCTGCTTGAGAAGGGAAACCCAGACGAACGGCGAAGATATAAGAAGAACGCAATCGGCAAGGGTTGAAGTCTCGCCAGTCTCGCCAGCCAGCAGCCGAGAAGTTATCCCGCATCTTGAAACCGGGAAGGTTCGACTGGAAGGAAGTGGTATTAACCAGAAACCGTACGTTCTCCGACTTCCCATTGAATCTTCTGCTGCTGCTGCGCTTCTTCATAAGGCCTCGTTGTCGCCTTCGTGTGATCGGAGACCTTCATTCACCACTGCCCTTCGTTATTGTGGCGAATTGCATTTTTCTGTTTTCATTGTTGAAGCGGGCCTTGCCTTCCTCGACAATTACATTGTCCACGTGACGACGCGACCTCATTCTTGAGTCACGTCCTCCATCTACGCCAGACATTGTTGTCGAAGCCGCAGCAACAGCAACAACAATCACACCACGACACTCATTCACCACAGTCACCTTCTACTTTTGCACATTTGACATCTGACTTCTGTCATTCTTTGCTCACCGTTCCTTACAACTACGAACTCGATCGATTTCAGTGCCGGCCACTGACAAAACTGCTCTTCAGCTACCACAACCAAAAGTTACACTCACTCACAGGACCATGGTGTCCGCACGGAGCTTGACGCTCCTCGCCACGGCGCTGTGCGCCTCCCTCTCCTCAGCAAGACCCGCCCCTCAAGCAGCTGGCGCACCCACAGGACCCGGCGGCTTTTGGCCGAACAACGTCGACCACTCAAAAGACACAGTCTGGGACCCGGACGCGGAAGGCGCACCTGCAGCAAACTACCAGATCTTCCGCAACGTACAGCAGTACGGAGCAGTAGGCGATGGCCAGACTGACGACACCGCCGCCATCAACAAAGCCATGTCCGACGGCGGCCGCTGCGGTGGCGGGCCAGACACCCCGTGCGACTCTACTACAGTCTACCCGGCGATCGTCTACTTCCCACCAGGCACATACAAGGTCAGCAAGCCCATTGAGATGTACTACTACACTCAAATGATCGGAGATGCTACAGAGCTCCCCACTCTGCTCGCCAGCTCTGATTTCGTGGGCTTCGCCGTCATCGATGCCGACCCTTACGCATACCTGGCGAACGGCTCGGCGGTCAACTGGTTCACCAACCAAAACAACTTCTTCCGCCAAGTTCGCAACTTTGTCATCGATATCAGGCAGTGGGGTGGCGGTCTGAACGGTGCTGGTATCCACTGGCAGGTCGCTCAGGCCACATCTCTCCAAAACATTGTCTTCGAGCTGAGCAGCAACCCAGCCACGACCCAATCAGGAATCTTCATGGACAACGGGAGCGGTGGATTCATGACAGACCTCACCTTCAATAACGGCGGTAGCTGTGCGTTCTTAGGAAGCCAGCAATTCACGTCCCGCAACATGACCTTTAATAACTGCAAGACGGCCATCTACATGAACTGGAACTGGGGCTGGACTCTCACAGGCATGAACATCAACGGTGGTGGTGTTGGTCTTGACATGTCCGTCAACCCAACGAACCAGTCTGTGGGATCAGTGTTGCTCGCCGACAGCGTCATCACCGGAACTGAGTATGGTGTTCGCTTCGCCTACCAGAACGACTCATCGAACTTCTACCCCACTGGAGGCTCACTCATCCTTGACAATGTCGACATGTCTGGCGTCAAGATTGCTGCAGTCGTTGATGTCAACAATGCCACCATTCTCGAGCCCGGCAAGGTCCAGTCATGGGCTTCCGGAAACGGCTACACCCCGAGCCGCAAGGGCACCCAAACACCACTCATCCCTAAAAAGCAAGAGAACGCCGTTGCTGCACCTAAGAAGGCGCCCAGCTTACTTGATGGTGACGGCAACATCTTCACCCAATCTAGGCCACAATACGAGACATACACTGCCAGTTCCTTCCTCTCTGCCAAGCAGAACGGCTGCGCTGGTGACGGGTCCACCGACGACACCGCCGCTATCACCAATCTTCTGCAGCAGTCTGCCAGCCAGAATAAGGTCGCCTACTTCGAGCACGGCGCTTATCTCGTGAAGGACACTATTCTCGTGCCATCGGGCGCGAGGATGACCGGCCAGATCTGGCCCCTGATCTTAGCCGATGGTGCTTCTTTCAACAACACTTCAAAGCCGAAGCCAGTCTTCCAGGTTGGCAAAGCCGGTGGCGAGAAAGGCTCTTTCCAGATCAGCGACTTCGTCTTCGAGACTCTTGGTCCCGCGAGCGGTGCCATCATGATCGAGTGGAACATGCAGTCTGCCCAGGGAGAGTCCGGTATGTGGGACACGCACGTCCGCGTTGGTGGCTCTGCTGGTACCGATCTCCAAGGCCCACCAGGATACGGCAACTGCCGTAAGAACCCGGAGAGCAACGCGATCCCTTACCAGTGCGAAGGTGTCTTCTTGATGTTCCATGCTACCAAGCCATCCTCTGGCATATATCTCGAGAACACCTGGTTCTGGGTCGCCGACCACGATCTGGACCATGAGACACCGCAGCAAATCTCCCTCTACAGCGCTCGTGGTGCGCTCATCCAGTCGCAAGGTCCGATCTGGATGTGGGGCACTGCCTCTGAGCACTCGATCTTCTATCAGTACCAGTTCGACGGCGCTCAGGCAGTGTTCAGCGGCTTCATGCAGTCAGAGACACCATACATGCAGCCCAACCCGCTGGCGCCAGCACCGTTCACAGTCAATGCCGCCTACGACGATCCAAACTTCGGCATCTGCGGCACGACCACTGGTGGTAGCGCTGTTCCATGCAAGGACGCGTGGGGTCTGCGCATCGTGAACAGCCGTGGCGTACTCATCTACGGCGCTGGACTGTACAGCTTCTTCAACAACTACGACCAGGACTGCGTCGGGACCCACAACTGCCAGCAGAACATGGTTCGCATCCAGAACAGTGAGGTCAGCATGTACACGATCAACACCGCCAACTCGGTCACCATGATCGTCAACGATGATATGGGGACAGTGGCTGGCGCGAACAACCGGAATTGGTTCTGTGATACCATTTCTTACTACTTCACCAGCCACTGAGCGTTGCTTGGGAGGGTGTCCACATTCACGAGTACAAAGTTGCATTGCTTTGCATTTTCTCGCACGCGGGTTTGGGAGTGTGCACGGGGCAAGGTTACGGTGGGAAAGGGACAGGTCGATATCCAGGGTGACCTCAGTGCGCATCGGCCTGACGACGCATATGGTCGGCGTTGAGGGTTCCGATTGTCTGCGACACGTAGCTTACGATGGTAGATAGCATGCTCAGATCGAAATTAAACGGTTCAAACCATTCAAATCATCCTTGCTCGCTACTGCCTCCACTGCAATCTTGGTTCGCTGACTTCTCTGCAATTCAGAGCGAGATGCCAGTCTTCCAACTGACAAGCACGATATCATGTCACGATCCCATATTATCAAGAAGAAACCTGAGGCTGCTTCTTATAAGCGGTCACGCTTATCTCGTGCCAAGACTCCTCGACATCGCTCTATGCGCACAGGCGAACGACATCGGATAACAACATGTTCACCAACACAGGCCAATCGTCCTTTCTGATCTCCATCCAGGATGACTGAGTTATAGTATAGCAGTCCGTGTGTCGGCACTCTTTCTGGAGCGTGGCCGACTTCACACCATGGTAGGGAGGAGGTATGTATAGAGGCCGTCTTCTCTTATCAGTCACTCGTTCTCGCATCTCGCAGACAACTCGCCTCGTTAAATATCATCGTCTTGTCCTATCTCTACCTGGTTGACCCTCGAAAGCCTTGTACAGCCAAAGTATGGAGCCAGTATGCCAGATCATCACGCCAGTCGGCATGCTGGGCTATGGCTTCGACGAGCACGAGTTTCAGGCCGCGCTCAAGAAGCTCTCAGCTAAGAATATACCTACTGCCATCATCCTCGATTCCGGCTCGACGGACTCCGGCCCAACAAAACTTGCGAGTGGGAGTATGTCTTGTCCTCGCTCCTCATACGTTCGTGACCTCGCGAAGCTGCTTCGCGGTGTTACGAAGTACAAATTCCCGCTGCTTGTTGGCTCGTGTGGCGGAGCAGGGCTGAACTCCCATGTGGATGATCTCGAGCAGGCTGTGAAGGAGATTGCGGAGGAGAAGTATACCTACATCCGTAGTTTCCAGCACCAGTACGCATCACTGACATATTGCCTAGCTCTTACAAGCTCAAAGTACTCAAGATCCACGCAGACATCCCGAAGGACCTTGTCTGCTCGAGACTCAACGATGGCCGTATTACTGGCTGCGGTGCTGCTGTCCCACAGTTGACGCAGACGGACATCGACCAGTGCAACGTAGTCACCTCTCAGATGGGCGTGGAACCTTTCTATGCCGCGATGGAGCAGTGCCCGGACTTCGACGTAGTTCTTGCCGGCCGGACTTACGACCCTGAACCGTACTTTGCCTATGCCACCAAGTGCCTCGAGCGTCACAATCCACAGTACAAAGATGATATCGACTTTCGACAGCGAGCTGAAGGTAGCATCATGCACTTGGGCAAGCTACTGGAGTGCGGTGGCCAGTGCGCTGCTCCCAAGAGTGCTGGCATAGTTGCCAAAGTATACTCTGACGCCACTTTCGAGACTGTGCCTACGGACCCTAATGCGAAGTGTACACCGACATCCGTTGCTGCACACACTTTGTACGAGAAGAGTCGCCCAGACATCCTTCCAGGACCAGGGGGCTGGCTCGATCTAACCGAGTCGAAGTACAAGCAGCTTAAAGATGGCCGGACGGTGAGAGCCTGGGGTGGCAGGTACCTGAAATCAGTAGAGCAGGGCTTGCCATATCAGATCAAGCTCGAGGGCGCTCGAAACGTGGCTCACAGAAGCATGTTCATCGGAAGCATCAAGGACCGTGAGTTTGAAAATCCTCAGTGTTAGATAACTACATGCTGATTCGCTCCTAGCTGTTCTTATCACGGAAATCGATAATTTACTTCAACGAACAAAGAGGTACGCACGCTATCAGCACGAACAGCTGAAAGACGATGAGATAGATCTCGACTTTCACGTCTACGGCAGAGGCACAAGCGAGATTGTAATTGTCGGGGAGGCCTTGGGACCCACTCAAACTCTGGCTACGAGCATTGCAAGTTCAGCACGAATAGCGACCATACACGGACCTTACGCCGGTCAGAAAGCAACTTCTGGCAATTTCGCATTCGGCGTAGCTGGCACGACAGAAGTGCCTTTGGGGTTGTGCTCGGAATTCTGCGTTTACCACCTCATGGAACTGGACGCTGGAGAAGAGACATCGTTGTATCGTGTCGGGTACTCGGAGTTCGATTTTGCGCCGAAGACCAACGGTGTGAAGCACGAAGTGAACGGGACCAGGACAAATGGTGAAGTTGCCGCTGGGCCGGAGGCCACCAAGACGCCTGCATCCTGGAAATCACCAATGAAAGCCAGCGTCGTTGATCCACACACTGCAGTGACCCTAGGAGACGCTGCCAAGGTCCTCCGATCCAAGAACTCCGGACCCTACGAGCTTACCCTAGACATTCTGTTTGACCGGCAGGAGATCTTCGACATAATCAAAGCTGCCGGCTTCCTTACAACGGAAGTGGTCGCAGACCTCTATGGACTACGACCAGATCAGGTTCTGTGGTGTGGATACTTTGACCAGGCTCTGGGGTTCAAGGCAACCTTGCCACGAATGCGGAACGGCAAACCCACGGCGTCTGGAGGCTTCATGGAAGGTGATGTGCATGCGTCGCAGAACTATGTGCAGATGATGAATCTGGAGTTGCCGAAAGAGGTGAGGGAGAAGCTTGCTGCGCTTCCTTGATCGGTTGTGCTACGCTCGTGGTCCAAGACCTGTCGGGGCAGGCTGACCCTCGATCGACGTGTATAACCCTGGTGAAGAGTACAGTGTCTCTGGCGACCGTCGGAAATGCTGTCTCCCTGGCTCGTAGCCCGCCAAATGGCTCGTTATTTAAGTGGGGAGTATCGAAATGCTTTTATACCTGACCTTACAGTTCCGCTTCTCTAGCTCAGACACTTCACATTCCAAACACGCCTAGCCACTCCTCCAGCTTCAACGATGCGGCTTCGGACAACGCTCGTGTATCTGCGTGTGTTGCTGGCTGTGGAAACAAAGGCCCTACCAACGCCGGCTACTACAGAACCTCCCGTCAACTCCTCAATGAGAAACTTCATCAAGAGAGCAAGCTCTCCCAACACCTCTTGCGGCGTACGTACCAAGAAATGCTGGCAACTCCCAAGTGCTGACTATAGTGAGCCGTAGGTGTACTACTGTACCGAACACGACTGGAGAGGAGAGTGTCAGCACATGTACTTCATGTCGGCAACGTGCTTGGACATCGAGCCTCCATACCAAGGACACATTCACTCCATTGGTGCGGACTACGGCTGTACTTGTAGCATCTATCCGTAAGTTATCATGCACATATCATTCGCGATCTCGAGGCTGCATGCTGATAATGCCCGAATAGCACTTGTAGCGCCTTCGCCGAAAGTGAGCCTGTGCACCTCAACTACCCAGGACATAGCCACCTTGTTAACGAGACTGGCCGGGAGGATGCGCCGCTGCTGAGCGGTATTCGGTGTTTGTGAGATGTAGGGCTGAAGGGAGAGAAGAGATGAGGTTGCAATCTAGCCTTGGAGTATCCAACTAGTCTTGGTCGGCATAATATTGAGATCTGCTGAACAAGTGTTGTATGTCTCAGTGCCAGTACTTGGTTCTCATCTGCTTCCAAGCACATGTCCACCGTCTCGCCCGACACCTCACTAGTAACGTGCATCGTAGCTCTTGACCACCGCCCTCGCTGCATCAATGGTCGGTCCCTTTCGCTTTAGCCCATTAGGTCCGCGAAATGCCTCGCTGCGCCGACCACTCCTCAGAGCCTCCGCAACTCATGCCGCGCGGCTGCCCTTTTCGATCAAAGTAGGGCCACATGTCTCTTCAGCTGATCTCGCTGGACTTCAAGCTCGGAGATCAGGTCTTGCTGAGTCCTTCCGAGTGCCTCGCTTTCGGATTTTTGAGTTGTTAGTCGAGAAACATGTTCCTTGTAACCACGCTTCTTTTCTCGTAAGGCAGCCAGCTTATCTTTCAACCCCAGTACATCAGCTTGGTAGTGAGTCTCGACGTTGAGAGCTCGCTTCTTCGCAGCATAGCTCTCGTCCTGCAGCAGACTAACGTCGTTCCCGCTGTGTTGCTCATGTTGAGGATGTCTTTTTGAAGCACGGAGACGTGACCCCTCCAAGCTTCGATGCTTGGAGCATGGTGCCCATGAACAGCTGTCCCTTCTTCCAGCCTTGCCACTTGGTCATCCAGCGCCTCGATCTGCGTAGCATAGTAGGCTTCGAGCTTTTTGGTCTCCTCCCAGAGCTCCTGCTCAGTCTCTACCTGTACCTGAATCACATCACTCTCCAGTCCCACCACTCGAGATTCGAGGTCATCGACCAGTCCCACAAGATGCTCGTTCCGGCCGCTAGCCTTCTCTAGCGATGCATCCTTCCCATCAAGTAAAAAGGCGACACCCTGCAACGTCTTCTTCTTCTCGGCTTCGTAATGAGCCTCAACATTCAGCACGAGCTTCTGCCACTCATTCCTCTCTTTCCGTGTCATTACCAAATCATTGCGCGCTGCACCGCTCGAGCCGTTGAACCCCTTCTCGGACTGAGCGATAAGTTTTCCTAAGCCCTCCGCCGTACTCTTCAGCTCGTCGCTCTCCCTTTCCAGTAAAGTGAGATATCTCTCCATCCGAGCAATCGCTCGCGAGCTCGTGGCATGCATACTGCCTTGTTGGCCCGGTAGCGCTAGCTGCGGAGAGCTCGCTGACACATTGATGACCTCTGTAGGACCTGGCATAGCAGTTCGATCGAGCTTCGGTACTTTTGATGGTGTGTTGGCTGGACTTGTTAGTAGGGTACTTTGGGAGCTTATGGAATAATGTGAGGGGATTGCTCACCGGCATTAGGTCCGTCTTCGAAGTCTCTGGCTGCACGCTTCATTGGCCTCATCTTGTGTATATCGATGTAAGTATAGTCTTCGATGTAGAGGACGCAATGAAATGGCAGACAGAAGATCGGATGAGAGAAGGAAATATAGACGACGTGGCCGCCTTGTATCACATGTGAAAGATCCGAATGAGCGTCATTCGCTTCATCAAGGTCACGATCACCTGCCTGGTGCGCTTCTCCTGGTGTGCGAAGTGAACGAGTGCCTGTGCGATGTGCCCCGGCTTATTTCTCGAGTTCCCGTGCACGAAGAGTCGAGCAAATGTAGCCCGTACGTCTCCTCTATGCCTCCCCAGATGCAGCCTGCTTATTCTTCTCGACAGCCTCTCTTAACACATCGAGACCCTCCATGAATCGTGGCCAGCCCACTTTGGTACTGAGAGCAGTCAGCACTTCTGCCCCTTGTACCACGCTGCCCTGCGTCTCAAACTGCCGCTCGAGGTTTCTGCACTTCTCGTAGAGGACGTTTCGGCCGTTCTCTGCTCCTGCGGTTCGGCTCTGCAGCGAAATCATCTCCTGGCTCATTTGAGCAACCTTGAAGTCGACGACATCCAGTCGACTCCGCAAAGCATCCCTCTCCTGCTCCCTCTGAGCGACTTTGATGTGCTTCAATATCGCGTCCTGACTCCCTTCGATCAATTCGGCCTTGCAATTCCCTAGATCCCACTTCAAATCATCTCTCTCTTCTTTCAGCCACGCCTCCTCTGTTTCGGCGAATCTCTTCGTCTCATGCAACTTTTCAGCCGACTTCGCAATGCGCTCTTGAACGTCTTCCTTCTCTTCCCCAAACTGCTCAACATCCACAATGCGACCCTGCCTCTCTGCCTCCAACTGAGCACGCAACTCGGTCATCTCAGCCTCATGTCCATCAAGCTCATGAGCAAAGGTGTTAATAAAGCCCTCCAACGTTGCAGTCATAGTTGCTGTAGATTTGTTCGCCATATCGGGCGGCAACGTAGGTGTGATACGGTGGTTGACTGTCTGCTCTGTCCCGGAAGTCTTCGCCACTGGGTTCACGGGGAGGACCACGACTAGAGTCTTGCGACATTTGGCACTCCGCGTTTCTGACGGCGTTTCGGCTGGCTATGTCAGCTTCGGAAGATGGTCATCTTCCAAGTCCCGAGGAGAAGCTTACAGTAACGAGAACATTCCGAGATGGAATGATCTGAATCCTCGTCAAAAGCTTCGCTGACCGAACGTGATGTTGTCATCGTCTCCTGTAAGTCAGTAACGGCAAGGTTGTCGTGTTGATGAGTGGATAGTTTAGTAGAAGATTCAGAAAGATGAGAGGAGGCACACATGTCATCTGATCACTCACATTTGCTTGCATTTCATGTGAACAAGCTCTAGTGAAGGCTCGTTGCTTCATCAAACCCACCGTCATGTGCACATCCAACCCTCATCGCATTACAGTCATCAATCATCAGCTCACCTCTCTGGGCGGCTTCGCGGTGCCATCTGACACTCGACCTACTGCTCGTTGCACTTATCCACGGCCTCCCTAGCTTCTCCATAGCCGCCATGTGCGTTGGGTAGCTCACTCTGTTGCTTAAAGCGGCCAACTCATCCGCCGCGAAGAGAACCCTGATGCGCTTGACGTTCATCATCTCGGCAGCTTCAATGCGGTTCCTCAATTCGAGAGCTTCGGCTTCGAGGTCTGTGTTGCGCTTCTCGAGATTGCCGTGACTCTCCGAGATGTTGGTCTTCTCCACCTTGATGATGTCGTAGTTCTCCTTGATGTCAACGTTCTCCGCCTCGATGATCTTGTAGCGCTCGCTCAAGTCGCCGTGCTGACCCTGAAGATGGAACTTCTCTCCCTCGAGAACGCCGATGCGCTTGACGAGCCCTTCCTTCTCTGCCTTGAACACAGTCTGTAACTTCTTGACCTGCTTGACGAGCGCAGCCTTCTCCGTCGTGAGCTCGCCATTGCGTTGCTTGAAAGTACCGCTGATGCCTTGGAGAGCCTCGTGGCGCTCCGTGAGATCAGCCGTCTCGGCCGTCAGCTGATTGTTGCGCGTCTGGAGCGTGGCGATCTCAGCGTCCTTCAGGCCCGACAAGCGAGTGATGCAGGCCGTGACACCAGCAACTGCGGCCGTGACTGCCTGGCCGGTGGCATCTCCGAGCGCTGGACGGCCCGCGGTGCCCACGACCGCCACTGTAGTGACGGGGGCCCTAGTATCCGCGAGGAGATCGTGTCAGCAAGCAACCTCAACATAGCAAACGTCCCCGAGATCTCAAAAGGGGACTCATGCTCAGATCAGGACGTACGGTGGCGCGAACGCTGGTGCCGCGGCGGAGAGCGGACGGGTCGCCACGGTGGCTCCTGGACGCGGCTTCGGTGGGAATTTTGGGCCGACTGGACGCGTTAGCATGTTCTCGAGTACCACAAGAGGGGTGCCGCCAACACACCGACTGCTGGCTTCTTCGCCGGGCTATCGATCTCGGAGAACCCACGCTTCGCCGGGGTCGGGTTGGGAGCCATCTCGAGCTTGCGGAGAGGCGACGTGTGGAAAGATCTGTTGCTGTAGTGGCTTAGTAGCTGTCTCTTTCTGAGAGAACGCGTTGGTCGGCAGCGGCTGGGCTGTCGTGTGGCTTTGTTGTTGAAGTCGAAGTCGAGGTCGAAGCTGCGTTCTCCCCTGTGTAAACAGAAAATTTCGCCACCTGCAGGCTCGACGTCACCTCATTTCCCGTTTCCATCTCAGAGACACCCAGACCTTACGTCAGCACCGGCCGGCGGTAGACTTCAGACGACCACATGCACTCCCAGAGCAGCCCCCTATGCTCCTCATCAACGTAGCTCGACCTCTGCTGGTGCTTCTTGTTAGGCTTTTTGATCCACACCCTGCTCAGCTCGTCCAAGAGATGGAACTTCTCGGTCTCCAGCGCGGAGACTTGCCGTTCCAACTTCTGCTTGTCGGCCTCTAGTCGAGCAACACGATCTCTCAGCTCCAGGTTCTCCCTCTCACTCCTGTCGAGCGCACGAGCGACCTTTCTTGATACGCCTTGTAGCGCTGACTTGACGTCGCGCAGGGGAGAACGGCGGTCCGATCTTGTAGGTGGCCACGGGTTCGTCCCGTCTTGCATGTGCCACATATGACCGCCGTTCTCCCCTCTCGCTAGGGGGCGGATCAGTGTCTGGGTAGTCTTGTACGGTAGATCATGGCAGGACGATAGGCTTACCATTCTCGACGACCGGCGTCTGGAATGTAGTCTGGTTCGCCCCCACGGGTGGCCATAATTTCATGGTAGTCTCGGCGCCCCATGTATCACCGCCCACGATATCCTGTGCTGGAAGATATGTCAGCACCAAGGCAGTCTCATAGGAGGGTCAGGGTAGCGGAGAGGCTCACACTTCTCCTTGACCATGGCACCGCCCCAACCTCTGTTCGATGGATCACCGCCCCATCCATTCCCCGGCGACATTAACGAAGGCCTGCCCCAGTCTGGCATTGCTTTGTGGCTGTCAGTATGTGTGCGGAAGGGGTGCAATGGAAAGGGTTGCTTTGTAGTGTGGTGGGTAGATTGTCGCGGAGTTGTCGTGATGGAGAGGAAGGTGAGCAATGGTGCTACGGAAAGACCAGCTTTGTATGTGTAAGAGATAGATTGCAATGAAGTAGTTGTAATGAAGAAGAATGGTGTGGAGGTGAGGAAGCATGTGTATCATCTGGAAGCTCTTTTTCATTGCTCGGTCACGTGCACGGGCTGAAGTGAACACTCACCGTTCCAATGTATTCACCTGAACTTCCTTCTCACGAGGTGGTTTGTGAAGCAGCACAGCCCCTCATCCATCGTATTCTGGGCCAAAGATCCTTGGTGTCAATGGACGACTTCAGGTGCGAGTCTGACCCAGATACACTGAACGCTGCCGAGCCGGGTTTCCATCCTCCCTACTTATAAATTCCACCCAAGTGAGACATGCCTGATACCCAGGAGCTCTGTCCAGACCCTCTGGTTGGTCATCAACGACCTCGAGCATTTCGTCATCTACACACAAGAAGTGTAGCCCATCCCTCTTGCGGTCCGCAAACTTCTTTGCCGCTTTCAACACCTTCCTCCTGTTCTTCATCCTGAAGCAAGATTTCGTGCTTTGCTCATCGACCTTGTACCCCATTACCATAAGCCGGAACTTCAGGTCACGGTTCTCAACCTCGAAGCTCGCAAGTTTTTCGTGTAGCTCGGCGACGTTGTTACTGTACGTGTGGACTGGTAGGGTTTCGTTAGGCAGCACCGTCTCCAGCTCTTCGAAAGTAGGAGAGGCGGTGGCATTGTCTGCTCCCATTGGTTGCACACCTGTTGCAGTGGCCGGCCTGGGCTCCTGGCTAGGTGTCGATGCTTCGTTAGGACGGCGTTGGCTGGTGAGCGTTCTGTCTTCCAGCTCCGGTACTGCTGCTAAGCGCTCCGCCATTGTTCCGCTGGGCTCGACGTCCCCTCGTTTGACTGCCTGCGTCAGCCTGCTGCCAGAGACGTCCTCAGTGCTCAAGACTGCGACAAGCAACTCACCTTCCCTCTTAACATCATCGCTCTCAACACCCTCTGTCTTGACACTTTCCGGCTCGTGCTTGGATTCGTCCATTTCCTGAACCTAGGTACTGTACTCCTACGGTGTTCTCCAGTTGTGTGGTACATCCAGACCCAAAATGCAATGGCCTGTTGGCTTTTTATATAAGAGAGCAGGCAAACATAAGTAAGTGGGAGATTGTTTTGGCTGGCAAGCTGAAGCGGATCGATCTTGTCATCTGTCGATCATCCTATCTTCGATAAGCCAGTGGCAAGCACCAAGATCTCTGCCCTCGCAGTAGGATCGCAGAAGGCGCCAGCCACGTTGGGCTCCATCGTAACAGCCGAACTATGCATCGAGCGTAGCAAACAGCTCGCTTTCAGCCTTTGCGTACTTCTCCTGGCCTGCTCGCATGTCTTGCAGCTTCTTCGCCGCCTCCAACACCTTGCGACTCTTGATCAGCTCTAAGCCAGTCCGCTGCAGTCGCTCTTCAAGTACCACCAGCTTTTTTTCCAACTCCAAGTTAAGGCTCTTCGTGGACAAATGTGATGTGAAATTCTCGATCGCCTCCTTGCGCGCACGCGCCTGAAAATCGTCAACTACGCAGTGCCACGCAACATCTAACGCAGCATTGACGCTTACCTTGCTTGTAGTGGCCTTTGCTAGCTTGTGGTGCCCAGAGGTGTTGAGGACGACTCTCCTGCGACGCTTCGACACCCTGCGACGCTTCGACACCCTGCGACGCTTCGACACCCTGCGAGTTCCAACCAAACGCCCCTTAAAGGCGTCGGATCCGTTTCCCATATCGCGGCGGTGAAGCGCTTTGCCGACGTTCCGGTAGTCTCAATGGGCTCGATGTTTACTGGTCGTGTCAGCTTCTTTTCGGCGATTCGAATGATTCTGGCGTGTGATGAAGACTTCTTCTCCTTCTTGAGGACCTCTTGCTTGACACCTTCCGGCTCATGCTCAGAGTCGTCTCCGTCATCGTTGGCCATGCCCTGCCACCCCATCGTGCCTGGAGACGTGTGTCAACGCGGTCAAATTTGGGGCGATGTTGACTTCGATGTCGAGGAGCTAGCAGCGGTAAGAAAGCAAAAGAAGACTCCGGAAGCAGGATTGAGCTCGTCCAATCGGTGCCCTGCCGGAAAGATCTGAGGAAAATCACAGAACCTCACTCCATCTTCACTCTACCGAGTTAAGCTGCTAACAAATGTGGCTGTCAACCGTGGTTCTGCATGCAAGACGATGACAAGAACTTACTTTCATTGAGCCCATACAAGCATTTTAGACGTCAAGCTACCCCAGCTCAAGCCTCAGTATCTCTGGCCCAACCACATACCATTGCAAGCTTCCGACCACATCACTCATCATCATCGCTCTCGTAGTACTCATCAATCACCTCCCTCAACTCATCCGTAGCCTCCTCGCGCCTCCTCCAGCCCACTCTGGGACTCAGATCCACCAGTTCCTGAGCCGCCTGCATCACGTTCTCACGCTTCTTCAACTTCGCCTTGTAGATCCGTGCGTGAGCCTTTTGCACATACAACTCCTCCTTCAACTCCGCCACTTGCGTCTTGAGCTTGCGATATTCTCCATTCAGCCCATTGGCATTCGCCACTTGCAACTTCAGCTCCCGATCTTCTTTGTGCAGCCGAGATACTTGGGCTTGGAGCTTGGAGATCTTGTCCTCGGCTGGTCGAGTGGTCCGGTCGCAGGGTCTAGGGCGAGCGGGTGTGGCCTTGACTGGAGGTCGTGATAGAGTATTGAACGACTTCAAGCGGTGGGCGGAGGTATTGTTGGGTGAAGCGATCGGCCTCGCATCTTTCGGCACCTCATAGTCTCCCAGCAGACGGCGTTCAGTCGAGGTGCCGAATGAACTGGGCAATCTAAGTTCGGGGAAGAATGGGGCCTTCCGGGCAGGTGTGATAGACTCGCGTTTCACTGCCACTGTCAGCTTAATACAAAGATTTCTCCACTCAAGCACCGCAGGTGGAGGCTTACCCTTCTTAGCAGGATGTGGCTCGTGCTCCGAGTCGTCCGCATCGTTATCGACCATGTGCTGTAGTCCCATGGTGGTGTCGAGACCTGTGCAGTGCAGGTCGAGGCTGTATTGTGGTATCTAGCGATTGTACGGGAGAGGTTGCAGAGCAAGAAAGCGATGAAAGGCGTAAGATCGGATGATGAGCTCGACCAATCGGGCTTTGTGTACCAATCCGGGATTGATGTCGGAACCTCACCTCAAACCTCACTTCATCTCGACTACTCGGCCTGCTGTGGGCAACGCACGCCACAGGATAGTGGCGGAGGCGCCTCCTTCCTTGCAATTGAGAGTTCTGGCCGCTTCAAGCCCCGTCTACCGTCCCGCTATGCTCATCGACCGCCTCCTTGAGCACATCCATAGCCTCCTCGCGCCGCTTCCAGGTCACCCTGTTACCCAGGTCCGTGAGCTTCTTGGCCGCCGACACCACCTTGTCACGCTTCGGCAGCTCGGTCCTTCCGTCGTCGATCGCGCTCCTAATAGAGTCCCTGATTCCGTTCGAGTACCTGCGCTGACAAATCAAGCTGTCGTTCTCCTCCTCCAGTCGAGCAATTTGTGCCTGAAGCTCAGCGTTCTTGGCCTCGCTCGCGCGGATCTTCTCAGCGACGGTGCGTGAGACGAGACTTAGAGCGTAATCGACATCGTGCGGTGCTGTGTTGTCGTTCGCGCTTTGTTCAGCCGTTTCGGTGCTCGGGATGGTTGGCTCAAGTGGCTTTTTTGCCTCTGAAGTTTGCGGGTCCTGGGGAGCGCTCTCCGGCTGTGGGGGCTCTTCTTTCACTAGCCGTGTCAGCTCTGGGACGAAAATATGTAAGTTCCAGAGACACGGAGTGCAGGCTTACATTTATTGATGGGTGGAGGGACTTCTGAGTCGTCTGAATCGTCTGAGCAGCTGTCGAACGAGAACCGTTTCCGCGGCCTTGCTCTTTTGGGAGGAGGGACTTCTGAATCGTCTGAATCGTCCGAGCAGGTGTCGAATGAAAACCGTTTCCGCGGCCTTGCTCTCTTTAGGGAGGCAGAGGCGGAGCGACGGTGGTTTGCAACATCGTCGCGGATTGAGCGACCGGCACCGGCTCCACTGATGCTCTCACGAGCGCAGTACGCTTCGATCCTTCTGGCTGCATTAGCTCAATGACAAGGCTTCTGATACCATAGATGGACGTACGAGCAACCACTATCGACTCGTCGGAGGATTCGTCTTCTGCATAGCTGTGGATGAACGTCCTGTTTCGAGCTGGTCTCTGTGTCGGCGCACTCATCGCCGGGTAGATATGTCGATTGGGCCACGCCCGTAGTTGTTAGACTTCAAGGTCCAAGAATGACCAAGTGTGCTTGAGAAGTGTGAGGCTAATGTGAAATCAAGATGTCAAATGAACCCGAGGTTAGCCTGAAAAGGTGAGTGTTTGTGAAGGGTGGTGATCGGAAATTGAGCACACCAACTTACTCTGGTGTGAAAGAAGAAAGATACGTAATGGAATGAAATACTCAGACCGTGAACCTAATCGACAGCAATGAGCGCACATGTGTGAAGAACCCAGACCTACGTACTCGTTACGCACCAAGCGCCCTTAACTCCTTCGCGCCTGTCATGCCATTTGTCCCCGCGAGGCGTATCGATACATGATCACCGGGCAAGATATTCTCACGAAGTCGCAGTGCTCCTCTGGTACACACCCACCACCATAGCGTGGTCCCTCTCGAACGGCTCCAGCGTCAGCTGCTCCCTCGGCTTGATCCTCTCCTCCCTGAGCTTCACCACCTCGCGCGCGAACACGGCCTCTGGCGCCGCGGTCGAGTCGATGCAGTTGGCCTTGATACTGACCACCACGCCGCCTCCAACCTTTAAGAACTGATGTGCGTTGAGGCCGACAATACGTGCTTGATCCGGCTGCGCGACATCGGCAAAGATGCAGTCGACCATGCTGACGAGCATGCGGTACTTGAGCGGATGTCTGGCATCTTCGATGATCGGGATGACGTTCGTGCGGTGCGTAGCCATGTTGATCAAATCACGTCCAGAGCGGTGGGAGAATTCGACTGCGAAGACTGTGCCTGTGGGTCCGACGATGTCTGCGACGTGAGAGACAGAGGTACCGGATGCGGCGCCGAGGTAGAGCACTTTGCAGCCGGGCTTCATGTGGATGTCTTCCAGACCACCCAAGATACCTGCGGCCAGCTTGGAGCGAAAAGGGTTCCAGACACGGTATTCGGTTTTGGTGGAGGGAGCCACATCGCCGTTCGCTTCGGTGCTGGTGGAGGGAGTATCGATGGAGATGCGCTTCTCGCCGTAGACTGCTTCGCCGGGGGTGAGGTTCTTGGTGACGAGGAGATCTTCTTTGCCGCGGGCTACAAAGACACCGGGGTGACGATGTGGTTCCTGGAGGGAGCTGTTAGACAGAATGTACGTGTACCGGTGGGTGTAGTATGGCACGCACGATGATGACCTTCATGCCGCCCTTCGCGCCTGGCCCACCGCCTCGGCCACCTCGCGCTCCACCTCGACCTCGATCGCCGCCACGGCCGCGCGGTGCGCCTCTGCCACCTCTTGATGCTCCACGTCCACCTCTGTCGCCGAAGCCGCCTGTATACCGTTAGCTGCCCGCCGTCTCTTGTTGCTGACTCACGTGCGCACCTCGCGAACCACCTCGTCCTCTGTCACCACCGAAGCCACCTCTGTCGCCGCCTCTGCTGCTGCCTCTGAACCCGCCCCGACCCCTGTCGCCGCCGCCACGTCCTCTTGGTGGGAAAGACATGTCGTAGGAATTATGGTGTTGTGGTGATTTGAATGTAGAATCGCAAGCACAATTCCGAGCTTCAGGTTCGAGAAAAAACTGGCAGAGCTCGGACCATGACGAAAGTTTTGCCGAGCGCCAAGCCCACTACGATATCGAACGTCAACTTCATCAGCGGAATTTACGACAGCGACGAGCATCTGGACAACTCACGACAACCGTCAAGATGGTACGTACAATCCAATTCTGCCGACGCATACACGATATACGCACCAATCCACTCCTCAGCGCCGCTATCGAAGCGCACACGGCACCCACCACCTATCTCACCACTAACAACACCTTCACAGGTCCGATACGCAGCGACACACCTCGAGCCCGCCAAATCGGCGCGCTCTCGCGGCTCCTACCTCCGCGTCTCCTTCAAGAACACCCGCGAGACGGCGCAGGCCATCAACGGCTGGAAGCTCACCCGCGCCCTCGCCTACCTCGACAATGTCCTCAACCACAAGGAAGCCGTCCCCATGAGGCGGTATGCTGGCGGCACTGGCCGTGCTTCTCAAGGTACGTCCATAGATCACAAGAAGCGGAAAGACCGTATTGCTGGAGGGCGAGAATGCACACACATATAACATATACCAGAAGGAAGGGAAATGCTGACCGGGTGTTATGAATACAGGCAAACAATTCGGCGTCTCCCGCGCCCGCTGGCCCGTCAAGTCCGCCGAGTTCCTGTCCTCGCTGCTCAAGAATGCCGAGTCCAACGCCGACACCAAGGGCCTCGATACCAGCAACTTGATTGTCAAGCACATCCAGGTCAACCAGGCGCCCAAGCAGAGGAGACGCACGTACCGTGCTCATGGTCGTATCAATCCCTACATGTGAGCTCACGTCAATGCAAGTCTGCCGTGGAATTGTGGGACTGATCAGAATCACGCAGGTCCAACCCATGCCACATCGAGCTCATCCTGACCGAGGGCGAGGAGGTCGTGCAGAAGTCCCCAGAGGTCGCCAACCGCGAGGCCGGCAAGCATCTCAACTCCAGGCAGCGTGCTCAGCGTGTGCGCAAGGCCATCACCCAGGGTTAGAAGGTGTCACGTTCAGCATTGCGGCAGGCGGAGGATGAAAGCATCAAGACGAGTGCGGCGTTACGGCATGGATGAAAACTTGTGGAAGCCGTTATGAGAAGCATCATCGACGGTGTCTCGAGGCTCTGCCAGTGATAGCAAGTCTATAGCTGCTCTATCCCATCCGAGAAATCTATGCAAATCCATCAATCATCACCATCCTTCGTCGCCCATTATTAACGTCATAATCGTGCCCCATTCCCGCGCTTGTCGTTCACCACATCATTAAACGCATTCGGGTCGTCAAGGAAGCTTTCGTCGCCGGAGAACCGCCTGTGTCGTGAAAGCAAAGTCGTAAGCAAATCTTCTCATCCCGTCAATCTCATTCCTGCTTAAACGATCCATTTCGCTATCGCTTTGGCTTTGCTGGTGAGCTCCCGTCGTGGTCCGCTGCTGTGGCTGGAGCCTTCGTGTCCGTAGGTGGCGTCTCGGGAAGCGGAATGGCCGCAGCTTCGGCGTCTGCTTTGGCCTGCTCGTGCACGATGCGTTCGGCCTCCATGTGGAAGTGCCTGTAGATGGAGGGGGGATCGTAAGTGTGCTCAAACCCAGTGCAAGTCTGCAAGAGGACCAGAAAGCAACAGGCCAGAGAACAAGAGGCCAAGGAGGGTGGAAGGGGTTAGTGTACAAGGCAGGCCAGATCAAGAACATCATCGTCCTCCGGGAAGTGGTAGTTGCAAGGGGGGAAGGGTAAGATGTAGAAAAAGGGAGAACTCACCACCCACGCTCCTCCCCACCATCCAGAAACGAACAATCACTGTCCCCAACACACTCCCACCCACCACGCACCCCCTTCCCGCCTCGCCACCCTACATCAGGCACCTCGTCTGGCTGCGCTGGATCCCACTTCGCCACCAGCCCGTCGCTCGCCGTAGCCGCGCTCGCCTCCACTCCACCAGCCGGCCTCACCGTCCCTCGCCGCTTGAACGTACTAAGCCCACAAGTAAAACACCCGAAATCCTCCTCCCCCACCTCCTCCGGCATCCGCCCCGTCAGCACCCGGCCCATCGCGATGATGGCTGCCGCGTGCGTGCAGAGCAGGATCGCCTTTGGTCCGTTGGGGTCCGCGTCCGCGCGAGCGATGAGTCGGGTAAGGCAGTAGGCGACGCGGTCGTGCAGCATGGGTATGCTCTCGCCATACGGTGCGGGCACAATAATTGGCTCACCCTCCGCGCGTAGGTGGTCGAAGTGCGTTGACAGCACCTCTAGGGAAGCAGGACCGGGGTGCGTGAACCGTGCGCGGCCATAGAACTCGCCTATACCCGGCTCTACGGTGACGGAGACGGGGCTCGCAGAGGCCGGGTCCTTGGGATCCGATGGTGTGGCAAGATGAGTGACGTACGGCGCCAGAGTCTGCAAACAGCGGTAGTAAGGCGAGGAGACGAGGATTTCCGGTGCTGGGTCCAGGGAGAGGAGGTGAGTGGCGAGTTGTTCGCTTTGGGCGACGCCGTAGGAGGCGAGAGCTGGGTCGGAGGGGATGCCGGTTGGGGTGGGGACCGCGGTAGCGTAGGTGCCTGTTTTGGGGTCGACGGTCCAGTTGGAGCGGTACTGGGACCTGGGATTAGTGGTGAGATGAGGGAGGGAGTGGCGGGAAGTTGAGAGGTGAGGTGGGATGGTGATGATGGCGCTTGGTGACACCTCATCTCGATCTTTTTGCCACTCTGCATTATGCCTGAAGTTGCCTTAGGACTTTTGCTTGCTAGTAGGGAACGAGATGAAGTCGGCAAGTCGGGACATCGTCCTCTTCTTGTTGCTTCAATTGACAAGGAGATATATGGAAATGCTTGAACTCACCCCATGCCTCACGATGTAGATGGTCTCCAACATCTTGATGGTCGTTCACTCTTGCTCTCCTGTTTTGTGTGTTCGTAGAGAAAGATGTATTGGACCTTCTCGAAGTGGAAAATCACTGCTTTGGGCAACAGCCGAGGCAAGAGTGTGAAAGTGAAGGTTGTCAGGTGGACGGCCGACGATGGTGGTGGAAGAAAGGATTAAGGATGAGAAATCAGACGAACGACGTGAGGAGAAAGGTTCATGAAAGTGAGGTCGTTTGCAGTTCTTTGTTTGATTGCTTCTACACTGCAGCTTGCAGCCGCTGCATGAAATCCGAATATATGCAGCTAAATATACAGGGTATCTCTATCGCCGCTCCCACAGTCCCCGGTCCCGAGGATGTTGTATAATAAGAAAATCTGTCCCCGTCTCGTCGTCGCAACAACACTCATCGTCTGATCAGCCATGGTCTTACTCAGATCCATCCGAAGATATCAGGATCGGTCGACGATGCACCTTGCGGTCCGCGCCTCCGTGCACTTTCATAGAGCGCAAGCCGACTGCCATTGCTTGCATCACTCGATCCTCTCCAAGCCGCCACCGGGAGCCATTCTCCAGTACTGACTAGTCCGGCCTTGAACATCGGTCGGCGTCTCTTTGACAACGTGGACCATATCGGCATTATCGAACGCTTCCGCCGCTTTCATGAAGGAGACGTCGGTGATATCGCCAAAATCATCGTCGTCGTACTCATCATCCAGCTCCGCCTCCTCATCAAACTCCTCATCTTTCTGAACCTCAACATCCCCATCTTTCGCCCTGAGCACAGCAAACGCCTTCCGCTTCATCGGCTTCATCGAAAAGTACGCACTAGCCGTCAACGTCTGCGCCAACCCCGTCGCCTGCGCCTTAAGCAGACACAACTCATGTCCAGCCACAGCGAACTGCATCTTGGTCGTGCCCTCGCGACCGTGATGGTTGCATCGCAAAGCAAACGCCGACGCCTTTAAGAAGTCCCACTGCGTGACCCTATCATTCCCAAAACCCACCATCCACTCCTGAATAGTTTCGTTCTTGGTGTTGAGCGGCCGGATGGACTCGTAGAACTCTCGCACCGAAATCATAGCTTGGTGGATCGTCTCCTTGTTCGCTGGCTTGATGTCGGCGTGCCACCGCTTTTGGACCTCGACGATCCGGTCGAAGAGGCTGTCCAGCTCCATGCGCACAGCAGAACCTTCGGCGGCCCTGTCCCTTCGGTCATTGAAGATGTGATCGAGATCGTGATCGCGGAGAGAGACGTCAGGAAACATTGCTTTCGCGACCTGAAGTGCCGCCTGCGCCTCGTTCCGAAGCCATACGCAGTAGACTCGGTCGAGTATGCTGCTGTCTTTCGGCTTGCACTTCTCCTTGCCTTTGAATTGTTCATCCTCGTCGTGGACTTGGGTGTACGTGAAGTACGCCGGATCTGGGAGTTCACCTAGCTCCCATTTCTTCAGAAACTGCCACCACCGTACTTTTGTGAACTTTAGACACTGCTTCTGTGCGTCTATGAGATAGTCGCATAGATCGTTCAGTGCGTCGATGCACTTCGAAGTGAGCTTGCCGTGGTGATACACAAGTCTCTCCCAGAATTTGGTGGCCATCCCGAGTAAATTTGGCCGCGTCCGCTTTTTCGAGTTGATGCTCAGCCATTCCCGCACTTCTGCTTCGTTCGGTAGCTTGTTCCTGTCGCTTGATATCTTCACGATGTCACCGACCCTCGTACTATCCTTCTCGAGGCAGTAGTTCTCAGGATCGCCACGAACGGCCTTGCGTGGTGCAGGTGCGTTCTTGAAGTTCTTCACAATTTCGCGCTCCCAGCAAACCCAAAAGGTATCTCCATCATAGTCGCCACCCTGCATCTTACTCGCCTCCGCTTGTCGGCCTCGCGTAGAGAAGACAACGACATCGACCAGATGGTTGAGTTCCGACTTCTGCACGATCCGCAGCTTCTGAAGATCAGATGGCCGTCTGGCAGGGTTCCGTCCAATGATACATTCCGTGATAGTCCGGCCAAGGTCAAAGTGGCTGAATTCCGCATCTTCGAAAGACTTCGACAGCCTGATGTGGACTTCGCCCGGCTTGAGTGTGCCAGTCCAGTCCAGCACGCCCATCAGCGTCGTAGAGTTCAGGCATGGAATCTTGTACCTCTTCGCCTTCATCTGCAACGTCTTCTCCATCATCTCTTGAAGTTCTTGAGCCAGGAACCGGTTCTTGCTTGGCTCGAACCCAGACTCTAACATCCTGATGATCCTCTCGCCTGCGAAGGTCGAGAAGCCGCCGACAGTTGAGATACCAAGATGTCGATCGACTGTCTTTCTGACATCGTTTTGTTCGTGCATCCACCTGCGAAGGTCATCAGGATTTTTGGATGCCTCTTTGAATGTGTCCAAGAGGTTGCTCAACGGGAAGGATGCGGCGTTGCATATCGTTTCCGCAGATACGTGCCGGTCGTGCATAATTGGCAAGAAGCCAGGGTGCAAGACAGAAGGCTTTGGCGGAAGTGCGAAGCCAACCACAAGGAATTGGAACTCCTTCTGGCCTGAATGCTGGAGAATCTTCTGCTGGCTCCGGGTGATGGTGATGAGCTTCTTTGGTGCTGATGCATCGATATGGGAGAGGTTCACATCCTGTCGCAGCACCCAGACACCTTTACTACCGAAGAATCGTGCTCGGACAGCTGATGGCAACGGGCCAGTCCACCCGACTTTTCTGCATATCCATCTCATAGCATGTGCAGATATGAGACCGCAGCCATCACTCATGACGTGTTTGGGGTCGAAATCATCACAAAACGTGAGTGATGGGTCGCGGAAGCTCTTGGCGTCATCCTCATCGGTAGCTGTCGAGTCGTCAACCACTTCGATCTGATCCAGGTGGAACTTTGGTCCTTCCCAAGTTCTCGACGCCAGCATCTCCAGCCTCGAGTAAAACTTGCCGCTGAGCTGATCCGCATTCTCGCGAAACGGCATGAGCCGGTCGAGAAATGTGGTTATGGTGACCATGCCAATGTCATGGCCACTGGTGGCGAAGAAGTAAAACTCGATCGTTCCAGGCTTGACTTTGGCCTTTGCCTTCTTTTCGCGCGTGAAGAACTGGACCCAAGTACGTCCAAATAGTCTGTGATCTTGACAAATCATATTGTGCACAGCAGCACGAACATCGTCAATGCCAAGCCCGATGGGCAGGTCACCTGGCGGAACGTAGTCAAGTGTAAATACACGACCACCTCCATATGCACGTTCGAACTCGTTTCGCGCTTGCTTGATTGGAGGTAGCAAGACTAAGCTTAGGAGCGGCGCATCCTTGCTCTTGGCGGTGTTCTGCTCCAGTTGTGCTGGGAATGAGTACTGGGAGAAGTCGGCATCGACGTCTATCTTCATCTTCAGCTCCATAAGCTGTACAAGAGTCTGTAGTGACTCCAACGTGCGCGGCTCTTCCCATGCGTTAACAAGATCTTTGGCCGAGAGCTGCTTGGTCTGTAGTACACGAGAAGCTTCCCACGGCAATGGCCATGGTAGACTTTCCAAAGACCTTGGGAGCTTGACAGGTATCAGTCCATCGGATATAATCTTCTGAGCCCTCCAGATAGACGCGTCTCCAAGCTGGGTCGATGTTTGTGAGCAAAAGGAGTCTCGGGTTTCCTTCTTGGCTGCAGTTTTGACGGTAAGGCTCGACAGCGGAGGAGTCTGTACTTGCATACCAGGATTGTGTTTAAAATTCTGGATCTGATCCTCGTTGATTGCTGACAATGGTCCCGAGTACTCACTGACGTCCGAGATTCTCTCATACGCCTTCGACTGGGTACGAGGAGGTACGTGTGCTTGCCTACCCGATTTCGAGGCCAATTCCTCGACTTCCTCTACATTGGTAGACGACAAAGGTCCAGTATAATGACTGGCATCTGATATTCGCTCCGGTGCCTTCGCGTGAGTACGTGATGGTGCATGTGTCCGTCTACCCACATTAGAACTCAGCTCCTCGAGCTGCTGCTCGTCGACAGACGACAGTGGTCCGGTATAATGGCTGGCATCTGATATTCTCTCTGACGCCTTTGTGGCAACGCGCGAATGAGCGTGTCCTTGCATATGTGGCTTCAAGACCAGATCCTCAAGCTGCTCTACGCTTATCGATGACAACGGCCCAGAGTAGAGACTGATACCCGATATCCTTTCCGGTGCCTTCGCGCCCACGCATTGAGAGCTGGGTTGGGACGATGGCCAGCCACCATAGTCAGTCTGCTGGGTGCAGTTTAGGTCGTTGGCGCCGTCCATGTTGATAGTGCTTGCGGGTGACGCGGGTTCTTGCGAACCTATGGGTTGCGATCCGGTAGGGTCAGACCAGAAAGACGTGTTGGCGGATGTGGTGCCTACAGTCGTGAAAGAAGTGTTGGCCGATGTGATGCCCGTAGTTGTGAATGAAGTGTTCACTGTCGTGCTTGCCACAGGCTTGTGCGCAGTATCCACGGGTGTGGCGCGAGGAGGATCTGATCGTGAAGATGTGGCTCTTTTAGTGGACACATTGGGAGCACTAGCCGATGCGTTAGGGGCCGCCTTGATCGTGACTGCGCTTGTGGATTTTGGCACACTGCCAGCAGGTTTGCTAATGTTAGTGGACGATGGCATTGGACCCAAGGTCTTGAACGCGGTGACGGTCGATGCAGTGGGAGACATGTTGTTCAAGGTCGTAGACTTGTTGTTGGGGGGCGCGGCGACAGCACGAGCGGACGGAGCACGGGTCGTGTCAAACAACGACTTGGAGGACCTAACAGCTGAAACTTCTCCGAACGACTTGCTGACATCGCCGTTAGGTAGCGTAGTGCTGTGCTGTCGTGGCTCCGCCCGATCACTCGAGATAGAGGGCAGCTTTGGGTACACGACAATGCCCACTTCGACCGGAGGCGCATGCTTGACTGCCAGACTCGGCGACTGCGGCTCGGGGATCGTATGACTCTGTTCCCTCGGCTGGTTTGCATGTCGGCTCAAAGATCGAGGCGTGTCATAAGGCGCGCCTGAATGCCTCGCCGCCTTCACAGCTTCGCCGAGCGTCTCGAGTAAACGATTGACCTTCCGGTCGTGCTGCTCCAAGTTGGCCGGCGACTTGACATGGAAGTGGTCCAGAGCTTCTGAGAGGCCGTCCATTTGGTGGTAGTAGAGAAATCGTATATGGTTGACAGCGTCATGGAGTGGTGATTTCCTTCGCTTGCTCGGAGACTCGGCCTTGTGGATTGGAAGCGTCACACCAAGGTCGCTCTCCAGCTTCTCCATGAACTCCTGAACATTGCCATTGTGATCGGCCCACCATTGACGAGGTGTTGTTGCAGCATGATCACTGGCATTGTTCAGATAAACTGGCCCCCGAGGCTGTCCCGGCTCCCATGTCACTGGACGCTTCAGACCACCGAGCGGAGCCATTGTCTTGGAGTTGTGAAACCAAACGATCTAGAATGTAAAGACAACTCCAGAACACCCTCACACAAAAGCCAATGGCAAGCAAAGAGTGAGGTGTTGTGGGACGACAAGAAATCAGTGTTAGCCTGAGGTTATCAGAAGAACAAAGTTGGCGCTACTCGAGCGGGGCAGCGGCCGGCATGGGCCGCTGAGCGATCCGGCGCAAGGCTGCCTTGGATTTTGGCACGTGTTGGTGTCAGGCTCGCGTATAGTGGCTTTTCGTCTTGTCGCTGAGAGCACGAATGCAATCTTGGTGTATGCGTGTGAAGTCCGCTCATGCTCTCAGAGACATCCCAATGGCAAAAAGGATGGGAAGAACGTGTCTATCATGCGAGCAGATGAAAGGCGCGCGGTGAAGAGACCATCTACCAAACCTGCAGCCCCCAGGTCCGGTCCCTGTAACATCGGCCACGTCGTCGATTACTGGAGTGGGACACCAAGCAAGAGAACGAAAGGTGCACGGTAATGAGACCATAAGCCAGAAATCTCCGCCTCGTAACTCGTATATCAAAAATCATGCAGCTGCCGGAAGAACACACAAGCCCATGCAGTACCGACCAGGTCGTCAAGCGCTGGGACAGCTTTTCACGATCGCGCCATGTATCATGCCGAATCTCACGCTCTCGAGTCTTCTAAACCTTCTCCTCCTTCACACCGTGCTTCCAGATCGTAACGAACGGCGTGACACCATCCTCGCGGTAGTTGAGCAGCACAACCCTAGCAATCCCGTTAGCGCACGCATTCCAAAGCTCAAAAGGGTAGTATAGCACTCACATCCCATCCGGATCCATGCTCTCCCCAATAAAAAACTCATAGTCCTTGAAATTCCCCACAATCTTCTTCGCATACCCCTGCGCCTTGCTCTCAAACTCCTTCACCGCATCGTCGTCCGCCCCATTCGCCTTCATCTTCTCTTTGACTGACTTCATGTACCCCTTCAGATGCGTGAGATAGCTCTTCTTGTCGAAGTTGGTCTCCTGCAGCCGGAACGAGTAGACGACATCGATGACCTGCTGCTTCTGGTCCTCGACGTCGTCGCCGCCGCCTTCTTCGGCAGAGGGGTTGGCGCCGATGTCGATGTTGTCGCCGCCGACGGCGATTTTCTTGCAGTCGGCCTCGTAGACGGCGCCGTCGATTTCTTTGACGTTGTAGGAGTCAGAGATGAGCTCGTCGCCGGTGATGATGTCCTGGTGGGGGGTGTTAGTGGGAGGGGTGAAGAGTGCGGGCACGAATCTGCTGAGGATCTGACGTACCTTGTAGATAATCATCGTGAGGACTTGTATGTGGGTATAGAGCTTGTCGAAGGTGTATATACGTGGAGGGTTGTGTGAAGAGTCGCGGAAAATTTGGAGAAGGACAAGAAAGGTTGGTGGGGGCAAGCGGACGTGGGTCCAATGCAGCTTGTGACAGTGAAAGGTCAGTGCTTGGCACGCTAAGCGAGACTTTCAAAATTGCCCACAGTGCCTTCAAGAACATCGAACAAGAGTTTTCCACCACGACCACCAACGACAAACTCGCCGCTCAATCGAGGTACGTCGCCGACAGAAAGAGATGCCCTTCAGGTAGCCATGGCACAGCACTCCATCACCAGCAATGGCGTGGATACTGCTGTGCTTGCGACGACCGAGTTGAAGAACCCCCGATGCTACGGCACCGAAGGGCACTCTCCGCTCGTGATGGCTCTTGGAGGCTAATATGACAGCACAGATACCTCACGCCGCCCAGCGCCTTGAGAATCTCACAATACCACAACCATGGTCAAGACATCCGTCCTCAACGATGCGCTCAACAGCATCTACAACGCCGAGAAGACCGGCAAGCGCCAGGTTCTGATCCGCCCGAGCTCAAAAGTCATCGTCAAGTTCCTGCAGGTGATGCAGAAGCACGGTAAGAACACACACTATTTCCGCGCTCTTCAGCAGACTTGTCAGAAGACGTGTGAGAAGACGAGAACACCGGCTTGATAACTAGGCAATGGTCTCGATCATCGCCACGACCACAAGCCCTTTAAGTAGTCGGGAGATTGAGATTGCGAGGATCTTACACGTCCTTTGATAACTTTGCTGAAGAGTGCATGTTTAAATCTCTCGCGACATTTCACTGACGTTTTTGTCTCCACAGGCTACATCGGCGAGTTCGAGGAGGTTGATGATCACCGCAACGGCAAGATTGTTATCCAGCTCAACGGCCGGTGAGTTCGAAGTCTTCCAGCTCTCAGACACCCGGCAGCTGCTAACATATCGTCCAGCATCAACAAGACCGGTGTCATCAGCCCGCGCTTCAACGTCCAGCTCCGCGACATGGAGAAGTGGGTCGTCAACCTTCTGCCATCGCGTCAGTTCGGCTACATCGTCCTCACCACTTCCGCCGGCATCATGGACCACGAGGAGGCGAGGAGGAAGCACGTCGCTGGCAAGATCATCGGCTTCTTTTACTAGAGGCGCGGAAAGCGACTGCGAGACGGGAGGCATATGAGCGGAGGATTTGCGGAGGCATAGCAGCGGCGCTTCCGGTGTCGATAGCGTACCAAAAGTATCCAGAAGTTCGGCCATCATCTTTGTCCTCGTAATCTCCTGTTCAAGTGTCACACGATGTATATCGTCCTGGTATAATGCCGCCTCATTGATCTGTATATTACTCGTACTCTTGGCGGTATCAGGAGAAATCTGGAAGCCTGATTGGTGTGACGAGCTTCTTTCAAGCTCACTTCCGCAGGCAGGACCAGATTACTAACATATTTACTCGACCTTTCAGACACCATCGTCTTCATTACTTTCTCGTCGCTCCTTGACCCCATACCAGCGCACTATATTCCAACCATCCAGCGCATCAGCCGCACCAATCTCCTCACTACACAATTCGCATCACACACATCAGGCACCCACCATGCCATCATTACGACATACCGCCCTCCTCCTCCTCCCCACCCTCATCACCGCCGTAACGCTCGACTGCAACCACATCCGCGACTCCGGCGCATCCTGGGACCTCTCCAAGCTCTCCGGCCCCAAAACCGTCCACCGAGTCCGCTGGGAGCGACCAAGCATCGAGAACACCACCTTCACCATCGACATCTGCACCGGTCTTCCCAAAGACCCGAAGCTCAACAAAGACGAGCAATGCGCCTCCGGCACACAAGTCTGCGCGAAAGAATGGGACTACCACCGCGAAGGCGAAGGTTGGGCCAAAGGGTTCGTGAAGAAGGTTATTGAGATTGCTGGAGAGTTCAAGACGAGTCATGGACGGGGTATGGATCCGAAGGTTACGCGGCTGAAGGGCGATGCGGGGAATGAGGATGATAAGGAGGGGTTGAGGGTGGAGTTGCATGGGGGGAAGTATCCGAATGAGCGGAGTGGGGTGCCGCAGAAGGCTGTTATTGAGCTTTTGTGCGATAGGAAGGTTAGTGGGAACGAGGGATTTGAGGAGGAGAAGAACTCGATAGATACGGAAGGTTTTGGTAGGATGGGCAGGAGAGACGACGACGAGGATAGCGATGAGCCGGAGCTGCCGGACTTGGACGAGGGCAAGAATCTCAAGTTCATCTCGTACAAGAAAGAAGAGGACACGGAGGTTCTACGACTACGGTGGAAGACGAAATACGCGTGTGAGGACGCGAGGGGTAGTAAGGACCCTGAGGACGAGAAGAAGGCTGGCTGGGGCTTCTTCACGTGGTTTATTATTGTGCTGTTTCTGCTGGTGGCGACGTATATTATCTTCGGGTCGTGGTTGAACTACAACCGGTATGGGGCGAGGGGTTGGGATTTGATTCCGCATGGAGATGCGATCAGGGATATTCCGTATATTGTGAAGGATTGGGGCAGCAGTGTGGTTGAGAGGTTACGAGGGGGGGACTCGAGAGGGGGGTATAGTGCTGTGTAGATTGGGTTTGGGGTTTTGCGGGGCGTTTGGGGGTGGTGAGGTGAGCATGGTGCATTTGCATGAGTTGAGACTGTTGCTGATGATATGTAGATGTATAGTTGGCATGTACATCTAGGCGTTCGAGCCGTTGGATAGATTAGTAGCAAGCGGTACTACACCCTTCCATCCACCAGTTCACCTCCTAGCTCGCGTTCATTCGACAGCATGACTTTCTAGAGAGCAGGTCAACCTCGAAAAGTACCCCGCGGCACAGCTCTCTCACATCCCTAAACGCAGGCAGCTCGACACAGAGTTCAATCCACCGCCATAACGCCAAGTGGTGCCCAGGACTCTCCGTTCATGCTTTATCCGAACGGAGCGATATAATTGCCACTCCATTACCTATCGAAAGCCTATGTCTCTCACCGCAAGCTTCGAAGACGAAAAACGATGGATCGTGGCATCTTGCTTCTCCAGAGTAGTTGAAGACGGCCAACCTACAGAAACATATATCACCCACATCCGCGTGCAGGAGTACTCTACAGGACCTCTCCTCCTCACCTCCCCCTGACAGGCCGGAGGACACACAGCGTGAGCGCTTCGTCATCATCGCCGATCTCTCAACGGGCGTTTGGAGGACCCACACAGCGAGGGTACGACAACGTAGCCTCCTAACATCCAGAACCTGCTCACGCTCTCGTCCGTGACCAGCCAGGAGAACGCCAACAAGAGCTTCAGCATTGGCAAGACGTGGAAAGTAGAAGATCTGGTGTCTATCGAATCCTTCGCTGGAATGGCGTTGCCTCCGCGAGATGACCAGGAGGCCAGATATAGGGACTGGGCGGGTGATGTAGGTCTTGTTGTGACTTTTGCAAAGACGCGCTACTGGCGAGCGAGCACGGCGGAGGAGAAGGAGCGGTTCGTTGAGGTGATGGTTAGGCGGTTCATTGAGAGCACTGGTGGGCGGGTACCAGTGTTACGAGGATTTGACAGTGCTCATAAGGCACGAATATTTGGAGACCTTGCGGTCCCTGATACTGATGATAGCTGAGGAATATGGGAAATGTAGTTTCTTTACGCTCGGTTTCAATAAAAAAAATTGGTTAATTGTGAGTACTACATGATGATGCGGCTCGGACTGTCATTGCTAAGGATACAGTCTCATCTCTTCCGCACAGGCAGTCTCGAGCCAGACCTGCTGCTCGAACGTGAACCGCTCGAAGATGAAGGCGACGATGTGCGCGGTGGTCGGAGGTGGCATATATCTTCTTGCAGTGGTACCACAGCCTGCGCCTTGGGCCGGTCAGGTCCCATTACAGGCCTTTCGATCTTCTTGGCTTCGACCCTCCGCTGCACGGCTGTTTCCACCAGCTGCTCAAACTCCGGATCGAGGTAGAAAGCCCGACACATCCTTCCACCCTTGATCTTCGCACAAATCTCCCCCAGCGCCTGATCCTTCCACGCCACACCCACAATCTCAACCTTCTTCCTGATCCACGCCATCTCATCCTGCTTGCCGGTCTCCCTCGCCACCACTTCCAACTCGTCTCGGAACGAGTCAGCTTTCCTCTCCAGTTTCGTCCGGATGTCCTCAGTAATGCAAGCCAGGCAATTGAAGGGCTCATCGACTCTCCTAGGGTTGACAAGTGGCGATCGCGGTTGATGGCAGTTACTGGCGCATGCCTCGGGCTGTAGCGTTAAGACTTTGTGGCCGCAGGCGAGGATATGATCGAGGGATCCGAATGTGCAGGGCTCGCCGAGGTGGGCTGAGATGTATGGTGAGGTGGTTGCGTAAGTTGACGCGCTCTGTACTTTGGGAGCGTGGGAGCGCGACTGGGGATTGGCTGATCTCAGAGGCAAGTCTCCGACCAAGTGCGCTGACGCTTGGCCCATGGTGTGTTCCTTCCGCATTGACGGTGTGCTGGAAGATGGCGAGGCAGTGGTCGTTCCGTCTGATTTAGATAGACGTGGTGTAGAGCGTGAGGGTGGTGCTGGGATACGAGATCTGATGACCTGCATCTTCTTTGCGTGTTTGTGCTGGTTGACAAATGCTGAATGTTTGTGAGGGCGGAGTACGAAATCTGTACAACGTACGTCTGGTTGCGATATAGTCGATGTTCTACACACTGTGCCAAACATATGCACGGTAGGGCGAGACCATGCCATTGTCTCACCCGAGACTGTCTCTCCACCAGGCTCCTGGGTTGTTCCGGCTTTGTTACGTTGAGACAGTGTCTTCCGGTGGTCGCACAAGGGCCAGAACACAATGCGACAAAGAGCTGACTTTGGAAGCCATCGAGTGTGGTCGAAGGTCCATCGCATTGCGACCACTGGCAGCACGCTGCCACTGCATCGAGGGTGGTTGCTGGAGGTCGAGGTGTTCGTGATGGTGGCGACGTTTCATAACGTGAGTATTCTCGATGGACCGAGCGAACAATGGCTGACCATGGCAGGTTGGAGTGTGAACAAATATTTTTTTTTCATATAGCTGCAAGATGCAATCTGTATATTTTCACATGACAGAGCTTCGGTGTTCGTCCCGGCCAACTCCCGCTCCTTCCGAATTCGGCTAGGCCAAAGCTCACATGGCACATGACGTCGCAATGTAAACAACGCATTGTGGTCATTCACCAGACGGTACCTTCACGCCCCGTTTGTGCGCGGTCTTTGTCCCGAACAATCGGATTCACGTTCTCGATGGCTGCCTGGGCGGGTCCAGTCCTGACTTACGACACTCGGTCGATTCCATAAAACAATTACCCAGCAGCTGATTCTTTCTGTAACATCCCTCAACACCGCATCAGACTTCTCAGCAAGACCAGTGTCTTGAGCACATTCCAACCGCACATTCAGACCTCTTTCGACATTGAAACCCACAACAACGTAGAATCTCCAACGACCAAAGCCCGTAACCATGAACGGCCAAAAGCCTGTTCCCCACCTCGGTGACATCCTTGCATCTCTTCAGACGGTTGTTCAGTCAATCGAACAGCCACAGGGTGGACCTCAGCACGTCTCCGATCCAACCTACGAAGCAGAGGAGGAGTATGAGGAGTACGAGCCAAAGCTCTACGACCCCTTCATAATCCCGGATGTCGAACCCTACGACCCGACTAGACCAGCGCTCCCCTCGACTTTCACCTTGTCGATTCGTCCAGCGCCTGCTGGGCGTCGCGAGAAGGCCAAGATCCACACCTCGCCGAAGGACATCCTTCCACCGCCCGCCGCGCGCAAGTACAGCCAGACCGCGAACGGCGACCTCGAGAAGCCGCAGACAGTCTGCTGGGAAGCTTTTCCAAACGATCCTCTTAGGCACAAGCTCTTCTGCGGACACGCTAGCGTCACAAAGACAGCGCAACCGTGCGGCCCAACGTGTAGGCTGTTGCCAGAGGCGGAGAGCAAGGCGCTCGGAAAGGACATCGCCTGCTACTCGTGCGTCATCAAGCATCGGCGCGAGGCGTCACCATTCATGGCACCACCGAAGCGCCAGCCGACGAAACGCGGTGCGCCAAAGGAGGAGAGCCTGTTCATTCCCGAGGACGGTGTGGCGAAGAGACAGAGGATGGCGACGCAACGTCGACCTTCGGGCCTTGCGACTTCTACGACAACAGCGGAGTACCTGGACAAGACCACTCGCGAGCTCAATGCAGATCTGGCACGTGATCCGTCTCTCGCCGCTCTAGCAGCAAGTTCAGCAGGAGGACGGATGCGGACTCGGTCGACTCGTCATGGAGGCTACGCGCTGTCAGCCGAGCTAATCGACAATGCCAAGGAGTCAAGTCTCCATCGCGAGCTCCAAAACCTCAAGACGGATGGAAGCGATGCTCTCCGCTACAAGCTGGCTCGAAAGCAGCTGTATGGTGGCGATCTCGAGTCCAATCTACCGGATCACCGTCGGCTCGAACCTGCCGAGGGCGAGAAGCCGCACTCTTACGGCCAGTCTGCAACTCGCAGGAAGCATGTTGGCATGTCCAGCATTCCGGAAACCGACCATAAGAAGATCATGGAGGAAGAGGATGGTGTGACGGTCGCTGAGGAATTCGAAAACGAGCAGCTGCTCCCACGGGCTCGCGAGGACTTCGGCGACGACGATCAAGATGAGGAAGAAGACGCTGGCGAAGGTGGCTCCCGTGGCATCCGCGCTGATGGGACGTACTTCGAAGAAGACAGAAACTGCATCTGTGAGGGCGAAGTCGACGAAGCACTCCAGCAGTGCACCGAGTGTGAGAAGTACTTTCATGCATCCTGCATGGGCGTGGCGAAATTCGAAAGGTGCAATGGCTGCAAAAACCGTCGCGTCGCGAATCAAGACCTTGCAGACAAGGTTCTTCAGGTCAACAGAATTGCCGTCGTGAAGAACATCGGGGACCTTCGGGCATTCCGTGCGATGCGTCGAGCAGAAGAAAAGGAGACGAAGGATCGCGAAAAGACGGATCCGGATGCGATGGAAGTGGACGAGCCGGCGAAAAGGGCGGAAGGCGTTGTTCAAGAGGATGTGAAGATGAGTGGTTGTACGAAGATCAGTGCCGCTGGTGGAGGAGGATAAGCCTCTTGGTACAAGCACTTGTTGATGGAGTATGGCATTATTGCTGGGTTTTCCTGCCTGGCGCCTTCAGTCGGTCGATACAACGGGCGCCCTGGCGAGGCTGTGCCTGGAGCGTAGTGATGCTGGGCCTTGTTTTGTCGGATTGGACCGGGTTGTATCTTGTTTTTGGCTGATACAGCGGTATCATTTTGTTGGATAGCTTGCTTACTTATGATGCTGTACGTGTTTTAGATCTGTCGAATGTAAATTGTTTGAAGCCCAATTTTTCACCCAAATTAATGAACGTTCTCAGCCTTTTCACCTTGATTAGAAGCCTGATGGTTTTCTGGCGGTACTATTGTAACAATCGTGGACCGAAGTGCGGACCCACATGGCTCCTGCTGAAGCTTACGTTTACGGTGGAGGCGTAATGTCCAGTCCATCCACCGTCAAATGAAAGGCATCATTCCTCGAGTAGCTGCCAGCAACATCCAGATCCAGACGGCCGCGCTCGCAGTCCTCAAAGTCTGCTTCATGGATCAACAATCCACCGTCTTCAACCTCCCACAGTGGCTCAACCAGAGTATTGCCAAACGGTCCCACCATGCAAGATCCGCCTCTGCAGGCATATTCTTCACCTGAGGTTTCTGGTGAAGACATGGCAGGCATTGACTTAGCTGCTGGTGTCGAAGGCTCCTCAGCGATGTCCTCGTCCATGTTTGGAAGTACGAGTTCGTGGTTCTCTTGTACAGTAATCGTCGAGCGTCTTCTGTTATGGCTTCGTGGCGAGGCAGTAGGAGAATATCCGGCTCCATTTGCTAGACCGCTCTTCTCGTCGGTTACTGCAGATGAGCTCTGATCGATGCCATGCGTCCAAGCTGGCAGATTCTTCTTCTTGACGCAGGAGATAGCACTCAGCACGAAGCATCGCCCTTCATTGCCTACAGTCTGCATGAGTGGCCACCAAGTTGGTCGTGCATCAGCCGTAGGTGCCAACCACAGATTGACGTTCTGCGAATATAAGCTGTACCTTAGGAGAGGCATCATGTTCTCCCAGCAAATTGCCGAGGCCGTCCGGAGCTTGACACCTTTGATGGTAGTAGTGACCGCACGAAGCGTAGAAGGAGAGCCTTGCGCCCACACTAGTCGCTCGGATCCGGTAGGCATGACCTTCCTGCGCTTGCCCAGACATCCTAGTCTGGGGCACACGTATACCACACCGCAATATAGAGATCCTTGCAATCAGAAAAGCAAAAGTGTCAGCGAGTATCTCAGTCAAGATCAGGGCCATCAATGCTTTACCTCCACATCGTTCGACGAGTCCAGTGACAACGAACACACCCGTCTCACGCGCAATCCTTTCCAAAGTTTCTCTCGTGCCATCGCCTCGATATTCTTGACCTTTTCCTACCAGTAGTTTCCGGTCAACCCAGTCATCTCCGCCTCCCAATGGAGTATCCCCCAGGTCCGGGCAACCCTTGTAGTACTGCAGATATTGCTCGCGGCCTTCATCGCTACGCTGGCCGACCACAGCGCCAAACGAACACAGTCTCGGGTATCCACCCAGATATGCTTCAGGGAACAGGATTAGATCTACTCCTTGAGAAGCTGCTCGCCGGGTCACATCTTCGAGGTCGGCGAGAGTCTGCTTGAGGGTGGAGAGGCTTCGGGACTGCGAAACTGCGAGCTTGAGCTTTTGAGGCATTGTTGTGTCGGCTTGGGAGTTTCTGCAAGGTGTAGGAGAAGTAATGAAAGGATGATGAAAAGAATGGAGGTACAGACAAGAGGTGAGGTCGGCATTGGAGCCCTCGTGACTTCCCCTCTTACGGCAAACCGCTTACAGTGCATGCGAGCTCCATCTTCGCCTGGCCTTGGACGTCTGCTCGAGACAACGTGTTGGATTTCATTCGCTCAGTTGACTGGCAAGACCTGCCCGAGTCCATCGATACAAGACGACGAACTCTTCAGACCTCCGAAGAGCGATGTCTCGACGCGTTCGTTAATGAGACGGCACGGCACCTTCCCGATCCGGCCGCCACTGTCCCTTGCTTTAATGAGAACGACATCGATATCGCTTCCACAGCATCTCCTACCACTGCTTTCCGGTCGCATAACATCTTCCATGCTCCCGTTGGCCTGTCATGCGGCCACATGATCGTACTCCTTCGAAAGCAACATGCTTCATTCTGCCGGTTCTGGTGATCGTGCCGCAATCGATGGTGTGCCCGTCCTACGGCTCCTGTTTCATGTTGACACGCGAGCCATCTAGAAGACAAGCAAGCATTTATAAGCGACTCCCCGCTGCTGTCACGCCACGATGCAATACAAGGATGTTAGATCGTAGCGCCGGTCCAGGCTTGGTTTCAATACAGATCTACTCTTCCTCCTACGCCCGTGCCACGGGACGGTGATTATGGGCGGATCAATGGGCCTCCTGCCTTATTAACGAGGTCAAGTATAAGACCTGCCAAGCTCGTTTTACTGTCTCTTCATCCTTTTGACAGGTCTTGATCTTCGTACTCGTTCGATATCTCTAGAAGTCTGTGACTTCGTTTTTCTCGTTCATCAAATCATTAGCGTGCCACTCTTTTCACGCTTCTCATTCTTCCAAACAACCTCATCATGAAGGGATCAGTACTTGCATTGGTAGCGGCAGCTGGCACTGCCGTTGCCCAGCAGGCAGCATACGGGCAATGTACGACTACGTACCGCAGCATCTAGCCATATTCTCCTAGCTAATGGGTTTTCCAGGTGGTGGCCAAGGGTTCACGGGCAGCACGAAGTGTGTTTCTGGCTACCAATGTGTCAAGTCGAACGACTACTACTCTCAGTGCATCCCAGGGTCATCTGGCCCTACCACGACTGTCAAGTAAGCCATTTCTGCCCGCAGAACCGTTCTCTCATACACTATCAAGCACTATGCGGCGCCCTGTGGAAACGCCGAGCTCGATCGCAAGTCTGAGACACTCGCTGACTCTTTCTCCATCACTTCAGGACCACGGCAAAACCGACTACCCGTGCGACAACCACGAAGACTACGCCGACTACCAAGGCGACGATCACGAAAGCGACGACTACCAAGCAGGGCAGCTCTCCAACGACCATTACTGGCTCTACAGGCAGCGGTGTCCCATACGCTGGTGTCAACATTGCTGGGTTTGACTTTGGCTGTGGAACTGATGGCACCTGCACTGTATCTGGAGCCTACCCGCCAGGAGATGCCGGCATTGCGCAGATGAAGCACTTCGTCAACGATGACGGCCTCAACACCTTCCGCCTTCCGGTCGGCTGGCAGTACCTTACCAACGGACAAGCCGGTGGCAACCTCGATTCGACCAACTTTGCCGCCTACGACAAGTTGGTACAAGGTTGCTTGAGCACTGGTGCAGCTCTCTGTATCATTGACATCCACAACTACGCCCGTAAGTCAATTTGATGGATGGAAGGGTTCTCCGAGACAGCATCGAGCACCGTGCAGCGCTCTGAGATCTTACATCATTCGGCCACAACTCCGAGACACTTGCTGATCCTTCTATTCATCACTCCAGGCTTCAATGGAGCGATCGTCGGCCAAGGTGGGCCAACGAACGCGCAATTCGCGAACCTATGGACCCAGATCGCTAGCAAGTACAAGTCCAACAGCAAGATCGTGTTTGGCATCATGAATGAGCCTGTGAGTCTCCCAGGAACACAGCATCGATGATCTGTTCATTAATCCCTCCAAAGCACGACCTTGACATCACGGCCTGGGCCACCACCGTGCAAGCCGTCGTCACCGCCATCCGCAACACCGGCGCGGCAACCCAGAAGATCCTCCTCCCTGGCACCGACTACACCTCCGCCGGCAACTTCATCGACAACGGCTCCGGCGCCGCCCTCTCGAAAGTCAAGAACCTGGACGGCTCAACCACGAACCTTATCTTTGACGTCCACAAGTACCTCGACTCTGATAACTCCGGTACGAACGCCGAGTGCGACCACAACAACGTTGACGTCTTCACGACGCTGGGCAACTGGCTCCGTACTCAGAAGAGGCAGGCCTTTTTGACGGAGACTGGTGGTGGTGCAACGACAAGCTCGTGCGCGACGGCGTTGTGCCAGCAGCTGGCTACATTAAATACGTACTCGGACGTCTATTTGGGATGGGTGGGCTGGGCGGCTGGGAACTTCGATACGTCTTATGTTCTGACTGAGACGCCGACGCTGAGTGGGAGCACGTGGACTGATCAGCCGTTGGTTAAGCAGTGTATTGTTGGGCAGTTCCATGGATAGGTACTCTCTAAGGAAAGCACTTCGCAGGACGCTTCGTAGCTGTTAGCTAGTACTTCATCAATCACTCTTACGCTCTCGACTTGACATTACTCTACTACGCATCTCAGCCGCGTGGCCTCAGGTTGTCAAAGGTGAAAAGGTACGGAAGAGGTGGTAGTGTGTGAAACACATTTTCTTAGATATACTATTTTCTCGAAAACACATAAACGCCGGTAAACCTCCCGTGGTCATGAAGCTTGCTGATATCTCGATCTGATCTTCGAGAGTTTGCAACAGCTGCAGCACCTGTCATCAGAGTTCAACGTTCGGAATGCAGCAGCCTTTGTCGTGAAGCTGATAAGCGCTTCAACCATGACGATGAACTGCACATTGACCTCTCAGGGCTCATTCCCTCTCCGAATTGCAACGCTCACGTTGATTGTACTTGCACGACCCATAATCCCACATCGGATGAAGGATGCGCCGAGATCCTTGCGATGTACGGTGTGTGTTTGCCCACTCGTCATAGCTCAATAACGACGACGACCCATGTTCGGCCGCAAATTCTCCTTGCGATCGCCCACAGTGACCTCTGCCTTATGCAGCACGATCGGATCGGCCGTGTTGTCACCGAAGAACTTCGACTTGACCAGTGGCAGCGCGGTGCAACGAACGACATACGGCGGCTTGTCGTCAGTGATCTCCTGCCCGACGAGCTCCTTGTTGCGATGGACCATGAACTTCGCACCCCAAGCGATTCCATGACGTGGGAAGAAGACCTCAAAGATCATCGGCTCCTGACGCATGCGGATAGCGATCTTGATGGCCTCGGTGACGGCTTTGTGGAGACCGGAGTAGAGGCCCTTGAGGTGGCGCTGAGCGAATGCTGGCGCGAATGTGGCGACGATCTCGTCTGTCTTCTCGCTGGCGAAGAGTTGCACCCACTTCCAGAAGCCGGGCGTCTTAACGATGGTGTTGGCGAGGGCCACGCGGGTCTCGTTGAGCTTGTGGCGGTGGACGAGGTCAACGCACCGTGGGTTCTTTGGGCTGCGAAGGTCTTGCTCGACGTCCCACATGCGTGTGAAGGCAGCGGCGTGGCGGCTGGGGTAGCGGCCGAGGACTGAGTCGTTGAAGATGTGCTTGACGACTTCTTGGGAGAGCATGCCGAGCATGAGCCAGTAGCGCTCGTCGGAGTCTTCGAATTGAATGTAGGCCATCTTGTTGCACTCGAGGTGCTCTTGAGCGAGCTTGAAGATCTCGTGCTCGCCACGGGAGGAGCGGCGACCTTTGATTGGAGCGATGTCGTTGATGGGGAGTGAGTGCAGGGCAGCTTCGACCTTCTTGAAGCAGGACGAGAGCAACTCTGGGAGAGGCTTCTTGCCAAATTCTGCTGCTGGGCTCCAGACGCCCACATGCTTGCCAGGAGATGGTGCGCCAGGAGTTGGGGCCAGACCGTTGCCGAAGACATCGTCGGATGGATCAGGGGTCATACGGAACGGATTCGCGGTGGGTGAGAACTTGGTGTGGTTTGTTGACGGCGTGCCGAACGATTCGACAGCAGAGTCCTGGCTGTTGTCAGGTGTGGGAAGCGCGGGACGTTGGTATTGATGTGGCTTCTGTGCAACCAAGGTGTGATCGCCCGCGAGAGCTGACATTTCGTAATCCACAGTAGCTGGTGTGCGTCCGTTGACGGCGATGGCCTGCTTGACAGTCTGCAGCGTCTGCAATTCCGTGATGTGTGCTTGTTGCGATATCACGCGATGCTGCAGCGCAGTCACGCACGTCGTGAGGTCGGCGATGGTCTTGTCCTTCACGCCTAAGGCCTTTTGGGCATCTTGAAGTGCAGACATGCGTGCAATGGAGTCCGCGATGATCTTGTCCTTCGCGGCCGACTCCTGCTGCACATGCTTGAGCTGGAGCTCGGTATCGGTGATGATTGTGAGCTTCCTGTCCATATCTGCCATCATCCAGTACTTGTTGAAACAGTCCTCGTGTCCATCATCTTTAGTGAACACAGCATCACCTTTGCCGTTGACACGTGGCTCCTCCGTGGCGAAATATGTACGTGGGAACTTTGGCGCAGCCGCTGGAAGCTTGTTGTCGCGGTCTCCAGTCGGTGCTTTCATGTTTCTGTTCTCGGCAGGTGGAACGACCATCTTGTTGTTGGCGTACGGTGCGATGTTCTTGTTCTGAGCAGGCAGCGGTGGCGTCGGAAACACGCTCCTATCAGGTGGCGATTTCTGCTTCTTCTCCTTCTGCTCGAAGCTGGCCGCGCGAGCCTTGTGACGAGCAGCCTGAGATGGGGTGGGGTTGTAGAAGTCGTCGTTCTCAGTGCAGCCGCTCCGGAATGTGTACACGGGCTTCTGTTCGACACGCTGGCCGATGTCTGCAAGGCCGGATCCGAGTGAAGTCATCGGTGCTGCGTTTCCGTGGTACATGGCCGGGAGGTACACGATACTATCTGATGTCAGTGGCGATTCCCAATCAGAGCGCTGGGCAACTCACTCTTGGCCTGTGAAAGGAGTTCCTGTTGTGCCTGTTGTGATACCAGTGACAAGGCCTGGATATTGGTGATACCTGTCATCTTATCAGTGCTGTGGCAGATGTGAAGTGTGAGGACATGGCTCACATCTCAGCGTCGTACGCTCCGTTGCCGCAATAATAATCCGGCACATAATACCCTCCAGCGTCACTGGGAGTTCCATCTTTCATCTCCATGCCCGCCGCCATGCCGCCAAACAAGTCGTCCATGTGAATGAGGACAAAGGTTGCGTGAGCTCAATAGAACTGATACTGTACCTTCTTCCGTGCTCAATAGCAGTCAGAGTAATATCGTCGTACGTGAACTGCGAAAAGGTCAGTGACGTTACAACACCGTTTCACACTGCATGTGACCGCGACAATCAGCAGAGTGAAGGGATGGGGATGGAACTCACAACAAGTGTCGACAATGCGCTGCGGGCGCGGTGAGTGGGTTGTGGGAATGGCGACAGTTGGTAATGAACAAGTAAGATATGAGGTTGACTCCAAGAGAGAAGAAACAGTATGGCAGATTGACAGGAGGCTGGTAGACCGCGTGACCAGTATCCAAGTATGCAGGCCGTGATTGGTCGAAACCGCGATGTACTGGACCCTTTTCGCAGCGGAAGATCTGAAGTTGGTCGTGGGAGGCGGACGAAAGCGACTGATGTTTTCTTTATCGCCCAATAGCCTGGCGGATCTCCGCTCACTTCACGGAGGCTCGCCGTGTCCAAATCTTCCTGGTCCTTCGCTATGGCGTTGATCGGAACCCAAGTGGTGAAGATACGGTCGTCGCAAGTTCAAGCCAGTCCCTCTGGTGCGCTCAGGAGCCGTCAGCCAAGCGAATCTCTTCTCCCAGCCACTCCAAACGACGAGCTTCCCAAAGATGGATCTTCTCGGTTCACCAGCTGCGCTCGCTACGAAGGAAGGTCCGAAGGATGGACAAGTGTGAGCGCTGAGAATTTTGCCTCCTGCCATATCGAGCTTGCCAAGATTCACATGTGACTGAGACATCCGAGAGCTGGAAAACAACGAGACGCGAACACAGGCGACACGATCTGAAGAACAAACGGTTCGAGAGATGGCCAGCGGAGTCTTCCTCCTCGACAGCGTTGCTCACGGAAGATGAGAGGTCAGTACACTTATGAGCATGCCAAACAGTACCTACACGTGAACAGGATGATTTTCAAGATTTTCCATTTCCAGCTAGCAACGCGAGACGTCCGACAGACCAGGTATGATTAGTTCCGTCTGCTTCCTCTCCAACATACCAGGTATAATCAGGTCCGTCTCTTCCTCTCCATCAAAGCAAGTCGCTGATTGTGCAACCGCAAGCTACCGTCGATCGCGATGCGCGGGGAAGATGTTTGCGAGTGTTCTTCCCACACTCGATCCCTCCCATGCCAGTGATAAAACGCCGTAATGCACGCCCTGAAAGTTTCAACCATTCCACCCATCGCTTCATCTTTCGCACCCCGAACCTCCACCAGATCCTTGCACCATTGTCCTCCATCCACCTGCCGCCACCACCTGCGCTGCACATGTCACGAAGAAGTAGGAGAAAGTATACCGTACCTTTACTTGTGCGCCGCAACCGGGAACATCATGTTGTAGACGTGGTCCACCACATACTGCGCCGTGATCATGTTGCCGCCGAACCAGCGCCCGTTGAGCCCGCGGATGGCGTTCATGCCGCCCTCCACGCGGTCGAACTTGATGTAGATCTCGCCGTCGTCGGAGTTGAGCGAGATGCCGATGTGCTGGACGATGCCGTACTTGCTATCGCATTCGGTTTTGATGTCGTCCTCGAGCTCCTTCTTCCAACCATCTGGGTTGTTCTTCGACTCTCTGTAGTGGATGTAAGCATGATGTGTCTTTGTGGCTATGGAAGGGGATACGTACTCAGCCTCGTTGAACATGTTCTTCAACAAGACGCAGCGGCTCGGGGCTTGCTGCTCGACTGGTGCCTTCTTGGGCTGTGCCTTGGCAGCGACCTTCTGCTCTGGCTCGTCGGTCCTAGCAAGCTTGCGCATCAATGCATCACGGCTGTAGTTGGAGAAGTTGACACCTGAAACGTCCGAGTCGTCAAGAGCGCTCGCACCGCCCGTCTTGTCTGCGTCCTTGCCGCTCGCACGATCGAAGTTGGCCGTGCCTCCTGCGTGAGCGCCGCGGCCGCCCATGCCGGAGAAGGAGGAACCCTGTTGATGCGCTTGAGCTCCGAACCGCTGAAGCAGTGACTGAGTAGACTCAGGCGTGAACTTATCGTTGCCGAGGCCGACGCGGATGTTGCGTCCTCCGAGGTCGTAGCCGTTCATGGCCTCAAGCGCTGCCTTCGCCTGCGTGGGATCGATGAACCTAGAAAAACTGGTCAGTGTCGTTCGCAGCAACAGAAAAGTGATGTTTAGCTTACTGCACAAAGCCGTAGCCCTTGCTGCGTCCTTGGTCCTCCTTCTGTAGTTGTACGAATTCGAGCTCGCCGAAGGGGGCGAAGACGTTGCGGATGTCGTCCTCAGTCAAACTGAAGTGAATGTTGCCGACATATAGACGATGAAATGGGACGCCGTTGGAGTGAGTAGCGACACCTTCGGTGGTCTTGGATTGACGGTTCTTCTCGGCCTCGGTGAGTTGTGCGATTATTGGGATGTCGGCGAGCTTCTGGCCGGTCAGTGCGATGGCTTTCGGGACGGATTCTTCTTCTCGGAACTCAACATAGCCGACGCTGCAGTATTGTCAGTGACAAGTCGAAGTAAAGAATCAGGATGGTGAACGTACCCCTTGCTGCGGCCACTGACTCTGTCCTTCACGATCTGTGCATCCACGACCCAACCCGCGCGCTCGAAGAACGCCTTCAACTCCTTGGTCCTGAGGCGGGCTGCGAGCTGCTGCACGAAGACGGTGCGCCTATCACGCTCATCATCAGTAGGCTCTGGGCTACGCTTCCTTCTGTGAGGGTCAGAGGGACGACGGTCGTCACGCCCAGACTGATACCTATCGCGATCGCGACGTGGGCTCCGGTCGCGGTTGTCACGCCGGTCGCGATCACGCCTGTCGTCGCGGCCCGGGCGGTAGTGGTTGTCACCGCCTGATGGGGCGTAGTAATCTCCAGCCGGGCGATCGCGCTGGCGGTAAGATTCCGGACGGCGGTCAGAGCGTGGGCTTCTGGACCTGCGCCTGCTGCGGACACTTCCATTAGCACTGCCCTTATCGCTGCCATCCTTCACTTCATCCTTGACGGGTACATCGTCATCGCCAAGGTCTCGAGACCGGCGGGATCGTCGCTCATCGTTCTCCTCGCGCTCGGTGGAATACCTGTTGTTCTTTGACCCGTGATGGTCCCTTCCTCCTTTCTCATCGCGGCCACGGTCGGCTTGTTGGGCGTTGCTCTTGGCGTAGAGAGCGGCATAACTCGCGTATTCGACAGGCTGCTGGCCGCCATTCACTGCTTTGGCCTTCGCTGCTGCCTTGCGCTCTTCCTCCTCGAGGAGCTCTTCGATGCTGTTGTTGATCGACTCCATGATGATGGTGGTGATTTAAATTTGTGATAGTGTCTGTGGTGCTCACAGTTATCTTGCGAGTTGGTGAAGTATCAATTGATAGTCTGTCAGGTGAGCATGCGGGTGGTGTTGATGTTCTTGCTATTGTCGTGGTCGTCGAGTGAGGTCGCGGGTAGCTGTGACTGAGTGAGATGGTCCACGGTGACTCGTTTCGAAAGTGAAGCGTGACTGTAAAAAGGCGAGTCCACCTGCCTGGTGTTGCTATACTGGAGACTTCACGCTGGACACACGCTGTGGTTCACTTGTCAAGTGTGCGTTGTGCGTGTGGAGGAAGTGGAAAGAGTTTGCTGTCACGAGGCTCGAAGGAAGCTGAAATTGCCGGCAGAAGCGGAGGTCGCAAAACTCATGGCACGTGGTCGAAAGTCTTCTTACTATCAAATCATGCTGCACAGTGTATGTCCATTAGGCATTATATATCTACTAAGTCTATCGCTGAGAGTGCTCGCCCCAGCACATACCGCCCAAAACACCGCTCCATGCTATCATGAATTACTGTACACACTAAGTCGTCTTCAACACCTTCGGCACCGGTGGCGGAGGTAGCTCAGTCCCAAAGACCCGATCCCAGAACCTGCTGGTCACACCAAAGCCGTTCTCGTAGTCCATGAAGTGATGCTGGAGGTGGTACTTCTTCAGCTCGCGGTAGTAGGAAGGTAGGCTGGACACAATGTTAGCACACATCATCAGGCAAAGACCAGATTGTGAAAGAACTTACTTCTTGTGGTGGAGGAAGTAGTGGGTGAGATCGTAGCAAACGTAACCGAAGATGCCACCGCAGTACGCCGCCACGGCAGCATACCAGTTGTAGAAGAAGACCGTATGTGCCAGCTTCCAAAACGGGGTGGCGAGCACGATGAAGAGGGTGGGCGGCATGACCAGTCTTAGCCGGTCCATAGGAAGGTAGTGGTGGATGCCGTGGAGGAGGAAGTGGGCGGTGAGAGCGGCTCGGTGGTCAGGTAGGTATCCGTCGAGGTGAAATAGACATCTGTGCATCACATACTCCGTGATCGTCCAGAAGCAAAGTCCAAATACCCAGTATGCGGGTAGCGCCAAAGGATGGAGGTTTTGACTCGCAAGGTACGTGCCGTATGCGACAGGAGGAAGCCATACCATTGGTACGACCCACCAAGGTGTCTTCGAGAGAGGCTCGAGGAAGTTTCCGAACAGAGGCGCGCTGTCGCCGCCTTTGTAGTGCCGTGGCCGATGTACTTGCTGTAAGTAGAACTCCTTGCTGAAACCGCCTCTCCATATCTGCATCAGCAGCGGCCGGCTGAGGTCCAGGAACTTGTGCCTCTTGAAGTCCTGCGTAGGGTCCGTCTCCCTGCTCAAGTCCTCCGCCGAGCTCATGCCCGTTGTCTCATACACCGTCTTGTCCTCGTTCTCAACACCATTCGTGACCGCATGATCTCTCGCTCTGACGTCTTCCACAGCATCACTATCCGCCTTCTCCAACTCCTCCATGCCCTTCAAGCCCGGTTCCATCGGCAGCACCGCGAACGGATCCGAGCTCTTCACGACCGCATTGATGACTTTCTCCGTTGCCACAAACCCGATCAGGCAATCATCCAGTACTTCCCACGCAGCTTCTGAATGCGCATGCGATATCGGGTCCTCCATCGCCTCTTTGACATCTTGCCCGCCGTACTGGAGAATGAGATCACCGCCGCCCGGATGGGAGTCTAAGAAGTCCGTGATATCGTAGACCTTCGTTCCGATCGTGACGTAGCACGATTTCGCATTATTGTGTGCCGCGACTTCTGCGGATGGCAGAGTCGGGAGAGTCCGACCTGGCATGGTTTGTAATGCCGATAAGAGGTGCTTTGCGGCTGATGCGGTGGATTGTTATGTTGTCGTAACGTTCCAAGACGGCCAGGAGTTACGGGAGCTGCTGTGGGAGGTAAGGAGTGTGTGGCAGCAAGTTGTTCTTTGAAGTAATCTTAGGAGCTGGTCCTGGCAGTGGCGAGGGAGATTCGAAGGGTCGAAGAAAGTTCCGCTTCCGCCCTCCGCCGTGGTCCGCTGAGATAGCCGAACACCTTCTCCGTACGCCTATCTTGGTATGCACACCAGTCATCGGAGCTGTAGAGGCCACCTCTGTATGAAGAGACGTTTGCTGCAAGCACGTCGACATCGGCTCCGCATCGAAGGTCGAAGCATGGTCGCGAGACCTGTGTCGATATAGGGCCGGCCCGAGCGCATTTAACCTTTTGCTTGTTCTCCTCAAATCGCGTGGCGCGTTACCGCGTCAGATCGTGGCTTTGCTTGCTTCTAGTATTTCTCATGGTAGTGTAACATCTCAACCTCAGGACCTGTGGCCACTCGCGACTACTCCTCGTCTACCACGAATCTCCAAACAAGCTGCAATGGCGACTACAACATCATCCACCGGCCACATCCGCAAACGGCAATACCAACCTTCGATTACATCCTTCTTTGGCAACCGGGACACAAATGCTAGCACATCGGATCTGCGACGTGGAACGACGTCGCCTCTGTCTCCGCCACTACCAGCAGAGACCCAGGCATCGTTACTGAGCGTGGGCATGCGAGTCAGGAAGTCCGTACCGGAGGGCTACAAGACACACAAGACTGTCCCAGTACAAGGCTTCCCGTTCCCTAGTACAGCGCCGCCCAAGCTACCAGCAGCAAGCAGCTATTCTACTGCGAGCACACGCGAGTTGACACCATTCTGCGGCCTACACAAAACAGGTGGCTGGTCGGCGCAACCTCCCTCTTCCGCACCCGCGGTTATGCAGGAGGACGACGAAGGTGTTCCTGGCCTGATGTGGTCACAAAGCGCGCCGTCATCCACACAAAACAGCGTCACGTCGATGTCGTCTACGCCATCTGCGCCGAGCAAGAAGAGGGGCTACGATGAGGATGTGGAGGAGGAGATGGATGCTTATTTCGACAAGGCGGAGGCCGCGGAGTCTTTCTCTCAGCAGGCACTACCTTCGACCAGGCCTCTTGCGAAGATGAAGGGTACGACGAACCATCAAAGCGCGGTGCGGATCTTCGGGACGGACGACTTTGAAGAAGCGGGATTCCTTGTGCCGGACGGCATGGAGGTTGATAGCAGTGATTGAGAGGTGTGCTTGTCGTGATCGTGCAGCGTTCAGCGTGTTGGCGTTTGGTTTGGTTTAGATACCCAGGGGCGGCAATGTTGTGTAGATATATTGAATGCGGAGGATGTATGCCTTAAGGCTCCCAAAGAAACCGTGCACGTGACGTAACCTAGTCAACACACAAAAGTGAGACATATCGAAGGAGGGAATGGCGACTTCCACCTCGAAGCCTTCGACCTATTTCTTGCTTGTTCTATCTTCGAGTCACCATCGACCATTCGACCATTCACGCCGTGATATCAGCAGCGAAACAAATATACGTGGACCCTGCTTCGTCACACAGCAGGCAAGCCGGCACCCCACGAAGTCGACGCCTTTTTGTTTGAGCGCGACTGCAAGAAGCGGTGCGACACAAGAAATCTTCTTCCGACTTCACCTCACATGATCCCACCCCACTGAGCAGCAGAGCTCTCCTTGTCCCGCGCATCTCAAGCACATCGCGACCGCTGCCCAGCATGGACGTCAACGCCGTCCTCACCGGCACCCTCTCGCCTGGTATGTTTCCCACGGACAGCGTAGCACGTGAAAATTGCTTCAAGTAGGGACGTGATATACTGACCACCTCCCAGACACCGCGACTCGTTCAGCAGCCGAGCAGCAGTTGTCACAAGCCGCAGAGGCAGACTTCGTATGTTCATTCCCTTCCCTTCCGCTGCAAAGCCTTACCATGTGCAAATACTAACTCGCACGTGATCACAGCCCGGCTACCTCATCACACTCTCCCGCGAACTCGCCAATGAGCAAGCGCAATCGCAAGTCCGCATAGCCGCCGGTCTCGCACTCAAGAACTCCTTCTCCGCCCGCGACTTCACACGCCTGCGCGAGGTTCAAGAAAGATGGATACAACAGATAGATCCACAGATCAAGGACGAGGTCAGGAAGTTTGCGCTCCAGACTTTGGGCAGCACAGACAGCAGAGCTGGCCAGTCGTCCGCACAGTTTATCGCGTCTATAGCCGCCATCGACCTCCCACGTGAGCAATGGCCCGACCTCATGCCAGCCCTCGTTGAGAACGTTGGCAGTGGCTCAGACCAGAAGAAGCAGTCTTCTTTGACCTGCATTGGCTTCATCTGCGAGACTGAAGACGTAGACCTCAGGGAGAGCTTGGCACAGCACAGCAATGCTATCCTCACAGCAGTCGTTCAGGGCGCACGGAAAGAGGAGCCCAACAACGACATCCGCAATGCAGCCATCACTGCGCTCGGTGACTCCCTGGAATTTGTGCGTACCAACTTCGAGAACGAGGGCGAGCGGAACTACATCATGCAAGTCATCTGCGAGGCTACTCAAGCCGACGATAGCAGGATTCAGCAAGGCTCGTACGGCTGCCTCAACCGCATCATGGGTCTCTACTACGACAGGATGAGGTTCTACATGGAGAAGGCACTGTTCGGTCTGACCATCCAGGGCATGAAGAGTGAAGAAGAGGATGTGGCGAAGCTGGCCGTTGAATTTTGGTGTACTGTCTGCGAGGAGGAGATCAGTATCGAAGACGACAATGCGCAGGCACAAGCAGAATCGACTGAGCTCCGACCATACTTCAACTTCGCTCGAGTGGCCACACCGGAAGTCATACCAGTTCTCTTGGGACTACTTGCCAAGCAGGACGAGGACGCCGCGGACGATGAGTACAACGTCTCACGCGCGGCATATCAGTGCGTGCAGCTATGGTCACAGGCGGTGGGCAGCAACGTCGTCCCTCCGATCCTGTCTTTCGTGGAAGCCAACCTTCGCAACGACGACTGGCACTTTCGTGATGCTGCTGTCTCGGCATTTGGCGCCATGATGGAGGGCCCGGATGAGAAGGTCCTGGACCCTCTGGTGAAGCAAGCACTTCCCGTCCTCATCGAGATGATGGGCGACCAGTCGGTCCAAGTCAAGGATTCGGCGGCTTACGCCCTCGGTCGCGTCTGCGAGGCTGTTTCTGAGGCTATTGACCCAGTGGAGCACCTGCAGCCCCTGATCACAGCTCTTTTCGGCGGACTCAGCTCTCATCCAAAGATGGCCAGCTCCTGCTGTTGGGCCCTGATGAACTTGGCCGATCGCTTTGCGGGAGAGCCTGGCTGCCAGACCAATGCTCTATCTCAGCACTTCCAGGCCAGCGTACAGCATCTCCTGCAACTCACCGGGCAGACCCAAGACAACCAGCTACGAACTGCAGCTTACGAAGTGCTGAATGCTTTCGTCAACAATGCTGCCAACGACTCTGTTCAAGTGGTCGCATCTCTGAGCGAGGTGGTGATTGACAGGCTGGAGAAGACGATCCCAATGCAGACACAGGTCGTGTCTGTCGAAGACCGTCTCACACTTGAAGAGATCCAGACTTCACTCACATCCGTCATTATGGCCATCATCCAGCGTCTCGAGAAGGAGATCGCACCACAAGCCGATCGCATTATGCAACTCCTGCTCAACGTTCTCACCAGCTTGGGCGCCAAGAGCTCAGTGCCAGATACCATCTTCGCTGCGATCGGCGCCCTTGCCAACGCTCTCGATACCGACTTCGAGAAATACATGCAATCCTTCTCACCATTCCTCCTCAATGCCCTCAACAACCAAGAGGAGCCACAACTCTGCTCCATGGCCATCGGGCTCGTCTCGGACATCACACGCGCTCTGGAGAGCAAAGTCCAACCCTTCTGCAATTCTTTCATGAATGCGCTGCTGAACAACCTACGGGTAAGTAATCCTACCTTCTACGACTACCACTGTCAGCTTTCGCGGCAAGAGGGAATCACAGCTGACTCGGATGTTGCAGAGTCCGACCCTTGGTAACCAGTTCAAGCCTGCGATCTTGCAGTGCTTCGGCGATGTTGCGCAAGCCATCGGTGGTGAATTTGAGACGTATCTCTCGGTTGTGGCGCAGGTCTTGCAGCAGGCAGCCGGTATTACCGTGCAGAGCGAGAACCAAAACAGCTTCGAGATGATGGACTATGTTGTTAGTCTCAGGGAGGGCATCATGGACGCATGGGGTGGTATCGTTATGGCCATGAGGGCGGGTAACAAGAGTGAGCAGCTGACCTACCACCATTGTGCGGACATCCAAGCTAACATGCATCCAGCGAACCTCCTTCAACCATACGTCGACTCGATCTTCTCGCTACTGCAGACCGTCTACAACGACCCGAACCGCACCGAATCACTCCTCCGCTCCTCGATGGGTGTTGTCGGCGACATCTCGGAAGCCTTCCCAAGCGGCGAGTTCAACCAGTACTTCCGCAACGACTGGTTGACCAACATGTGCCGCGAGACGCGCGCCAACAAGGAGTTCACGCCACGCACACAGGAGACTGCTCGATGGGCTAGAGAGCAGATCAAGCGCCAAGCAGGTAAGATATACAGGAGTTCAGTGACACGGCCGTGGTTGTGATCATGTGTTCTGCTGCACCTATCCTAGCACTGCACAAGTTATCCATACTAACTCCCCACCCAAGCTGCTGCGGGCAATGTTACTATGTCCTAAAGTGGCTATAGGCGAAACCGAAGGCAGCACCGAAGGCAAAAGGAAGTCAGGTTGGCTTGACGGCCCTTCCACGTCAGCGAAGCACTTGCGCATGGTGAATAGTCAGGCATCTGTGAGCGAGTGGTCGCGGGAGAGCATTGCGCGTCATCTCGCGGAGGCCGAGATATTTCGACAGACACGGTTTCGCATCGGCACCGGGCTTGGATATGTTGAAACACCTGATCAGCCGCAAGCTACGATCGCGAAGCCGCTCCTCAACGAAGCTGCGAATAGATCCAACAGGAGAATGGTGACGGAGATTCTGTCAACACTCCACTGTGGCGATCCGGACTGGAGTGAAATGACATTGAGCGAGCAGGAAGCTGCAATCAATAGCCTGCTACCGACGCTTCGTTGATGCCAATGCGGGCCCGCTCGACCAGCCTGACAGTTCGATTTTCGAAGACTTCCTCAACCCAGCACCCGCACCCCAGGAACCCGAGGACCCACGCCCTAGCACCGCCCGCGAGCATGTATAACACCTATACAACTTACTACGACACAGTAAACCCGGATCCTAGACACAAACCACACCACCCATGCGCCCACCCACGACACAACACGCCCCATCACCACACACCAAACATCCGATCCATGCGGTACGCCCCGCCATCGATACCCAGGAACCCTCATTGTTTGCCACCGGTCGGAAGGAGATATTGCTTGAAATGCATAGCGATAGGAGGAATATGTCACCGGAGGAAGAGAGACGGAAGGAGTCACATACCCACCTGCATCGCACGCACCGTACCCACTGCTTTGGAAGAGGCCGCAAGACTAGATATCCCAATGCACAACCACCCATTCAACATTGCCCCTTTCCTTTTCGGCACTTGCAGCTCGTTCCTGATCACGTCTTCCCACTCTAACATGCATGCAAATAACCTGTTTGAACAAGCCATGCTAAAGTGACACTCTATCTAGCCGACTCCAGCCGCGACCACAACAACCCAGGCTCCGACCCTCGCCCAAACAAATCCCGCGGCGCGCCCTCCGACCGCAACGACTCGATGGCACAGAAGCTTACGTTTCTCCCGCAAGCTCAGCTACATATCCCACAGTACGAAATCCGCCGCGCGACAAGAAGAGACTCCTTCGACGGCTTTGAAGAAGAATATGAGTACTTGGCACAAGTGAATTGACATTACTCGACAGATCGAACACGGCTGTTCCGGCTGCGCCGTCGAGCTCGCCAACCGAAGCACGTTCACCGCCTACTGCATTTTCACCGCTCAATGCATTCTCGCCGCTCAATGCACAATCTGCGCTCACTGCACGCTCGCCGTTCAGCTCGCCTATTTCGCCGACTTCGCTGGGCAATTCGTTGAGTATCTCGTTGAGGAAGGATGAGCAGTTTATGCAGGCAAGGCATCCGAGGGAGCGGGGTGGACCGGCTGGGAGGGGGAGGGGCAAGACGGTGACTGATTTTGGTCAAGACAGGGGGACTGCGGAAGAGGAGGGCGAGGAGGATGATGATGCTGCGGAGATGGAGGGGGTTGATTGATCAGGTGGACTTGTGGAGGCTGGGGGAAGGAGTTGTCATTGCTATAGTGCAGATTTGGTCGGTAGTGTAGCTCATTTGTCCGTGCTGAGGTACATCACGTGCGCCAAGAATTCCATTGGAGAATCTTTGAACGCCAGCTAGCGTCCGTTTCCGAGGAGCCAATGGCAGCCGGTCACGTGCGCTGAGTATGGACTCAGACGCTTTGAACGTCAGCTAGCGTCGGATCCTCGCGAGCCAATAGACATCCAGCAGCTTCGGGCGACCCTACGACCCTAACGCTTTCTGTTGCTATAGATATGGGGAGACATCGGTTGCGTGGGATCTCTCGTTCGCAATACCCAACAGTAAGCTGTTTGCTGTGTTTGATCGAGCCAAAGGAGAAGACACCCTAGGCTCAGCGCCAACGCTCGACAGCATGTTCGACACGAGGAACGGCAGTAATCAATTTACGTGTCCACCTCATTGTGATCGTCTTCTCACTACCCGCGCCGAGATACCTGTAGGCTGTGAGCAGCAGACATTCGCAGGCCTACCAGACCCAACTTGGTTTTCGCGATCGCGGTCGCGAACGCACGCTCATTGGCCCTTTACGATCCAGCGCTAGCTGAGGTTCAAATTTTTTCCAATGGAATTCTTGGCGCGGGCTTTTGGGTGCCAAGAATTCCATTGGGAGAGTCTTGAACCTCAGCTAGCGTTGAGCTCTCACAGGCCAATAGCAGCCGGTTACGTCACGTGTTCCCTTCGTGAAGAGGAACGCTAAACCTTAGCTAGCGTTAGATCACACGGGCCAATCGCAGCGCGTCACGTGTTCCTTCTAGTGAGGAGGAACGCTAAACCTCAGCTAGCGCTAGGTTCTCACGAGCCAATGACACTCGGACGCAAAATTGTTACGGATCCGACTACATCACGTGTTCCTCTTCGTGAAGAGGAACGCTAAACCGCAGCTAGCGTGGTCTTTCACGAGCCAATAGTCGTTCCACGAACCGCGAACCGCGAACCATCAGTACTCGAGAGAACTCTTCGAAACACTAGCCAACACTTTTTCCGAGTCGCCATGGCACTCCGATCATCATCGATACTCTTTATTGCAACGCACGTCGCTGCGCAGGCAGGCTTCTCTCCGCCAAGTGTCCAGCGCTGTCCTGGCCTTGTCAACGATTCGAGCGTAGCATGCGTCGATCATTACGCTGCGGTCCTGCCTTATCCTTTCGAGCGCGCTGCGGCTGCGAATGGAGCAGATCCGGAGAACGATACGTTTGTAGGGACGTCGGTACCATCGGATCCCTCCTTCGTGCTACTGGAAGATGCATCGTTTGTTGTGTTCGACCAAGCAAGAGGGCTGGGAATTCTGGGCTCCACGCCAAAGCTCGAGAAGATGTTCGACACCCGGAACGACAGCATCCACGAGGCACCTGTTTACGTGGCAGGGCTCAACGTGATCATCTTCTCTCTACCACATCAAGGTATATACGAGCAGAAGATCATTAATCTCAACGACACGCCACCAACGATCGCGGACTATACGACTACGCCACCCGTGTACGCAGTCAACGGTGGCAAACTGTACAAAGGCAAGATCTACTGGGCTTCTGAAGCAAGTCTCAGCTTCCCCAGTCCGAGCAACGGAAGTTTGGTTCAGCAGACACCAGGTATCTACCAGCTCGATCCGTACACCGGAAAAGTAGTCACGCTCGTCAACAACTACTACGGCACCCAGCTTAATAGCCCGAACGACCTCTGGATCGACAGCAAAGGCGACATCTTCTTCACGGACTCGTGGTATGGCTACGCTATAAACGTCACCACGTATCCGGTTCACACACCGGCAACATACCGCTTCCGACCGTCCACTGGTGCTCTGAGCATCGTGGAGAATACGCTCGAACAGCCCAACGGCATTGGCATAAGTCCGGATGGTAAGACGATGTACATCACCGACACTGGCGTCACGAAGTTCGAGCGTGCGCCGAAGGATGTTGTGCCTCGATACACTTACAACCCGTTCGGCGGCAAAAGCGTGTATGCCTTCGATATTCATGAGGCGCCACCTGGTAGCTACATCACCAACAAGCGTCCGATATGGCTGGCGGAGACTTTCGCGGACGATGGCTTCCATGTTAGCAGGGAAGGGTATCTGCTAGGTGCTGCTGGAACGGGTGTAGATGTACTGAGCGAGTACGGGGAGCTCATCTTGCGGATCGAGGTTGGTGGTGCTATCAACAATCTGCAGTTTGCTGGAGCTGAGAGGGATGAGCTGTGGTTGTTTGGGTCTGGTGGGATCTTTAGGGTCGGTGGGTTGGAGGGTATACATGGGATGGAAAAGGAGTAATCGAAGGGATGTCCCATTCATCGCCACCTTGTGCATATGGCGAGTCTATGAGAGTGCCAATGGAGATACCAGGGAGCCCGAGCTCGTTCGGAGGACGAAGCCATGGCAGTCAGTGCTGGCCAGGTGTGTCCAGAGTATTCGTGTTCTATCCAGTATCTAGACATTTTAGGGCTTGGATAGAATATGGATAGCCTCGGTCTGGATAGAATATGTAGCTGGATATCCAGACGGCTATCTTGGTGTAATAATAGCCTATACTTGCTGTTCAGTCGTCTAGTGTTTATTTGAAGTGTTTAAATTCGTGTCGTAGCTATAGAATTAGTGAAGGTGTTGTTAATTTAGAGCGCTCTGATTGGCTGGCTAAACCTCGGACGAGCTCCGTCCGGTCGTAACTCTGCTTTAACTTCTTCCTTCGAGGACACTACCTTTACTAACGCGTCTATTACTAACCACTATGGCCACTACTATTCCCTATATTAACGGACTACCAACCTTAACACCTAATGACTCGATATTACGCATATCTATATCCTCCGACAGCGAAGACGGCGACGCCGATACACCTTCTACCTCTCGGCCGTACGACGAGGCTAGTAGTGACGTCAGTCTAGATATACATATGTAGGCTGGATACTGGATATTCACTTGCTCGTCTGGATAGAATATGGATGACCTCATATCTCTGGATAGAACACACCTGGCCAGCACTGATGGCAGTCGTGGCCTAGAGGGACTGATCTTGAGGACCGCCAGTATCGACGTCCGCATCCATCCATCACACCAGGCATGGACAATCACACCTCCCACGGCACCGGACTGGCTCAGTCTCCTTCGAGGCAATCATGAAGGTGCGGTACGGCCCACTAGTGCCACCGCTGAAACATATATAAGTCTTGCCTTCTTTCCTTTGCTTTCACGACTTCAACAACTGTCTCACCGACGAAGATCTACCTCGAGGCAGATTGCTCTCGAAATTGGCTCCAAACACCAACCACAACGAACATGGAGACTCAAAACGATTCAAACAGCCAGATCTCAGGCAGCGTAAACTCTACGGTGCTCGACACGGTCCCAAACTCTCCTGCCACCCAAGTCGGTAGCACCATCTCTCGTTCGGCCGCACAGCTACAGCTCGATGGCCTTACGCATGCGGACCTGAAGTTCATCGTCGGAGCGGAGATGCACTATTGCGACCATCTCAACGTCTTTGTCGTTCGTCCGGCCGGGTATCAAAACCTGCCGAAACCCTCAGGCTACCTCTGCCTTGGGCCGGCTTCAGAGGTAAGGCAGCTCATCGTCCGGCAATGGAGCGTGCTCAAGAGTCTCTTCAAGCATTCGGGGGTATGTGGTTTCCGATTGTGCAACAAGTGCCGGAACTATTGATTACTGGAATACTGACAGACCGCACAGTTGAAGTACCTTCATGACAATCATGTGACCGGGACCGAATTGAAACTGCAGACATTCCTCGAGTACCTTAAAGCTGGGCGGAGTGTACGGTCAGATTTCGTCCCTCCCACCGGTACCCAACCAGACGACGAGGTGTGGCCCCGGTGCACCGATCTCACCAGTGGCACCGCACGGTACCCGCTGGATACATCTGGCGATAGCCGCGGTCTCACCACCATCGTCATGCGTCACGTCCATGCGCTCATGAAGAACGAGGCCGCTTCTTTCCCACGCAGCGCCGATGCACAGATTGACGTCCTATTGCAAGGCGTCGACCCGGAGAACGTCAGTCGTGGCGTCAAACTACTCTCCTTCACTCGCGACCGGATCATCGATCACAAAGAGGGTTTGGAAGGGTTCTACAAGACCGTGACCAATCAGAACGGCATAACCAACGCCCGTAGCATCAAGTCACTCTTCAAGTACCCTCCTGGCTTCAGTCCTGCGTTCGATACCAAAGTCGATGCTCACCTTGAGAGCGTGGAGAGCGCGGCACGTGCCAAATTGAATGCGAAGTATGGGGAAGCTGAGGGCACGTAATGGGTAGCAAGGTAGGGAAGTGGGCAGGTGAGCGAGGATGTGAAGAAGTGCCAGGCTGCGATCAGCTAAGATCGACGGAGACGCCCATTCGGGTATGACGAGCTGGAAGATCATGCTATGGCTCCGTGGGTTCTCGAAAAGCATTACGAGAGTCTGTAGGTATCACTCGGGTCAGGGTGGCGCGAGGAATATATTGCAACGGCGTCGGAGCGATTGTGCTTAGTAAGTATCCACATATCCACATGCCAGAATTCACATGTGATCGAGCAAGCCACGTGGCGGTGCTGAGAATGAAAAGCAGAACAACACTTCTCCTTCTGGAAAACTCCAGTCCGTCCACAACATATGGTTCCACCATGGCCACCAACGGCAAACGCTCAAGCTCAGCCATGGGCGGCGAAGAGGGCCCACCAGCAAAGCAGCACAAGCTTTTGGCACCTCGGGAAGACTTCTTAGATCCTTCTTCGACAGCAGCAGAGAACAAACCTGTCGACAAACGCGTACACTTTGCACCATCTCCGAACGGGCTGCCAAACGTCACCGCAACCGTGAAGCACCTTGTCACACCATTCCAGCAGCACATCCCGCCACAACCACTGATGTCCACCTCGTCCGCCTCAGCTCCTTCCGATTGTACGGCCAGGCCTCTCCTCCCAACCACATGAGCTGCTGTAGTGCTGACATGCTTTTTAATAGCACAAGGTGTGAAGCCACCGAAGAAGAAGCGTGGCCGACCACGGAAGAATCCAGAAGAGCCATCGCAAGAAAGGCTCTCACAAGAATCAACCGACGACCATCGCTCGCTTGTTTCTCAAGAGATGGGCGCCGCTGCACACGACATGATCTCGCCACAGAAGCCTATCACAAAAGGTAATATCTCTGCAAGCATGTTATCGCGTAGCAAGCTAACGATATTACGTCAGCCTCCCAAACCAGCTAAGACGATCGCACCATAGCCAGGCGCAACGGCACGACAGAGCACGGCACTCCATCAGTCGTTAGTTTCAGTTCTGCAGAGACATGGCGACAGCCCGGCAGCGCGAACGACCTTTTTTTGCGCGGGCTGATCAAGCAGTCTGCAGACTTCTTGCGAGCCAATAGCAATGAGCTTGACGCTAGGCAAAAGGCCTGTGAGGAGAGCGCTCAAGCTGCCAGGATCGCTGAAGTTGCGGCACAGTCTGCACAGGAGCAGGTGGATGCCCTGACTTTGGAGAATGAGAGGCTGAAGTCCGCGATTGAGCAGCAAGCAACGAGACTGGAGGCTGTTTCTGCGGAGAACGCTAGATTGTGCTCCATTGTGAAGCAGCAGGGTGCGAGGTTGGAGCAGGTGGAGGAGTTCATGGACTCGTTGAAGGCTCCCAAGACACTGTGATGAGCAGGGTGAGCAGTGGGGATGGTTAGTGGGTTGGAGGAGATACATCGAATGGTGGAATGGATAGGGTGGGTGCTTAGTAAGTCCGTCACATGTCAGTTTCGCTTCGAAACCGGCGATATCCTTCCTGCCTAGCTGGGTGCGGAACGGCCCACTAGCGTATTCTGATGTGCTGTTTCTGGCTTCGTCGCATCAGCAACACGCTCGAGTTCCCCTTCGGCAAACTTGAGTTCTTCACAGACGAGTTGTGTATCGCGCCAACAAGGGTCACGATGGCCACCACGAACGACAATCAGAACGACCACACCGCGTCGACCACGTCTGCCATCGAAGATGTCAGCGACATGTTCAAAACCGCCGGTCAAAACCGTGTCTCAAACGATGAAAAGTTCATTGCCAGAGCGAATATGAACGACTGTGCCAGCTTCGGGGTCTTCGTCGTCCGTCCGACTCTAGTAAACAAGGAAGATGAGAAGGCAGTCGCCGGCTATCTCATGCTGGAAAACGTCGAAAAACTGAGGGATCTAGTCGCTCGGAGGTTTGGTCTTTTCGAAAGTCACTACAGGCATCACGAGGTATGTCTTTGCCCATCGCCGCCAGCAATACTCATTTGCTGTTGACACTACATACTTACAATATCCACAGTCAGGCTACCACAACGACGACCTCGCCCCACGTACGGGCAATACCAGACTCAGTCTGAAGATCCTCCTCAGGGACCTCACAAGCAAGCTCGTCCGGATAGAAGACTTCGTCCCTGACAAGGACACCACGTTCAAGAATACCATGAGCTGGTTCATTTGCAAAGACGTGGCCCAGACGCAGGACTCCAAAGCACAACCCGGCGTCGCAAACAGTCGCCGCTTCACCATCATCGTTATGCGCCACGCCTTCATGCTCTTCAAGGCGGAACCTCTTTCATTCCCAAGCCGCGCTGAGCCCAGCACCCCGCTACACAACATCTGGTTCGATGCAGTGTGTCCCGAGAACATCAGTCGCGCAGTCTTACCACTCTCGATGACTCGCATCAAGCGCCACAAGATGGGCATGAGTGCGTTTCGTAAGCTTGTGTGCGAGGGCCCGAACCCTGCGCTCAGCACAGCGACACTGTTTAAGTACTATCCGGGACCCACTCCACACCACGCAACACAGCCGGAGCTTTCTCACGTTCAGCAAAGCTCTTCATCCGCCACAGGCAACGACAAGAAGCACTCAAGCACAGACATCGACAGGGAAGACACTCCAGCGGCGAAGCGGAACAAAGCCTCCGTGCTTGGGGAGGACAGTGCGAGAGCCAACAGCAATGAGCTTGATGATATGCAGGTTCTTGTAGCGGAGAACAGCAGACCGAAGCTCATCAACGAGCAACAAGCAGCGAGGCTGGAGGCTGCCGACAAGAAGATCAAGGCTGCTGAAGATGCAGCTCAGGCCGCAGAAGAGAAGGTGGGTGCTTTTGCGTCGGAATGCGAGGAGGTGAAGGTTGAACGTGATAGGCAGGCCGCGCGGCTGCAGCAGATTGAGGCACTCTTCAAGAGCTCCTGATCCTTTGGTTCGGAGACGTCTCGCAGCAACAACAGGCAGGATATGGTACCATCGCAATGCAAAGGCAGCAATGTAGAGTAACTGGGTCAGAGAGGCTCTCAACACCCAAAGCTTCATCTTATCTCGTATCTCCCTAAAGTCATTGTTGCCTCGTCTCGAAAATATGACATGAATACATGTGGCGTTGTGTTGCGAATCGAAAGGAGAAGAGACAATTAGAACACGGAGATTCAAGAAGTCGCCCATTATTACATTACCTTCTTCGCTATTATACAAGAGCATTGCATACTTACTTTCTCAACCATAGAGATGCGTTTCCTTACCTATTCTCCATATCGAACACCAAACGCCAAAACAAAAATCGAAGACTTACCTCCAAACTCACCTCTACGACCCCCCCTGACTCCTCAAACCCTTTCCACTCCCCGGTGTCTTCTCCCCTCCAGACCCCATCGGCGACGTGTTCTTCGGACTCTTCCTCGGACTCTGCCTCCTCGACATAGACGCCACAACCTCCTCGCCATCATCGCCAAAAGCCTCATCAGCAGTAAAAGCATTCCAGTCAACTTCCGCAAGAGGATCCTCAGTCCCCGCAGCAGCAGCTCGAAATTCATCCTCTAGCTCCTGCGAAGCGCGAGACTTGGAGCGGGTGTTACGAGCTGGGCTGTCACCTGCGGCGACGGGGCCGGGCGGAGGGGTGGGGGATGCGACCGCTGCTGCAGGTTGGTGAGGGGCGGTGATGATGGGCGAGGGGCGACGCTTCTGCGGTTGATTTAAGCTTTGTCCGGCTTGTTCTGGGAAGAGCGCACCTAGGATGTCGTAGGATGCTGGGAATTCCTGATATTCGGTGAAGGTGGTTGGTGGGGAGTTGCTGTGGCTGCGCAGGCGCTTGGAGATGGGTGCATTGGGGTCGTTGGCAGCCTCTTCTGCAGAGGTTCGCTTGCGCTTCTGGGACATCGCGGATTGGAGAGCTGCTACTTGATCAGCAGTCATCCATTGGGCTGGATCATGGGGAATGGTTGGCTGCATATTCGCAGCTGGGGCCTGGTACGCGGGTTGGTAGCCTGCTGGCGCAGCACCGAAGTCGAATTCGTCGTCATCAGCTTCCGCATTGATTTCATCATCTTCATCATCAATGCCCTGCTCACCCTTCTTCGCCTGCAGCGCAGCCATGTTAGCCGCAAACGCACCACAAGTACAGCTCTGCGAACCAAACCTGTTCTTGTTCGTAAGACCAGGCTGATACTGGTATTCAGGATGCTCCCTCTTATGCCGTGCCTTCTCCTCTTCAGCGAGCCGGTGGTACTGCTCCTTGACTTCTTTAGACTCCTGCTTCCAAGCCTGTCCAGCGAGCTTGGAAACGTTCTGGTTGTCTTTCCTGCCGAGTTCCTTGAAGAGCTTGGATGCCTGTGCACTGCGGTAGATGATAAACGCATTGCGCGGACGCTTGATCTTTGCCGCATCTTTGCCGGTGCATACGCATGCTTGGACGATTGAGGCCCGGTCGCGCTTGCGCCAAGCACCGACGCCTTGGGCTGCGTGGTTCTGTGCGTTAGCACGATCAGCTCGTTCCTTGGCTGCTGAAGTGTAGACGGCATCGCCAGTTGGCTGGGCTTGAGCGCTCGGATCTTGAGTTCTAGCCCGCTCCTCGAGAAAGGCTGCAGGTCCATACTTACGCTTGTTATTTGGTCGTTTACCTACGGCGCCTTGGGCTGGTGTGTTTACTCGCGAAGGCACGGCAGAGGCCGTGGGTGCGGCTGACGGCGGAAAGCCTACTTGAGGCATTCCGAATGCTGACGGTGTTGCCATTGGGGCAGGAGCCTGGATCACTGGGTAGTACCAACCGACAACGGGTTTGTATGATGGCCCCATTGACATGTCTGGCATGGGATTCTGAGGAATCACAGGTAGTGCTGGCATGTACGGACCTGTGGGAGTAGGCGCTGGCATGGCTGTCATGCCGCCGTAGTATGGCTGGTTCATATTAGCGTCAAAGGCCGTTGTGGGATCAACATACCCATTCCCAGTAGCGTCTCCCATACTCAGAGAAGGGTCGTTCAGCATGGCCGCATTTGCGGGATCACCCATGAACTGGTTCATGTCATCCATACCTTCGGTCAAATTGAAGTTTTGTTGCATATTATTTTCCATGGACTCGGTCTGAAAAGCGGGATTGATGGTGGTGTTGAAAACGTCGATGGTATTCGACTTGGTTTGGTCGATATTATGCAGCGAACCGGTCGTTGCTTGGGGTAAGAGAATCGACTCGCGCTGTATGATGGTTTGGTGGATGTGTAGAATGTGCGAGTGGGAGACGAGAAAGTAGGCAGAACGTGGAGTCGCAATCTCGTTCTGGTAAATGAGACGGCATTTTCTTTGTGCAAAGGTGCCTTGAAAGCCATTGTTCGGACGACACGAATAGATATGGAGTCGAGATGAAAGAAAGTTGTGCTTCGCTCTTTGAGTGGCAGACAATAAGTCGGAGACGACCAATGCCATTGTATGGGCACAAAGAATTGCGTTCGGGGTCGGTTAGCGGCTCGAAGCAGGATGCCCATTGATATGCAGTCCAGCGGCCTAGACGACAAGATGTTCTGCAGTACACATAACAGGGACATCTGCATGGAAGATGACATTCACGCTGCAATACAATGGGTCGACGGGCTCCGTGATGGGGATAGTCGTGTATTGTCTCGCCCTGGGCAGCGCATACAATAAGGCCATGAGGTTCGAAGGATGTATGGAATCTCTCGTGGCTTCAAGGAGTTCCGTATGAAGGGTCTAAAAATGAGCGTCTAGAGGGATCAGTCAGCGTGTGATGGTCCGGAGATGGGAGTAAGAAGAGTGAAAGGAGGGTATTGTCAGGAGGTCTCCAAGCAAGTGTCCACATTATGTTCAGAACAGGTCTGTGTATATGCATTGTTTCATCACATAGAGCATCAAAAATAAAAGGGACTTGACTTACCATGGCTGTATGGTGCTTTTGAGTAGGTATGAAGTCGAGATAAAGTCGGCACTTGAAAGCTGTATTTAATGCCAAGCCTATCACGTGCTGTTCCGCCGGTGCCGAGATCCGAAACTTGGGACCCCACACAGCCCAACGTCTACGTGCAACGGTTTTCTAAGATTCGTCTCCAGTAGCCAATCCACAGCCACTGCCTCGCCGTGCATCGGAGATCGAGGACATCAATGTGTTAGGTCAGTACTGACACTCTTTACGTGCTAGAAAGCCAAGCTTCTACCAGGATAATGAGGCAAGGTCTCCATCTCTCCTTCCGTATCTTCCACACAGCTTCCCTTCCTGGTTGATTCGAACCCGATATCGCCACCTACCATCAAGCACAAGCGAGATAAGAGAGCTTGCCAGCAGCAGAGAAAGAGAACACCTTGAAGGGGTCAAGCGTACACACTTTGATTGAGCAGGTAGGTGAAGGCCTGGAATAGACCTGGGCATGTGGCTCAGGTGGCGGAGCTGTCGATCACCATCCCAGACTTGTATCATAGCTGGAAAAGAGCTGAGCTGACTTGTATTGTAGACAGACACCAGCTACAACGTACAATTGTCCAACATGGCCGTCTCCACCAACAGCGACTTCATCGACTTCATCATCCCGCTGCGAGAGCGCATGAAGTTCTACGACAAGACCCGCCCTCCCACTGATCAGCCCAAGAACGATGCCACCGACCCAGCTCGCGGCATCCCCCAAGGCTTCATCGACGCCATGATCATCCGAGAAGAGGTCTTCGTAAAAGAGCAAGGCGTCCCACTCGAGAACGAATTCGACGATGACGACCAGCTGGCCTTCCACTGGGTCGTCTACGCCTCCGTCCCCGCCAAAGCAAACCCTCATTCGCCAGAAATCAGAGCCCAGAGCGAGGACACCAACGTCCACGGCAGCAGACGTATCAGCACCAGCACCAAGATGCCCATCGGCACAATTCGGATGGTTCCCATGCCGTACCCCCACCCCCACCCGAACGGCAAATACGAAACCGCAGTCCACAAGGACAAAGAAGGCTACTGCAAACTCGGCCGTCTCGCCGTGATCAAAGAATTCCGCAAAGCAGGCATCGCGAAGCTCCTCGTCGACACCGCGCTGGACTTCCTGCGCCGCCACCCCTACGAGACCTTCGCCCACTACGACATTGCAGCCATGAAGAACGCGTCCGAAGGAGCCGCTAGCGTCGACTTCCGCGGTCTCGTGCTCGTGCACTCGCAAGTCGGGGTGCAGAAGGTGTGGCGCAAGTACGGGTTCGAGACGGACGAGAGCATGGGCGAGTGGGACGAGGAGGGCATCAAGCACGTGGGGATGTGGAAGAGGTTGGATGTGGAGCAAGCTAGGAAGAAGAATACGATATGGCTGCCCGGCGGACCCTCGTAGTTTCAGGTGTTCGAGAAGTATGGCTTTTGATTCTTTCTTGTTGCCTTGGCTGCATATCTGACGGCATTTCACGATATGGCGATGGTTGATGATGGATGGTGGCTGAGAGACCCTGGAATTGCTGGAGCATTGAGAGATGGAATTGATTGATGCAAGAATGGATGACTTGATGAGTGATGAGCAATGACGCATGAGTGTGGGTCTGCAGATGTGTTGATCATATTGCGGCTCGCAAAGGAACCACAGAGACTTGTCTTGGTTGACGATGCCATGCACTCTCGCGTCAGAGCTGACTGCTTTGAGGTATGGCACCTCATCGCTCGGCTGACGAGTACGTATCGATATGTTTGGAAGATTGCCGTATAGTGGATCTTAGGTCGCTCAAACTGAATCCTTCATATGGCAGACTTGTGTCATCTAGCTTCAAAGTCCACTTTGCCTTCAGTAGCATAGCGATTGTCTCCCCACCACGGGGGTTATAATCGCAAGCTCTCCGTTCGTCGCGAAGCTGCTTGCCGTCAAATACAAGCATAATCATTTCGCTTGGTGCACCCTCCCTACTTTGAATTATCTTTTTGACCGAGGCAATCGTGGTATCCGTCCATATCTCGTAGTTATGTCGTTTTCCAGTGAGGTTTTGAATAGTCAGGAGGATCGTCCGATGTCCCGGGAAGAGTCTCATGATTGCTGATTTGAGACTTTGCAAAGCTCGACTGCGGTTTTAAACTTCTGCTGCTAGAAAAGCGGCCTTGTAGTATTCGATTGGCACTTGCTGATCCTCCGCAGCATTCAGTAGCATTTCCATGACCTCATAACCCCTACAGCTTGCCGCTTCCAACGCATGCATTCCGAGAGCGGACATAGATTGGCCCGTACGAGGTTCGCATTCCGTCATCTGTGCGCCATGAGCAAGAAGCAAGCGGACAACTTCAGCAGAGCCATATTCAGAGGCAGCAACTAGTGGACTCCGCTTTTGTGGTCCCATGTGTACGCTGGCTTTATGTTCTACCAGACATTTCGCCACGTCCAATCGGTTGTTGATCAGTGACATGTACAGAGAAGTCCCAGACATGGGCTCGTCGTAATCTACGTCAGCCCCCGCCTTCAGCAGTAAACCAAGTTGATGGACATGACCAGAGACGGCAGTGACGCGTAATGCTCGTGACAAGTCCAGCTTGTTTTGGCTGGATACATCGTCGTGCAATAAGTAGTGAACCCACGAGTCGAGCTTGAAGGCACAAGCGAAGGCCAGTCGAGTAACGTTGTAGTCGCTCCAATGGCCGTGGCCGTGGTTGTAAAGATGCTTCTGATAAAGCCTAAACATCGCCGTGAAAGGTTCCCACCATGCGACACTACTCCTGCTATCTTTGGCCATCGATTCAAAGATGTGTGTCTGTGGATATCCAGTCGCTTCAGCTGTCTCCGCGTGCGCACACCCAAACTCGATTGCATAATCCAGGAATGACCGATCCTGTGTATGCCCTGTATGCAGTCGTTCGGTTGCATATTTCCTTGCTTGTGACTGCTCGATAATCTGAACGACAACCTGCTCTTCGACACACACCGCCTTGATGTACTTGAAGCATGAAAGCGCCATAGAATTGTGCGCAGAACCCGCGTCCGTCCAGGGCAAATCCGAGGCGGGTCCAATGGTGGACTGTGCTCCCAATATGTATTGTCGAACCGATTCGTGTATGAATTGCACGCGAAGAGTTGGCACCATCTCTGAGACATTCCATTCTTCAGCCTCGACCACCTCAACGAGGCCCCGTGTGCATGAGGCGAGCAATCTCCTTGTTTGTTCAGGCCGAGTGAAATCTTCCGACATTCTGTAGTCGGAGTATGTAGAATAGTGCTGTCTGAATGCTAACGCGTGATTGAGCTCGGAGAGGGTGAGAGGACGCTTGGCGAAGAGTGTCCACAGTATGATCAAGTTGCGTTGTTCGACGTGTTCGGCCGCAGTAGAGTCAATAAGCTCCTGGAACAGTTCCTCGAGGCGCTGTGGTACAAGGTCGATAATTTTGTGTATTGTTCTGCGAGACTCGCCGTCGTGAACAGCCACCTGAATTTTTTGAATCACGAGAAGTGCCCACAAGAAGATGCCTTCTGCACGGGAGGTAATCCTGGCGGCCAGATCCTCGGCATCAGCATGCTGCAGCTCCGATTTTAGACGCTGCAAGGTGTTTGTGGCGTACTTCGAGATGTCGTTCCGGTTCAGCTGCTCGACAGTGATTCGAAGAGGTTCAGCAACACCGGTATTCGGATAATGGCGGCTTGAGACACAGATCTTGATAGTCGATCGACATGAACCGTCGCTACCAAGACCGGTGATCGTCTTCATCAGATCGCGTGCATCAGACACCGATCCGCATTCGTCCAGAGCATCCACGAAAATCGTGACCTTTACACTCAAACGACTGAGACATCTTTCAAACATCTTTTGCAACTCTTTTACAGTCCAGGCCCAGCCTGACTTCATCGAAGATGTCTTCCGCTTGAATTCAGTGAATCCTTCGTCATCGGTGCAGTGCTTGGGTTCCAGAAGCTGGTGTAGCGTCGAGCGGAAGAAGCCTTCCAGGTTCGTCTCCATCGCAATGCCTCGAGAATTGAAGAAGAAAGCAAGAACTGCTTCTTTTGCATTGGCAGTCTCTCGGGCCAGCGTGTATGCTCGTTTCATTGCCGTTGATTTCCCAGAGCCAGGCTTACCTCGAATCATCAGCAAAGGATTCGACGTTGTTTGGCTGTTCCATTCCTGGTAGCAAGTGTGGTTGAGTAACCAGCTGCACGTATCGTTTTGTGCATCGTCAACGTTGTGGTTCCGGTACTCCATTTCAGGATATGACAGCGATTGCAAGACTCCTGGCCTTGGTCAGAAGAACCTTCATGATCATAGAGTTGGACCTACCCTCCCATTCCATCACCTCCCGCGCGGGCGTCCGTTGGCGGGAGGGATCGGAATTCCTGCTGGCGTCGACGGCAGCCCCAGCGACAGGCGACTGGACTTCCGGGATGCGAATCGACGACAATTGCAACTCTCGCTGAAGTCGAGCCATCGCCTTCTGTGCACCTTCCGCATAAATCAACGGCATATGAACGTCAACGATACCAAGCAGACAGTAAGCGGCATCTTCCTCTACAGTCGTGGTGCGCTTGGCCGCCCACGACAAGCGCTCTTGAACATCAAAGCCTGATAGATTGCCTCTAAGAGCTTGCACGGGCAGTCCTGTTGTGTTCTGGATTTGTTGCTCGAGTGAACTCTTATCTCCGAGCCACCTGCCCTCGACCGAAAAGAACTCGACCTTCGTAGGTGCAATGAGTTCTTGGAGCGTCCAGCCGCGCGTGAACCACGTACTGCTTCGAAAAGATGAATGCCAATTCTTTTCTGTCAACTGAGCATTGTTGTAGTCCATCACAGAGACGTCTTGCATATACACGTAGCACTTGGTCGACTTATGGTACCACTTATACATGGAATTGATCGCCTCCTGGAGCTCCGCGCTGCTGTCCTTGTTGATGCAACAGGTGTCGCACCAAAAGTAAGATATACCATCGCGAGCAGCTTGCTCTGCGCAGAACACGAGCTTTCGATACCCTGCTTTTGTGTGGGCGGTGCCGTTCTCGATATCCTTGAATGTGACTTCATCTTCTTCCCAGCGATGTGATAGTACGGCGTACACGAGCGGAATGCGAGAAGCGGCGAATTCGGTCAGGCAAAACTCATGGGTAGTCGTGCTTGCGCTGCCATCGGGCGCGGCTCGTTGTAGGAGACGCATGTCTACCCGTATCTGGAAGATTCATAACAATGTGTTGCGTTTGCTGGAACAGCCGTGTATCTCGAGGACACATCGTGTAGCAGGATACCGCTCGAAAGAGGGTATCTCCCTGCACCGCCCTAACTCGCAAGGCTCTGCTGAGGTACCTTCTGCAAAGCAGCGTGAGGTCAGGAGATGGCGGAAGAAATAGCCCCGAGGTTTATCCGGTGGCAGCAGCGATCAACTTTCAATGCCTATTTGATGCCGGAACTTCACATGTGACATGGCATGTTGACTTCCAATCGGTATATAAACACGGAGAACATACTTGTCTCTCAATGGTAAGCCATGCCAACCTCGACGCGCCGACAGGCACAAGCGCGTCCCCAAAATCAACACACTCCAACGGCACACAACAACGACGGAGATGACGCGCCAAACGTGACCGAAATCACCCTCGATGAGGAGATGCAAGACGAAGCGCAAGTAGTGGAAGAAGAGGAGGAAGAGGAGGAGATCGGTGATTCCTTTGCCCTTATGCTACGCAGAAGATCACTAATATCTCATAGAAGCGGAGCCTGAACCATTTCCACCCCCAGGACTAAAGGAGATCTCGTCTCTAGCTTCATGGACCGTTAGCACCGCCAAACCAGGCAACGGAGTCGCCGCTCTCCGCTCGCCAGATATCTCTCTTTTCTGGCAGTCAGACGGCCCTCAGCCACATCTGCTCAGCATCCACTTCTTCAAACTCGTTTCGATCGTGCACATGCGCATTTACCTGGACTTCGAGTCAGACGAGTCTTACACGCCTACAAAGATCCAGTTTTTGGCCGGCATGGGTGTACACGACATCCAGGAGTTCGCGGAAATGAGCTTCGAACAGCCTACTGGTTGGTTTGATGTTGACTTCACTCGTGTTGGCCCGGTGCCACCCGAGAAGGGAGACGAGCCGAGGGCAGTGAGGGTGACTGACTGGAGCAAGCAGCCTGTTCTGAGGGCCTTTTTAGTGCAGGTCAGGATTCTGGAGAACCATCAAAACGGCAAAGACACGCATTTGAGGTGTGTGCAACTGTTCGCACGGGACGAGGCGCACGACAGTCAGAGGGAGAGACGTATGCCACAGGAGGTGCGGGCGAACAGCAGAATGCCGCTGCGACCGGCAAGGAAGGGGGGTGCGCCGAAGAAGGATGTGACGGGTATCAAAATGGCGTCGTGGATGTTAGAGCCGGAGTTGCGATGATCACGACTGAGGTTTGGTTTGCATTCGTCCGCTTGCAAGTGCGAAACAAGCATAAACCTCTCTCTGGAGACAGAACGGGGGTACACTATAATAGTTGTTGTATAGTAGGTAATGTGGCCACCTCAGTCTCAACATTGTTGTAAGTGCTGATTGAGCTATGAGTTTACAGTCCTACGCAACCATCTCAAGGATCTCCTTCACCTGCTCAGCCTTCAACAACGGCACCGGATTTGTAGGAGACCAGAAATCGGCCAGAGCTCGCTCCGAGAGACCAGGAATCTTATCCGGAGTAATGTCCATCTCCTTCAGCGCCCTGGGTAGTCCAAGACTTCTCACGTAAACATCAAGCAGATCTCCCAGATCAGACGTGTTCTGGTCAAGTCCTCCTTGTTGGAGCGTTTGCAAAACCTCCGGCTCGGACCACAGGATCTCTTTAATCTTCTCCTGCCTCCTAGCAATCTCAGGCTTGTCCTTGCCATGCAAGATATTATACTTCATCACAGCAGGATTCAGAATAGTGCTAGTCACACCGTGTGGAACGCCCAAAGGCCCCAGTTGATGGCCTATAGCATGACTTCCGCCCATCGGTGTGCCAGATCGGACAGCTTCCATAGCGAGCACCACCGCCAGCTGGCATTGCTTCCTCGCCTCAACATCACTCGGATCCTTCTTGCACTTCAGCAGATTTGGCGCCAGCAGACGTAGCCCTTCTTCAGCTTTTGCGTCGGATCTCGGATTGCCTTCTAATGAGCACAATGCTTCGACACAGTGATCGAAACTCCGGAAGCCAGTGCTGAGCCAGTGGTACTCAGGTGTTGTGAGGCACAGTTCAGGATCAAGGATGATGAGTCGCGAACCCATGCCTGAGTGAAAGAAACCATGTTTATGATTCGTGGAGTCCTCGGTGCCGCCGGCCAGGGAGAAGTATTCGCCACCCGACAAAGAGGTTGGGATGCAAATCAAGGGCACTTCCGGCTCTACAACGTGTTCAGGCTTGTCTTTGCTTTCGACTGAGTATCGAGCAAGCTGATCGGGTGTGCTGATGCTGTTCGCGAGCGCCTACCTGACATCAGCCGATCGTCTTCTTGATAGAGAGTAAGAAGTGTTAATACCAACACAACAAGTTTACACCCATCAGTCACACTCCCCGCCCCAAGCGTAACCACACAATCCACCCTCGCCTCCCTACACTCCTTCGTGATCTGCAGTATCTCTGACCATGGCGTGTGTGGCGTGATACCCTTCTTTACCCCTACCACTTGATCCTTCCCAATAGCTTGTATTAGCAGATCAAGCTTATCCGTATTAGCACAGAGGGATCTGGAAGCCACGATGTAGATTCTTGATGCGTGATAAGTGTCTTTGATATGTTTGGAGCAGGCTTCATAGTATGGAAGATCGTATGAAATGTTTGGCACGGGGAGGTTGAAGTGCTTGACTGGGATGCCTGCTATCACGTCTGCTGGCGGGTTGGTGAAGGCTGGGTGGTAGGTTTCTGATGCCATTGTATTTTGTTGTTCATCGACTGAGGGATTCGTTGTCAACGCATATATACCTTATACATGTAGATCGGCCACCACGCTCCACGGCTGTTGTTCTCCGCGAGCTCTCCGCCCACCCCGCTCACAAGTCAATACGACGTGCTGTTGGTCAGCATTGATATTACTATTGAACGGAACTCCGCTGTGAATTATGGCAATCCAAGTTCAAGTCCTGATGTGGGCGCTCTATTGCGAAGATCGGGTCCGCAGGTTCACAGAAGAAACTTGGAGAACATCGAACATTAAGTAGATACTACCATCGAATTACCTAGGTATCCATGACCGCACCCAAGGGTATCCCGTAATGACGCCTCTCGCTCTCAGTGCACAAAATCAACACACTTCCTCTTCGCCACCTCAGACCATCTCATCCGGCCTGCGAGCGCTCGGGCTACCGCCAACAGGCTTCCTACCGATGCTGCGGCGCCCTTGATACCCTTCCGCTGATCGTCTGCCTGTTGGGTCGGCACCGTTCCTACCGATACCGCCCGACATCACGCCGCCAGAGGAGCCAGAAGCATCGAATGGTGCGCCACCAAACCCACCAGCCTCATTCGAGCCCCAGCCTGCCTGTCGGGTCCACATAGCGTTGCGGAACGCTTCAAAAGGTGAGCCTTCGCCGTATGTAAACGGGATATGGCGTATGAGCGGAACGTGGTTGAATCTGAAGTCCCAGATGCTGGCGTAAACCATTCGGTAGGCGGAGAATGCCATTGTGGTGCCGATGATGGCGCCAGCGAGGACATCATACCAATTGTGGAACTCATCAATCGTGAGCGCGCCACCGATCAGTGTTGCGCCAAGCACAGGCATGTACGTGACGATCAGCTTCCAGTAGGCTGGGTGGTAGTTGCTGAAGACCTTGAGCTTGGCGTTGAGGTAGAGGTAGAGGAAGATGAAGCCGCCGAAGGCTGCAGTTGTGTGGCCGGAAGGGAAGGATTCGAGCGAGTCGTTGATGTCGTTCTCGTCGCCGGTGCATATCTTGCGGTCGTACATGATGCCGCCGAGACCGTTGCCTGTCTGAGCGCCAGAGGTCGGTACTGCGGGCTTGCAGACATCCAGGAAGTGTGGTCGAAGTCCTCCGATCAGCCACTTCAGGAAGACCTGGAAGACGGCTGCAGTGATGAGACTGTAAAGAAGACCAATGACCGCATTGTTGACATCCCAGAAACAGCGAATTCGGATCTGCATGATCAAGAAGAAGAAGATCGGGACCAATGCGGCGAGAAGAGCTGCTGCCCAAATCGGTACTATCTCCTTACGCAGCGGGTATGCGAACTCCGGGTAGATGACATTGCCATCGATGGAGTAGACTGGGAAGGAGCGAGACGGGGCGGGCGGAGCTTCGTAGACCTAAACAGCCTCATCAGTGCCCGATTGAACTGTGAAGTTGGAGGTATACTTACACCCAGACCAATAATGCCCATAACAGTCATCGTCACGATGTCAGGCCAGGTAGATTTGATCCATTGACCGAAAGATGGCTTGGTGAAGACTCCATCGCCACGCGCAGTTCCGCGATCGTTGTTGTGCGCGCGGTCGCTTCTGTTCATGATACCTCTGCGGCCATGTTTCTCGCCGCCGACCGCGTTGGTGGTATTCGGGTCAACCGTGCGAGGCTTGCGGTTGAAGAATCCCATCTTCGCGGTAGAAGAAGTTAAGAGATAAAGATTGGTGTAGAGAAAGGTGAGGAAGGTGAGAGGGAGGAAGTCACAAACAATCAATGGTGTACTTACCTTGTCAAACGCACGGAGGTCTCATGAGGCGCTACGTCGTTAGGTGTAAAATAACATGCTCGCTTGCCAACTTCAACTTGGCAGAAGCGCGCACCGAAGTGACACCACGGCGGGGTCGATGCAGTCCACGGGGTTGTGGCCTCGTCAAGCAATGATCTACGTGAAACAGGGCCATGATTGAGACTCGTCCTGCTTTCAGTGCGATATTTCAAGATGGAGGCGATGAAGTTGGAGGGAGGTCGACAAAAGGGACGGTCAAGCAACTTCAACCGTTGGCTTGGTAAAGCTTCGCCCAAGCTTGGCTCGCAGATGGTGGAGATGTTCGCACCAGGAGGATGGTACAATACCTCTATTGAACCTATAGCGCTGTAGCTGCCCGCAAACATGGACAACGAGCCACAACTCCCCCTCCCACCGCGAGACCTCGAAGAGATCCAACTCATAGACACCTCGTTGACCCTTCCGGCCTTCACATCCCATACCGCATGGACACTCGGCTCGCTGCTTCGGAGCAAACTAATACGCTTCGCCAAACCCTGTGTCATCGATATATCACTGGCACACCAGAACCACTGCCTCTTCCACGCAACGACGCACTCAGGCACAACGCCAGACAATGACTCTTGGGTGAGCCGGAAACGGAATACTGTACTGCGCTGGAACAGCTCGACATGGTATATGCACAACAAATTTGTCGGAGATGAGGCGGCGTTTGCGGCGAAGTTCGCACTTGGGCAGAGCGCTGGGTTATACGCGATTCATGGAGGGGGGTGGCCGGTAAGGGTACGAGGGGTGGAGGGTATTGTTGCTGTAGTGGTGGTGTCTGGGTTGAGGCAGGAGTAAGTCTATCATATGGGAGCATCTTCATATCTGAGGCATCGCTGACTACTTGATGTGTTGTGCAGGCAAGACCATGCTATCATCGTGCAGACCGTGAGCGAGATGCTGCAAGAGCTCAGGGAGGAACTGGAGAGTGAAGCTGACGACCCTGGTGAGAAGAAGAAAGAGGACTGACTCACGCATGCACGCGCAGATGAAATGAAATCCACGATGCTCACGACCATCTAATCTGCTGCTCGTTCCACCTCATGAGCGTCGAGACAATACATCCTCACACAAGACAATCCGTCACGGGACAACACCCGTCAATCACTGACAGATACACAAACCTCCCAGTCTCGACCGCCACTCATTCCGCCTTCTCCGCCGGCAGCATTCCCCACATGCAACTAGTAAAGCTTCGCTTCCTCCAAGAGCGCCATCAATCTCGCTTTCATCTCCAGCCACTCTTCCCCCCATACCAGCTCGTCATCCTTCTCCCACTCTTCGACTTGCTTAATCAGGGCGGTAGCTTTCTCAATGTTGCGGATTTCTTCCAGGTTGGCAGCGGCGGGGGACTTTTCCGCTTGAGATTTCTTCATGGTCTCCCTCATGCTTTCCACGGCTTTTGTGAATGTGGCGAGGGTCTGTTGTCTTTTGGCCTCGATGGTTCGTTGCTTCTTCTCTTCGTCCGTTTCTGGTAGTGGCGGCAGTGTTTTGGCGCCGCCGAACAGGCTCTTTTCTCCCGACATTGCGAGATGGAGGTTTGTGAGCGGTGTCGATGATGAGATTTGGCGATGGAACTGCAATAGCTCAGGTAAGTGAGGTTGGAGGTGCTGATATATACCATCTCCTATGGTACTTCACACTGCTCTGGACAAATAATACCTGCTTGCTGCATCTAGCAGCCGCGTTGTCAGAAACATACAGCACGTACCATCCCTATTCTGCACACTGATACGGTACAAAGGCTGCAACGCGACGCAAACATCAGGCTTTAGATATTCCATTATATTCGTCAAGTTAAACAGTCAAGCAAGACAGGAAAAGCTAGAAAGTTCACCACTTACAGGGACTGGACAAAGACGACCGCTTTGATTCCTTACGGAGGCACGACAATGCTGGGACGAACTAGAAGCATTGTGCGAAATAGGTTGGTGCGTGCTAACGACCACAGTCGTCATACAACCCACAAAGCTCTAGTCTAACAGGCCACGAATGTCCATTCTAGTCTTGAACTGGCAGCCTTGGCCTTCCCGAAGCATAGCATCTCTGGTCTCGACAGCTACTCGCTCACTTGGCACGCTCCCTTGTATCTTTGCTCATCAAGTGCACATCACACTCGATCGCTTCACTCATGAGCGCCTCCATATTTGCCTCAATGCTCTCCAACTCCTCGCTGCCGACTAGGTCCTCATCCTTGGCCGACCCCAGCACCTGCTCCTTGAGACTAACCACGATGGAGGAGATGTGGGCTAGCTCGTTGGACGCAACACGCTGGTCTTCTTCCTTGTACACAATGTTTATACCCTCTCTAGCATATTTGGCTGTCTTCTGGTAGGAGGCAAGAGCCTGCTGCCGTTCGGCCTTGATGGTGCGCTGCTGCTTCTGCTCGTCCGACTCGTTGGCGTTGGCTTTGGCTGAAATGCCATCTGGTGATGGTGGAGGTGGCTCTTTGCCGCCGCCGAAGATGCTGGGTCCTTCTGACATCCTGGAGGTGAAGTGGGTGATGGGGTTGCAAGATTGATTGGGAAAGGGCAGGGTGTAGCTGTAAAGGTACCTTTATATGCCATCTTCTTTGACCCCATCGATACTTCTGAACAACCAGCTTATGCTTGCTAGGGAACAAGAAAGAGGGATCAACTTTACGCTTCCACTGGTTTGCGGAACTGATCTACAATGCTCACGACGGTCTACACTTCTGCGAATGGCTCGACGTCCCTCATGAGTTCTTGTGAGACTGCGCACAGTCAGGACAAGTCGCTTTTGCGCACTGTGCTCGAGAGGTTAGCCGCCACTACAATGATAGCTCACTATGTCTGGCAAATCACGCTACAGATTCTGGCGGAAACGATGACGATAGCTTTTCAATATCTGAGGGCCAAGCATTCTGATTATCTTCTGCTATCAAGCCGGGATCCGACAGCTCCTCAGCGCGGTGTTAGATAGACTGATCACGACTACGCGCCCTTCAACACTGCACACGCCGGCTACTTCTTTCTAGGCAACAGACAATCGGCTACATCCTTCTCAAGTGCCGTCAATAACGCACCCAACCTGTCGAGCTCCTCGCTGCCCTCAAAGTCCTCATCCTCGCGCCATTTGCCCACATGCTTGCTCATAATGGTCAAGAGCGAGTCGATCGCCTCCTCTATCATTGTGTGGAATACTCCTTCGTCGTGGATCGTGGCTATGAACTCTCGGGCTGCATCGTCGAAAAGGAGATAGGTGCGAAGGGCTTGTTGTCTTTTGGTTTTGAGTTCCTCTTGCTCGTCCGACTCTCCGATGATGGCTGGCTTGTCTTCTGGACTGGTGAGTGCGTTGCTGTCTGCTGCTGGCGATGAAGCACCAACCTCAGTCGAGCTTTGCTTTCCTGACATCGTGGAGGTGAGGTGGACGATGGGATTGCGAGACTTCTTACTGCTTGGGCAAAGGGTACAAGCAGCCTGTGAGTACTTATATGGGGTTCGGACTTCTTCTCATTGAAGCTCACAAGCAAGCGCACTCCTTGCAAAACCCGACAAACACATTCAAAGGTCTTACATAACAGTCAAGCACGGCGCAGGGAAGGGTCTTGATCGTGCTTTGTTGTGTCTTGAAATTGGAGTATAATGAACCAAACCGCCAGAGGCAGCAAGATTCACCTGGATACCGACGGAAGTAGACCTTGGTTAGGAACGACAGCGCTGAATGCTGGCTTCATCGCACCATCACCATCAGATCCTTGTCCGGTGGTTTCTGCGAGATATTCCGATTGTATTTTGTGCGCCTTGGATCGAAAGACAGTGCAGCGTTCACATACCTAGTCTACCTGTGCGTTGATCTGGTAGCAAACCGAAGTTGTCCATATTCAAAGTATCTTGACAACTACTTAGTAAGCTTGAAATGTAGCGGACTGTGTGACACTGCTCCCTTAAATCTGCAACATGTGCATGTGATTCTCCTACGCGGCCTGCCAAGCAGTCGAGCACAAGAGCGCCAAGCTACGCTATTATATAGTTTTGAGATACTCCCCCTTTCCATCCAATCAGGACACCAGCGTTGGTGAGTAGATCCGTCTATCCGCCGCCTCATCGCTGTTCGCTAACGCCTTCAAGGTGGTTTAGTGGTAAAATTCGTCGTTGCCAATGGTCTTCAATGCACCAGAAGTCGACGAGCCCCGGGTGTAAGTTCACTTACATCATGAAAATCGATCAATGCTAATAAGCAACAGTCGATTCCCGGCCGACGCAAATTCTTTTTTGATTGAGCCTTCTCTAATGTCAATCAATATTCAATTTACTGTTGAAACACTTTTGCCTCGTCGCGTATCACATCACATGCACTGTAGCGTTTCGCCCAATGACTAGATTCCAAAAAGGTCTATTACTCCACCTGGGTTGATTGCTTTCGTCTTTGTCTCTTCGTATACCTTTTGTAGCATAAGTTTTACAGAAGACCGGTGGATCGTGACGAAGACGTCATGATAGACACGAGTAGTACACAGGAAGGAGATAGATATTGCGTTGGTTCGCACCCTGCACCAGGCAGGTATGCGGCAAATGTACACTTCTAGGGTATCACAATGTCGCTAAAGTCAGAGTATCGCACCGTGAAAGGCAGGTCCCCTCGCATCGCAGGGTGAGGCCATCGTCGACCCACTAGGTCAACAACACCGCCGCAAACGCAGCCACAAGAGCTGTCCTCCAGACTCTTCCATCGATCACTAGCTTGCCGAGTCGTAACTCGGACAATGAGCCGCTCGACGAAGAACCTGAAGACTGTCCGCCTCTGCAAATTCAGTCAGCATTGAACATCAAACACAAAGCGATTGAGACTTACGGTGTCGCGAGAATGTTAGTGCTGCGCCCACCAGGGCAGAAGATGACCTGGAACCCTGCGCCTTGCGGTACGATGAATGTGCTGTGCTGGTCGTCGTAGGCGTAGGAATATGCGTCTGGACAGACTGCCTTGGCGGCTTTGGAGTAGTAATTGTCGGAACATTTACTTGGCCCATCGTAATTGCCAGTGCAGCAGTATTGGTCTTCGTTGTACTTTGCGCAAGCGGACAGACAAGGGTCGAAGACAGGTCTTTGCACGTTGCCATCGGGATAAGGATAGACGCCATCGCCGGGCGCTGTTGGAGCGTGGACTTGCAGATCCCAAGGGCACCACTGTTCGACATCGTCCCAGGTGGAGTCGATCTCGAAAGGCATGGGATTACTCGACGTGGTATCGAGGAACCGCTGATTGTTCTTGTACGGGTAGAAGTTCTGAGGGGCAAGATTGCCGATGCTTCCAACGCAGGACGGGTTGGTCTTACTTCCCGACATCTGCTCCAGCTGGCTGTTCCCGTTCGCGAGCATGACAATGGCCATTGGTAGGTTGTAGCCATCCACCAGGCTGATGTCGTAGTAGGTCTGGCTCATGCCACCTTGCAGTGTGAACTCTGCGAGGGTGGCGGGTGGAGCGCCAGCGATTTGACATTCCAGTGCTCCTCCACAATCTCCGGTGCTGCATGCAGCACCGCCGCCTCCCTGAGCTTGTCCGCTGTCGTCGAAAGAGCAATTCGTCCGGCCCCAGACACGGCCTTGCCAGTCGTCACTAACGTAGATGGTTTGATTCTCGCCAGACTGTAGTTGTAGACCATGTTCGGTCGGGCCAGCGCCGTTCTGCGTCAACATTGCTGGGTAGACATCATCTCCGCACCAGTTGGCAATCACGATTGGCGTGTTCTGGCCGCTCGATTGACGCTTCTCGGGAGCTCGCTTCATGTGATGTTCCGCAGAGCCTTGCAGTACAAACGCTAAGAGGACGAATACAAGCACTCTACACTCCATCATGTCGTCTCAGCAGTTACAGCCGCGAAATGGAGCGTAGCGTTTGGTGGGAGTCAAGCCTCGTTCCAAGTTGCGAAGGAAACGCCGCAGCTTGTACCAGAATTTTCTGCCTTTCCGCTCTGATCGTGTATGGATGCTCGAAGCTGTCTCGCGTAGCTGCTGGGTACTGCGCTTGGTCTTTGTCGAGATCCGGTCCTAAGCGGCCTCTCGAATGGAAAAGCTATCGATTCTGTCTGGATATGGATGGTCTGGGGTAGGGGTCGCCAGGTTGAGAGTCAGTCAGACCAGCTGAGTGATGTTTATACGTGAGGTATGTACATGTGATCGTGAGAGATGTTGAGGAAGGTATAGAACAGCGAGAGATGTGAGATGTGGAAGGGCAGAAGTGAGATTGAAGGAAGTGAAGTCATGGTTGAAGACCAAGACGCCTACTGCCTTGGTCTTGCCTTACCGCAGAGCTGCCGCCGAGCGGGAGCGATCGCCTACTTGTCTCGACCATGTTCATTCCGCAGTCGCCGTTGGTCGCGATGATTGACAGGCAAGCGCCTGCCGTCGCGTTGATGAAACGTGCGAGAGCGGCAGGCAAGACCGGCGCCGCTGACGTATACTAGACTTCCGGGCCGTCGTGCGGCACGTGGTCCGTCTTGCCTCTTTGGACAGTGACATGAGCTTTCGACGACTTCAACATCAGGACAGCAGCTCTAAGCAACCTCTCTGTGCCGCTATAGCTACCAGAATGTCATGGTAGGTTATGTGCTTCATACCAGTCCCGTACCTTCAAGTCTTCTTCAGTAGCAATTTACTCGTACTGTTCCTTGACTGCGACCTTTCGTTCCCCTTGATCCTCTCCTTGATTCGACAGCCCTCTCCAGGTTTTCACAATAGCCGAAACGACGGTCCAAGAACTGAGCAGAAATTCGGAGTTCAAGCAGGCGGACACCCAAGAATGGCTACCCGTTGCTCGTGTGTCGACCAACGTGCATCTCGATCTGATGGACAACAAGAAGTATCAAGACTTCCGACCCTGAAGTCGACACTCCATTGCTGACATAAGCTGCAAGAATCGAGGACCCGTTTCTAGGTTTCAACGAGCTGAAGTGCGAATGGGTCCATGGCAAAGATTGGATCTACCGGACCAAGTTGCCTTCGGCGCCCTTAACAAAGCACAAAGTCAAGCACACTCTCGCCTTCGATGGCCTTGACACATATGCTACTGTCAAGCTCAACGGTGACACCATTCTCGAAAGCGAGAACATGTTCATCATGCATCGCATCGACGTGACCGACAGACTGCACATGGACAAGGAAAACTTACTGGAGATCTACTTCAAGGCTGCGCTCCCAGAGTCTCAGAGGGTTAAAGCCGCTCATCCTGAGCACAAGTGGTTAGGCTCCAATGGAGACATGGCCAGACTAGCTGTTAGGAAGGCGCAGTACCATTATGGCTGGGACAGGGGCCCTGTACTGATCACTTGTGGTCCTTGGCGTGCTGTCCGACTTGAGACGTACGAAGCGAGAGTGGAAGATGCCAAGGTAGACTACGATTTTGGCTCAAGTTACAAGACAGTGACTGGCTGCATAACAGCTACAGTCGAAGGCTCCGCAGGCAAATGTGTTGAGTTCTCGGCCAAGCTGGGCACTCATGAGGTGTTCAAGGGCACGGCGGAGGTCGGTTCCAAGGGCAAAGCGACGGTGGAATTTCACGTCAGCGCGCCTCAGTTGTGGTGGCCTCACGGATACGGCGCTCAGACCTTGTACGATGTGACCGCCACTGTCACCAACGGCAAGGACTCCCTGCACTCCGTGACAAAACGCACCGGCTTCCGTAAAGGCGAATTGATCCAAGAGCCTGACAACATAGGCAAAAGCTTCTACTTCCGCATCAACGGCATGGACGTCTTCTGTGGTGGCTCGGACTGGATACCAGTCGATAGCTTTACACCGCGAATCACCGAAGCCAGGTATCGGAAGTGGTTTCAGATGATGGTCGATGGGAATGAAGTCATGGTTCGTGTCTGGGGTGGCGAAATCTGGGAAGAAGACGTTTTCTACGATCTTTGCGACGAGCTAGGCATTCTAGTATGGCAAGATTTCATGTTCGCATGTGGCAACTACCTAACACACCCTAAGATGCTAAAATCGATCGAGAAAGACTCTATATGTCAGACGAAACGTCTCCGCTATCACCCGTCCTTAGTCATATACGCCGGAAACAACGAAGATTACCAGTCCCAAGAACAGAACGGCCTAACTTACGACTACGCAGACAAGGACCCACAGAGCTGGCTCAAGACTGACTTCCTAGCTCGGTATATCTACGAGAAGGTATGTATCCTCCCCTACACCGCCACCAATATCTAACCGCTACCAGCTCCTCCCCGACATCGTCTCCGCCCACTCCCCCACATCCCCTACCACCCCGGCTCCCCCTGGGGCGACGGCAAACCCACCTCCGACCCCACCGTCGGCGACCTCCACCAATGGAACGTCTGGCACGGCACGCAGGAGAAATACCAAATCTTCGCCTCCCTCGGCGGCCGCTTCAACAGCGAGTCCGGCCTCGAAGCCTTCCCTCACCTTGACACGATCAAGTCCTTCGTCACCGACCCCTCCCAACTGTACCCGCAAAGCGCGCAACTAGATTTCCATAACAAAGCCGACGGCCACGAGCGCCGCATCGCAACATACGTAGTCGAGAACTTCCGCCTCCGAACTGAGCTCGACAAATTCATCCACCTGACCCAACTCGCGCAAGCAGAAGCGCTGGCCTTCGGATATAAGGGCTGGCGTCGCCAATGGGGCTAGCAACGCCGCTGCAGAGGGGCGTTGGTATGGCAGTTGAATGACTGTTGGCCCGTGACCTCGTGGTCGATCGTGGACTACTACCTCCGCAAGAAACCAGCCTTTTATACCATGAAGCGAGCACTAGCACCCATAACCATCTCGGTGGGGCGGGAGCACCACGACTGGAGCACCACGCACGCCCACCCGCCTGGACGCCTCGGGTATGAAGTCTGGGTCTCGTCTAACCGAACTGAGGCCGTGGAGGCGGATGTGGAGTTACGGTATATCAGTATCGAGACTGGCTATGCGAGCCGCACTACTGCTCACATTACGGTTGCGGCTAATGGGACTACGGAATTTTTTCGTGAACGAATAGATGTTGAGGAGGAGGAGCCGCATGTGCTCGCTGCCCGCCTCTGGGTAGGCAGCGAACTCGTATCGTGGGATTGCGATTGGCCGCAGCCGTTGAAATATCTCGACTTCAGTGACAGAGGGGTGGAGGTTGTCGTGTAAGGGGGGCAGATGAGAGTAACAGCGAAGAAGCCGACGAAGGGGTTGGTTTTTGAGGAGAGGGAGGGGGTATGGGTGGGGGATAGTTGTTTGGATGTTGTGCCGGGGGATGAGCAGGTTGTGCTGGTGGAGGGTTTGGCGGACGGGGATAAGGCGCTGGGGTGGATGTATTTGGGACAGCCGTGAGAACTGAGCAGTGGTTGAGCGTGGGTTCGGAATAAGTATCTTCAGTGGTATCTAGCAGTATCGACACACAGTGCGCAGCGCTATCCAAACTCGCTTCAAATCCAAACACAGATCCCATATCTCAAGCACATCTACCGGCCCCCAAACCCTCCACGCTGCCTCGTCTCCACAGGACTAACATCATACAGCCCACTGTCGCCCGGGCTTCGTACCTCCGGTGCCACCGTCCTCCCAACCTCCGAGTGTCCATCGATCTCCGACACAGGCACCTGCGCACCATGCATCGTCATTCCCTGCGAGGCGTCCGACTGCCGACCGATGTACGAGGCAGTGACATCGCTATTGTGATACGCGCCAAGCGCTGGCCGGTCTGCAGGTGGCGCAAGTCCGTTCGAAGCGTACGAGGGTTCCGCGTTGATGCTGAAAGTTTGGCTATGTGGTCGGCGAGCGGGATGTTGTGTATAAGGTTGCTGTTGTGAGGAGACTGCCGGAGCGGCATTGTGGTCGTGCTCCACGGGGTCCGCGAAGGGGTCGCTGGAATGTTGTGGTGGTCTTTGGGGTGATGAGGGGCTGAATTGCGCAGGTGGTGAGGGAGGTGGAGATTGCTGTCCATCGCGTGAGTTCAGGCGGGCTAGCATGGCAGGTGGTGGGCCAGGCGGTGGTTGGATTGATTCTGCTTCGCGGCTAATGGGTGAGTAGGTGCTTTGACTGTAGTTTTGTTGTTGCTGTGGTGGAGGCCCGGGCGGTGGTTGCATCGACCCTCCATCGTATGTGTTGGGTGCGAATGAGCTCTGGTTATAGGAGTATGGCTGTTGTGGTGCTGCTGACGCGAAAAGATTGTCAGACTGCATCGATGCAGGTGGAGAAATTGCTGGTGGCTCATAAGGTCCGTTAGATGCAGTGACTGGCGCTCCTTGGTTCTGCTGCTGCTGATGCGGACTCGGGCTCAACCCCATGGCCTTCCTCGCTGATAGCTGCGCTCGGTGATGTCGTGAGGAGGCTAGACTCAGCTGTTCGCTGGTTTCAATGAGAGTCAACATGGTGTCGTCATCGGGTGGTGGCGCGTTGCAGTTGATGAAGCCCTGCATACTTCTTTGCGCAGACTGACAACGATCCGAGAACTCGCTCAAAAGGTCGTTGTTCAGGACTTCGTCGGATGGAGTCGATTGGATAAGTTGGAGCAGGATTTTGGCGGTGTTGCGCGCCTCTTCTATGCGGCTCGCAAGTTCTTGTGGAGTTGGTAGCTGGCGACTCGACGAGGAACGTGATTGATGCTGCGGCCGTCCGTTGTACGGCTTACTGTAGACACTCTGCTGTGGTGGAGGATAGCTGCCATGTGGACCTTGGCTGAGTCTCGCCTGCCCTCCCTTCTCCTTCCTCCACATCGTGATCAGACCCTCCAAACCTTCCTGCAACGACTTGTTCACTTCGAGGTTGTCCAGCGTCTCCCTCAATATCTGCTGCGTGCTTCCGTCCTTGCAATTCCGCAACACCTCTTTGATCGTACTCACAAACGCTTTGTCGAAGTTGCGCGTGAAGCTCGGTCCAGGGTTGTCGCTCAGTATCCGCATCACCATAACAGCGTTGTACTGGACGTACGGCTTCGACGACCACTCCCGTGCGAGGTACTTCCGGATTTGGTGGGCCGCAGCCGCAGCTGCTGTTGGAGACGATTCTGCTGCTTCAACGATAACAGGTAGGTGTAGCACCTCTTCGCCGCCGTTGGACATGCTGCCAGATTCGCAGAATAGCCGTACACTTTCTGCCACATTTGCTTCAGGTGATCCGGCGGGAGCATTGCGGAAACTGGACGACGGAGCGGCGCTGGAGTTTGGCGGGGTCGCGACGCCTGCAGAACGGACATGTTAGTATATGCGCTGGTTGAACTTGTTGGTACATGCAGTCGTACTCTTGGAGCGGCTCAGGAAGCCCGTGAAGCGGCCCTTCATCTTGCTCGCCATCTGGTCGTGATTTGAATTATGCGAGTCTCAGTGGCTAGCTGCTACCTTGTCGCTCATCTGCGTAAGTCGAAGGTGAGTGTAAGTCAAGCTGATCTGATAGTATGCAATACGTTCAAGTACATGTATGCACGTTTAGAGGTCGGATCCCAGCTCCGTCGACCTCATGTTTCAGCTTGGCGCCACGTATGGGATTGAGGCGTCACATACTCTGTACCACCGCGCTCGCTGTTGTGCCGCGTAACCCACCTGTACACAACGCACCAGCTGTCCTCGGGATCGCGCGAACGTGAAGAAGATATCCCCATGCTCCCCAATTGCACCGCGCACGATGGAGCCCATGATCATGTCCCACCGTTTCGGGCTGCACAGCCACTCGAGCGGGATGGAATGGAACATCTCCCCTCTCATCATCCGCACCTCTCCGGAACGATGCTGTGTCTTGACGTGCAAACGACCATGGTTAGGCCATCACACTCGCCCGATAGAGCAGAGGGAAACGGTCAGGCTGTTTCTGAGTAACAAGAAGAAGTTCTTGCAAAAGGTGGGCAGGTGTAGTGCTTGGCAAGTTCGTACCTTCCTCGAGTGAAGTGAAGTGAAGTGAAGCGAAACGAAGCTTGCAAACAACCAACCTCATCAACTCTCACACTTCACCTCTCACACTCCTTCTCCTCAATCTACCTTCATTAACACACACCAAAGCACATATCATTGACGACTCTTGCCACAATCACAATCTCAGGACAGGTCACTCGCCGCTGCTAGCCGTGGAAGCTGAAGGGCCACCCGGTCTTTGTTTGCGTTCCGGAGAAACGTTTGTCAACACGTGCAGGCCTGCACAATCATTCACTGATATCTGAAACCCCGCCAACGTCACTGATGGGTCGGGTGACTGAGTGAATCTGCTGCTTCATGAGGTCCCTCAGAAGATTCTTCTCCATGGACGGAACACATACCCTCGACGCCCCTCCATCTCCTGAGTCGCCAACTTCTTCCACCGACCCAGCCGCTATGTCTCAAGCTGGTAGACGCCGTCTTCCTCGAGATCGCTACTCATTTCGTGATCGTAGCGAAGGTCCCTCATCTCCGCGCTCCCGGGCTCGCTACTTCAGAACCGAGGAGTGGGAAGATCCCCAACCGAACAGACGCTCAGCTGCTTCCCCCTGGAATCCGGCGGCCCCTGAATTCACACCCTCAGGGAGCATGCGCATCAAGAGGAAAGCTTCATCGCCGAATGACCCGCCACCCGGCAAAGCTACTCAGGGGAGCTCCGGAGCCGCATCCCAGCACGCCCGAGATGTGCCGGTCTTCGAGACTGTGTCATTGTTTGCGCGCAATGCGCCTACTACTGCTACTGACGACGTCACAACCGCTATGATCGAGCAGACCATCCTGGACGATGACCAACTCGATTATGACAGCGATCAAGACTTTACTATGCCGCGCACCTTTGCAGCTGCGCAGACCCCCGCTACCGACAACTCAACGTGGGCCCGGACTCAATACTTGAACCGAACAGAGGCGATGAAGGCGGCACGGGCCACCAGCTCGCGCAAACTCTCTGCCGTTCTCGTGTCTAGTATGGGATCTCCCTCAAACACATCACTCGCCAACCCTCACAAAGACGTGAACCAGGTTCGATACCTTGCTCTGTGTCCTGCGAAAGGGGTCAATATAAATGCCGATGTTGAGAGCAACTCGCAGCTGACAGTACTACCCGCCCACCGTCGCCGCTTTCAACAATCTCAGCAGATCCAGGAAGCCGCCAACGTCACATGGCCACTTCATGAGCTGCCAGTGGAACTCTTCGATCTCATCACCGCAGAGCTCTCGCGCGATGACGTCAAGTCTATGCGTTTGGTCAGCAGGGAGTTTGAGCAGAAAGTCTCACGCTCACTTTTCCATACATCCGTGGTGCCGTTTAATACGGAACTTTACGATATGATCGACGAGGACAAGAAGATCGTTCACCGCCCTTTCACCGGCAAGGGTAAGGGTAGAGCGATAGACCAAGACATTACATTATCCGGATTGGACTCGCACACTCTACAATGGGCGAACGCCAAGGATGACGAGGAAGGCAAAGTGTATAAGGGCCACGGTCTCCGAGTTTTTCAGGGCTTCGGTCCACACATCAGACGCTTCGGAATGAGCTTTGATGTGTCCGAGAAGCAGCTTTCACAACCTCTCAGCAAGAAGGAGCTCGAACATGTCACCGCATATCACGGATCGTACGACTGGCCGTCGCAACACTACACCCGTTTCGCCAACCTCGCTGGTCTTGAGAACACCGCTGATGAAACGTCGAAGATGAAGTCGGCTTTCGCAAACCTCGAGCATGTTCAGGAACTTGCGTTGTCAATCGACAGTGGTCTTGGCTGGTTGAGTGGCCCTGATAAGTCGGTGCGGGCGAGGATCTTCGAACGCCAGTCTCCAGTGTTTGGTACGGTTTACGATGTCCCGGATCACGGCTCTCAAGCTGCCGCTCAATTCTGGCAGACCTTGCAGAGCTCCCAGCTCGCTTTCGATGCACGTTCGAACATGAAAGAGATCGCTCTGGAGGGCCACAACCTGCCAACCACAGTCCAAGCACTGTGCGGCAATCTCTACGCTAACACCCGTCTGTGGCCTACCGTACAGGGCGCACGACTGATCTCCCCAGATCGTCTCTCTGAAGTGCCTTCCTTAGGCATCATATTTACAACGAGCCGCGTCAACGAGCGTTGCGAGTTCGAACATCCCTCCTTGCCTCTGGTACCTAGTGCATTGAAGAAGGAGCAGAGAGAGTGGCTTTTGGAGACGCAGTGGGCTCAGCAGGCCTTCTTGGAGTCCTACATGCTCGCGATCATCGACAACCCTGGCAACTTCGGCCAAGTGACGACGCTGAACATCGCCAAGCTGTCTAGCCGCTTCCTGCCCATGCTAGCACGACCCTACCTCTGGGATGCTCTGCCATGCCTCCACGATGTCGTTCTGCGAATCAGCCCAGATTGGCGGAGCGTGGACAAGGACGACTCAGGAGCAGTGGTCGGCAAGTGGGAGAACCCTACCGAAGCCGTCCGCATCTTCCACAAAGGTCTACTTTGTCAGCGCATCAGCTCACGCGAATCGATCAAGAAGCTCACCATCGGGTGGGTTGGTGGTGGCGAGCACGCTGAGGGTATCTTTGCGCGCAACAACAACCTCCTTCCTGCGCCAATAACTGCGCTTGATCATTGTACAGCGAATAGCACCCTGTTTGGCGTGGTGTTCAAGCGCGTCGAGCACCTTACGCTCTCCAATTGCTGGATCACGCCACCAGCTCTGAAAGGACTGATCAAGAGTCACGAAGGCCATGCGCTGAAGAAGCTCACTCTCGATTCGGTATCTCTCACTACTCATCCAAAATTCACCGCGGCCGCCAACGTGCAAGGTGCAGCCGGCGTGCAGTTCCAGCAGGCCCTTGCAGCCGCTCAAACTCAATTCGCCAATAACCTACAGGCCGGACCAGCCATGGTACCTGTAAACACACCGAACCTCGTCGGTCTCAATGCTCAGCAGACAGCGCTCCTTCAACAGCAGTGGCAGCTGCAGGTGCAGCAAATGCAGCAGATATTTCAGAACCAGGCGGTCAACCAACTTCAAGCGAACTTGAATATCGGAGCCCAGCCCGTGCTCAATGCCAATGGCGCGCCCAACTTCAACAACATGGCCAACTTCCCACCCTTGCCACCAGCTGGTGGTGCGAACGCAATCGTTCACCCACCAGCACCAGCAGTGCAACTGAACCAATTCCAGGTGCAGTTACCAGCGCACGTGCAGATGCAGATGCCAATCCCAAACGCCGCAAACGCGGCGTCCGTAACACCCTCCCATTGGACCGAAGGTTACCGCGACGGGTCCTGGCCCGACGTCCTCAACAAGATCTCCCCCGGCCCAATTTTCTCCGACTACCGCACCGCTCCCGAACCCTGGGAAGAACAGCTCCCCGAGCGCCCAGAATCTTCTTTGCAAACCATCGAGCTCAAGTCGTGCGGCTATGCTAAGCTCGCCCGCGAACAGCCGTTCGACCAGTCCGCGCTGGAGGTCCTCGACGATCGGCATATTCAAGGAAGGCCTTGGTTTATGAAGCGATGGGCGAGTTTGAAGGCTGTGATGATGGATAAGCAGGATAAGTTGTTGGGGAAGATTGTGCAGCGAATGGATCAGAGGGAGTTGTACGCGTTGCAGTATGCTTGGGGTTTGACGGAGAGTTGGGCTGATGCGGGCAAGGCTGAGGAAGCGACTTTTGATGGGTGTGCTCCAGGGGGAAGCGGGAGGGTTAGCGGGGTTGTGAGTAAGGGGATGGGGTTGGTTGGGGTGAAGGAGTAGGACTCTGATCGGCGAGTGTCTGTAATGAGTACGAGCGAGGATTTGACGGATGCAGCGGGTTACAGCTGCTCAGCGAATGTTCGCTCGAAGAGGCGAGTCACAAGATATTGCTATGGCTTTGCAGCGACCACGGCGAGAGCGTGGGGGCGACGACTGGCTGCATACTATCGGAACTGCTGTTCTTGCTTGACAGACGCCGGCTGAGCGCTGAACGAACGAGTTAATCACGATGTTGTTGTGGAAGCATGGCGTCGAGCGAATCGATCTCAAAAAGCAGACTTCATGACAGGCATGTGATAATACTTTGGTCCCCTACGACCTTCTCGAGTACTCCACGCATCTTTCTCACGGTACTACAGAGAGCTTCCTGCTGATGCGTTCGTTAGACCGATTCAGGTAAGAGAGATTACGGCGACGCGCCTTCCGGTATCTCTCAAAGAGCGTTTGGCCCATGTACTTGTTGACATGGGCGCGGAGTGGGTTCGTCGCGGCAAGTGCAAGACGCTCATCTGGCGGAAGGAGGAAAACATTTCACCTTGATGCGTTCTTTGACTTTTGTTCGGCCGCTTACTTGACTTATTCGATGACTGCCAAAAAACTCCAAGCGACACAGACAAGACGGCTTCGACTCCAGAAGATGTCACAACCACTGTCGACGAGTCACTCGACAAGCCATCCGACTTCACGAAAACGGTGGCGAACCCCAACGTTGGAGACAAGCCTATCAACGACATCTCCAACTCCACCGATGCAGAGAAGAGCACCAGCACCCGTGAAGCCCAACCAAATATACCAGAGGTACTCGATCCATTGCCAGGCCCCATTTCTCACGACACTAACACCACACTCGCCCTACAGCCCGAGCGGAAACGTATCCCATGTCCGCCAAACTGTTACCATATCAGGGCCGTCCGGTTACAGCGCACCATAAAAGACATCAGAGCACGGGAAGCCGATATGAGAGCGATACAAGAGGTGTGGCGTACGCCAGGAGCTCGGGTGGACCTTGTCACTGAGGAGGAGTTTGACGAGTACGAGCGGGACATCGCGAAGCTTGAGGAGATTGTTGAGGCAGGGGAAAAGGAGCAGGCTGAGGTGCTGATGGCGTTCGAGAAGGAGGCCAGGGAGATGGGGTTGGAGTTTAAGGGGTCTATCGCCGCATGGCTGCGGGTTGTGGACACGACGTGTCTGTCGAGGAACGCTGGGGGTGAAGCAGGGGCGCTTGTGTGAAGGGTGCTATGTGACCTTTAGCTCCTTTACTTTACCGGTGAACTTCTGCTTATCTTTAACACTGTCCTAGTCACCATCACCTTCTTCACTTTCTAGAAGAACATCACCTCCCTCGAATCAATCTAACAACTCCGCCAACCACACCTCCTCCACAATGCCACGAAACACCATTTCCAGCACCCCAGCACCGCCATCCTCACCCATTCGCGGGTTCTCATTCCCCGAAACAGAAGAAGACAAGAAACGCGGCGCACTCAATCTCGTCCGAGCAAGAGCCCTCGTCTCCTTCGGAAGGGCTGAGGAAAAAATCCAGAAATCGATCAAGGATGTCGCCAAGCCGTGGTTTTCTACCGCTCATATGAACGAGATCAGCATGAGCAGTATCGAGCTGTGGGAGCAGGTGCAGAAGTGGCGATCGAAACCGGATCTGGTGGGCAGTGAGGAGTTTGAGAAGGTTGAGAGGATGGCGGAAAAGCTTTGGGAGGTTGGGGGGTGTCGGAAGAAGTTTGAGAAGAAGGGTACGGGTAGGGCGAGTGAGTGGAGGTGAGGGGTGATGGCTGGGAGCGGATGACCTGCGGGGCTCGAATGCCTGTGCTGTGGAGGCACGGTTGTGGTCTCCCAGCTGAAGGAGCGATGGTTTCGCTTCGAAGACTCTCACGGTAGGTTTCCAATCACAGACTGCAGATAAGAGAGTATCTTATCTCGAGGTGACTACACCGACGATTCGTTTCTCTCTGAAGTGCATGATGAAAAAGAGATCATCGTCTCCTCCTGTGGACATTTAATTCTGAACCTTGGTGCCTCATCTGGTTCGTTAAGTCAGTCTAAGGACAACAAAGAGTACGAAAGACCGGTGCGTACGCCATGTTTCGCTCCTATGCAAGATGGACAAGTGTGTTTGCTATCCACTGTAAGCGTTTTGCTTGCTTCCTGAAGACCAAGTGCCTGTTGCATCAAAGAAAGGAGAAAAAGGGTACATAATCGAGCACATCCTCACACACCCGCACGATGGACTAGCCAGCCACAATCCACCGACAGGGCAAATAACATGGGCTCCACATCCAAGTACGTCGCAGCCAGAGTCAAACAACCTTCACACAAAAACTCTGCGAGCGTCGATACACCGGCGGACGTCACAACAGCTGCGAGCTCAGGCCATACCGATCATCGTAACGACGAGCGCACCCGCCAACTTTCGGAGCTATGGACCGCGGTGCAGAAAGCTGAAACCGACATATCTCGATGCAAAGCCGTGGCTCGCGAGATCGATAAACGCCGAGCCGATTTGCGGGCGCAGGTGACCATCCTTAGTGTCGTCCCGAGTTTGGTACTAAAGGAGGAGATCGACGAGGTAGAGACCGAAGCGGTGGACCTGGAGAGGATGGAGAATGGGTTCGAGCTGGATATGCGAGGGCTAGAGACCTTTGTCGGCGAGCTACGATGCAGGTTTGCAGCGTCGCGAGAGAAGGGGAAGGAGAGTTGAGTACGAGGTTGTGGTGGCTGGTGAGAAGTGTGCAGTGTGCAGTGCCATGCGGTACTGGTTCGGAGTCAGCGCCGTGGCAGAGCCCTTGAATCGAAGTTGTGCGGTGATGGTTGAAGTCCTTTGTTCTCCGGGAGTGAATTGTAGTGGTGGTAACGGCCAATGAGGTGCCATGCTGGCGAGTGGATGTTTTAGCACAAAGCTACATGGATATAAGTCAAACTTCAAGGCAGCCTGCAACGTCCCCAAACTTTCCAACCACCTTTACCACCATGGCACCACCGCGTGAGAGCACCGCAACGGACGCCAATAACTCAAACACGACCTCCGGCCTCGATGCCGACGTGGCGGACATCCTCGAGCTTCGTCGTCGTGAGGCCTGTGATGCCTACCGCCAGAGGGTGAACGCCATGTCCAGAAGCGAACTCAACACGATCTTCAAAAAGGTGTTGATGGAGCTGCAGAGGAAGGAAGCGCTCAACGACTACACGAAGGCCGAGGTGGAGGTTGAAGAAGTGATGGAGGAAGCACTCGGTCAGCGGTTCCCCAAGGAGACCATCATCGAGGAGCTGGACAACCGCATGGCTAGTCTGCGGAAGCAGGTGGAGAATTGGCAAGCGGACGGATGGCTGGAGGCGAGTAAGCACTTGGGCGAGATTGAGACCGAAATGGCGGACTTGGAGAAGGGGGTGGAGGAGTGCAAGGGGTATCTGAGGAACAAGAAGGAAGGTTGAAAGTGAGTGCACGATCGAGGGCTGATCCCTGCCAAACCTAAAGTTAGCAGCAACCTTAAATGTGCCGCTATGTACTCAACATCCTCATCTCTCTGCAGAATGTTGCTCACCACTCTACCTTATATTGGCAACCTAGATGTTTTGAACACGCTACCTATCATAGCCACCCATGACAACAGTATGTCCACCTGGATCTCGCTGTACCTTCGACAAGCAAGTGACATGATGTATGCACATGCTGTTCTCCAGCACAACGCTGAAACAGGGTCAGACCATGAGTCTGAAAACCATCAGGCCATGGCATGGAGAAGGATCGACTCTAAGCTCAAAATGCTCATAGCCTTTCTGTATTGATCGCTTGGCTAATATAAACAGTCTTGGCTACACTTCGTCGATGGTCGATGGCGGCGGCAGTGCAGTTTTCCACAGCGACAAGGCTGCGAAAGCCTGTCCTATAAAGGGCCGTTCCTATGCAGCCTTCCCCCAAGCTTCCCTACGAGACTTGATTGACCATCGAACATTGACCACTGTGAACACACTTAACACAGCACCATCATGATTGGGAACTGTATCTTCGCCAGCACGCACCTATTCCAGCTCGTGCTATCAGCACAGAGTGGTACGCTCGATGCCAGACAGGACTGCGGGTACGGCCAAGGTTACTTCGGAGCTGAATGTGGATGCGTATGTCCCTGGCTGCAATTCCGTCCAAGACGCCCGCTGACAATATCGGCTGTTACAGTGCAACGGTATAGGATTAACTGGTTGTTATGCACCCCGATCGGGGCCTTACGCCGGGCAATGGGCCTGCTACGACTATCCTCCCGGCGAGGTCGTTTCAACCGTATCCTTAAGCGTGGCGTACAGCTCTGCATACTACCCAGCTTCATCGCAGTACGCCCCTGCTCCAAGCCAAGCGTCCTCGGATCCATACTACTCTTCCGGCACCTCCGCTTCTTCGGCAGCGTACGGTGACTCGTCTTCCTCTTCGGCAGCGTACGGAGGCGCTTATCCATCGTCCTCGACTTCTCCGTCGGCATACGCTACAAGCTCCACGACTCAGTACAATGGTGGTCCAAGTCATACAAGGCCGGCGGGCTCTTTGCATTCAACGGGCGGTGCCACTGTCTCTTCCCAGGCGGGCACTGATAGAGTATCATCCTCGACTGTTGCACCTGTGCCCACTGGCGCCGCCAACAACTTGGGTTCAAAGAGTCGGGCTTTCAGGGTCGCAGCGGGAGTCTTTGCTTTAGCCGTCTATGTCTGAACCTCACCCCGGGGCACTTTGTCAATGTCGTTGAGATGTGTTTTGACAAGAGCTGTTGCGGAGAAGGGAAAACCAGTGTCGTTGCAGCGACACGTAGATAATGCCATGTACTTGTGCTCTTCATCTGGGCGCGTTGATTCGTGTATCGCAGAAGGCTGAACAAGAAGAGCATAACCCATTGCTGTTCGCTGTAAAGAGATGCCACGGCGGATGTCTGCGTTCTTCCTGCGTGCTTTTATCACGCTTGGTCGAAGTACGAATACTTCCCATAGCTCGGATAGTAATGAGCCTTGAAGAGGACGGAGTACGGTGGCCCATATCTGCGTTCATAATGCGGGTCATCAACTTCAAGCAACTTGGAAAAGTAAGAACCATACATCTTACGCGTAGCTACGCACGCGTTTCGGGACAGCTGCGGTAGAACCACGTAGGTCGGACAGAAGTAAATCTGCATCTCGTATCTCTTCTCTTCGTCATAATTCCCAGCATGTCTGCTTCCAACAAGATGATGCTGCAGTCCTTCGAATGGCACAGCGAAAAGGCACACTACTCACGCCTGGCCCGTATACTACCCACCCTCTCACGTCTAGGTGTAACCTCGATATGGCTGCCGCCCGGATGCAAGGCGATGAACCCGAATGGGGCGGGCTACGATGTATACGACCTGTGGGACCTGGGCGAGTTTGACCAGAAAGGAGCAAGGCGTACGCACTGGGGAAGCCGGGACGAGCTAGATGAGCTTCGGCAGAAATCAAAAGAACTGGAAGTAGACTTGATATGGGACGCGGTGTTGAGCCACAAGGCCGGAGCGGACAGTACAGAAGAGGTTTGGGCTGTCGAAGTGGATCGTGGAGGTGAGCGGTGCGGCACAAATACATTTGAAGCAGAGCGAATGAACAGACTGCTGCGGAATTCCCTGAAATTGCTAACAATATCTTATGAAGCTAGACAGACGGCTAGAGATAGCATCGCCAAAGCAGATCGAGGCGTGGCTACGTTTCGACTTTCCAGGCCGTCAGCACGCTGGCATGCCGTACAGTCAGATGAGGTGGCATTCAGCGCACTTCAACGGCACCGACTGGGACCATCGGGAAAGAGGAAAGGCCGTCTTCAAGCTTATTGACCCAGACACCCGTTCAAAGTCACAGTCTGCATACAGTCGCCCGTCGGCAGCGCGTGTGTTGTCTGCGCAGCGCTTAAGGTCTCTATTGAGACGCCGCAGCAGTAACATCACTCGATCTCCCGTAAACTCGTCACAGCAGCCGCACAGACGACCAGGCAAAGGCTGGGCGGACGATGTTGATTATGAGAACGGGAACGCTGACTATCTCATGTTCTCGAACGTCAGCTGGACACACCCTGAAGTACGGAGCGATGTCATCAATTGGGGCAAGTGGATGGTGGAGGACATCAGTATTGATGGCTTTCGGATAGATGCCGCCCGGCACATCTCTTACAGTTACATGCGTGAGTGGATCACTGCTGTTGCTCATTCCCGACATGCGAAGACAGGCAAGGAGCTATTTGTGCTTGGGGAAGTCTGGCATGGCGAAGTAGCACGAATACTCAGGTGGCTCGATGCTGTGCAGCAACCTCCGGGCCATGCGCAGGTTCTTGCCTTTGACGCACCGCTTTTGTACAACTTCTCGCATCTTTCTGAGGCTATCACGGAGAGCAAGAAGCCTGGCGATGTGCCCAGGCTGCCCGCAATCGGAGTCCTGGATCTTCGCACGCTTTTTCGCGGTACCCTCATTGCCTCTCGGCCACACCAAGCAGTGACGATGGTCACAAACCACGACACACAGCCTGGCCGCGAGTTTACTACGCCAATGGATCGGAAACTGAAACCGCTATTCTACGCTTTCATCCTACTACGCCGGGAAGGCCTTCCCTGTGTCTTCTGGGGCGATCTCTTCGGTACGCATGGCCCTCTCTCTGAGCCACCTGTCGGCCACTCGCAGTCATCGAAAGAGGGAGAAAATAACCAGAGGAACATCCTGGCTGAATTGATGATGTGCCGGAAATTGTTCGCACACGGCCTGCAAAGGGACTACTGGGACTCGCCAAGTTGCATCGGCTGGACTCGTACTGGTGACGAGATGCGACCGGGATGTGCTGTCGTTGTGAGCATAGGCAATATCGCCCAAGCAATTCAGAAGGGCGCTCGTGCCCAGAGCAATTACAAGAAGATGTTCCTCGGTAAGCCTGGAGATGTGTTCTACGACATTCTCGGCCACATCGCAGAGGATGTCCGCATTGACGAGAAAGGGATTGGCTCTTTCCCGCTTCGAGGTCCTGGGGTCAGCGTGTTCGTCGGGAAAGATGCACCAGGCGTCGAGGACTTCCCCGTGTTACTGGACTTTGGACTCTTATACTCATCGACCTTAAGCAGCCGGATCTCAGCATGAGAGGGATATCATAATACATAAAGTAAATCTTCGACACTAATCTAAATGGTGTACTGCTCCAGGAATCGCTTCGGGACAGCCACAGTCTTCGCCCTGAGATACTCCATACAATTCTTGCCAAGCGTATCGTACGTCGAGCAGCTATCGTACCCACGATCGAGATGGTCGTGTAGCAGGAAGTGTACGGCTCGGATACCAGGCATCTCGAAACGGTCGACTCGCAATTCTGGCTTGCCGAATTTGTGAGTCTCTTCTGGGCCAAGCAGCTCCTTGATCTTGTTCACGGTGAGGGTCGTGCGGAGCCAGTCCCAGAGTTCGTTGTCGGCCGATGGCCTGACGAAGAATCCACAATTGCAGTCAGACGCCTTGTCGCCGGACCGACCTAGGACAATCTTGCCGAGCGGCGCTTTGACCGTCTCGCCATATTTCGACAGATCTGCGGGCTGCTCTGTCTCGTATGATGGCTGCTGGCGCTTATGCTTGCTCGTGTTGGTTGGTGCTTGCATGTCAATCACGTCTTCGCCGCCGAACAGCAGATGCACGCGATGTTGCACCTCGCTTTGTGGCAGTAAAGCAGGCCAGTACTCATAAAAAGGCTTGCCTTCTGCCTGGCGGACATCATTGCCCAAGCTGGCACCAGCTAGAGCACACAAGGAGAACTCATTAGCAAGTGTCTCAGATGCCATAGGGACGGAGGGGTTAACGTACGACACGACATCAGAAAGTTGACCATACTGATGCGGAAAAAGCCTTCTGGGTTTCTCATTCGCAGCAGATCTTGGTCCTTGCTTTGCGCGAAGATACGGAAGTCAACGGTTGCGATATCCTGGTTCCGAGCATCGACTGGACTATCGCCGTTGCGCATGAACTTGAGGCACGTGAATTTCTTCAAGCGATCTTCCCCGAGCTCGTATTTGATCTGGTCCTCGGCCATCTTACACTTCTCATCGATATCGAGACCGACGAGGTAGATGTGGTACTCGGCTTGCCACCCGGCGAACCCAGAGATGCTGGGATATCTTGTCAGCGATCTCTAACCAATCGACAGGCATTACAATGCTCACCCGACTTTCGTCGTATCTGGTGGCGGAAGGCCCTTGATACCAGTTATTCGCACTTGGTCCTCACCGATCTGCTCCATCTGGACGCCCTCCAGTTGTGCGACCACGTCCGAACCATAGTAAAGTGGGCCTTGGATCTCGTACAAAAGTTGACTGGACACCGAGTCGACCGTGACCATCCCGCCCGTGTCTTTCTCCTTCGTAAGGTCGCATTCACCTCGTTCGTTGACGGCGGCGATCGGGAATCCCAGATTGATGTGCTTCTTTGTCTTCATCAAGTCTTTGAAGGCAGAGCAGTAGCCACCAGTAACATAGGCGGAGCACTCGATCAGATGGCCTGCTACCAGAGCACCAGCCAACTCATCGAGATCGTCCTTTGTCCAATCGTGCCACCACCTGCAAGGAACGATCATAAGCTTGTTTCGGAGCCTGTGAACGATCATGGGAAACTTACGCAGCAGCACCGATAGTCGGAGCGGCGTCCGCGACTCTGCCAGCAATTACAATATCGGCACCCTGCTTCAATGCCTCCGCGATGCCTAGGCCACCAATATAGCATTGAGCGCAAATGATCTCGTGCTCCCAATCCTGGATCTTCCTGCCGTGCATAAGACTTTCGAACGTCTCGCCTTCCTTGAATAGCCTTTTGACGTTGTCGGACTGCTCGTCACCCTCGATCCACGCCACCTTCACATCCGTCCAGCCTCGCTCCACACAGCGCTCCTTGACGACTTTCGCAAGGGCTTCGGTATCGCTCGCGCCGGCGTTCACAGCAAGCTTAATACCATTCTGACGAAGATCATCGATTGCGGGTTCGAAGCAGTCCATGAAGTTCTCGGCGAACATGTTTTGAGCGCCTCTCTGTTTGCCCGAGCCGTGGATTGTCATGGTCATCTCGCTGAGCCAGTCGCCTGAAATGTCAGCATAGATCCCACTACGAGGACCGCCAACTACCTACCAACGATCACATCAACTTCGCTATGCTTTGCAAGCCTACTGATGGCGTGTACTCGATCCGAGAAGCCGCCTGCATATGATTATCAGAAATAGCTCGGCTCCCATCGTTGATAACATTACCTGAGGCGCCCGCAATACGGACTGGCCGTCGAACAGAAGTAGAAGGCGACATTGCGAAGCAACTCGATCGTTAGCAATTCTCTATCCAAGAGGTTCCCGTCAATCAGTCCCGTCGATCCAGTCTTGAACAGAAACAACAAGGAGCAGATGGTATGGAGTTTTGATGGAAGTCACAAGATATGTCGATAGGAATTGTAACTGCTGACAGGCACCCATACTTACACGCATCTTTCCAAAATCTACCTCGCGTTGCTCGGTATCCGCGAAACTGTATCCGGCCTACTTGGTTGTACCTGTACCTGCATCGGATAACCTTTGATCCATCCCACTTGCCCCGCGTGTCGGCTTCTGGACCCCCAGTCGCCCTTGTATATGCGGCTCACACGGCTCGCTGAAGGCTTAACTTCCGATTGTACTGCGCACCTTAGTGTCTTGGAGACAACAGAACGGCCCCAGACCTCGATATGCAAGTGTAAAGACGGGTGAGTGGCCCTGTGACGTGGCTATGCCACGAAGGCAGGTCGCTGAGGACTTATAGTGTATCGCGGCGACAAGGGCGTCTGGCATGTTTAGTACTCGAGCCGCTAGACTGAGCCCAACGATACGATCAATCTTCGTTCGGCAGATTCGAACAATGGCAGGTGGACAGCTCAAGGACGGGACGACACTCACAAGCCACTTCAAGGTTCTCGAAAGTGATCTTGCCAGTGTCGTCTCACCTGACCCAACAGAGTAGGTCCAGATCTCTCTACATGCCAGACATCGCTCACCACTCTCTTCTTGTGTACCTGTAGCGTCCATGCAAGGGTCTTAGCCACGCCTCGAGTTATCGCTTTCATGGAGATGGTGAGCGCGAGGATGCTCGTTCCACATCTAGCGCCGGGCCAGTTGTCCGTTGGAGTCAAAGTGGACGACATGACCCATTCGGCAGCCACCCAAGTCGGCAAAGAAGTGAGTGTGACCGCAACATTTCTTCGCAAGGAAGGGAAGAAGTTCCTCTTCGATGTGGTAGCTGCAGATGGCGCTGGTGAGATTGGCAAAGCTCGGCATGAGCGAGCGATTGTGGATGAGGAGAGACTGATGAGTGGCGCAAGAAAGCGTGCTGCTGGTGGTAGCAAGATATGACCACGTCCATCAGCAGTGGTGAGAGTAATCTGCATTGCAGTATTGGATCTTTCGATGCGCGTGAGGAAGGGGTTGGGAAGTCAAATAGATAAACGACACATGGGCATATCACAGCCGAGCCTTGCTGCTAACATACTGGTTCGCTGAACCCAATATCTCAGCAGCTTCTGCTACAATCTCGTCGACAATCTCCTTCGCGCTCTGATTGGGTTTATTGACCATTCCTGCAACCACGCCCATTGGCCTACCAAGAGTTAGCATACATCCTACTTGAGACACCTGTTGACTTACCTTAGCGTCGCGTTGTCCTGAATCTCCTCAGTCAACTCTCCAGCAGCATGCAGTCTATCCAATTCGTACTCCAAAGGCACCTTCCCTTGATCTGTTAATTCTTTGATCTGAGGTTGTCGATTCAGCTCCCAGTCTTTGATATAGGCATTTGACAGTGCTCGTAGCGGCCTTCCGCTCCAGACCACAGATTTGACAGCCGAATCGAAGTCCGCATCGATCACTGCCTGCTTCGCGAACTTGGACGCTCCAGATTCTTTCGCCGTTACAAATCTCGTTCCGATCCACACAGCTTGAGCACCAAGCATCAGTGCTGCAGCGAGGCTTCGGCCATCATTCACGCCTCCGGCTGCCACCAACTGCACCGGTTTGCCAGTCAGTGGAGACTTGTATTGCTTGCATATGTCCGCACAAGCAGGTATCAGGATGCTGAAAGCAATGTCACCTCCGCAAGGTCAGCGAACACTCGGTACATGAGGACGCGCCGGTGCTTACCAGTATGACCACCAGCCTCGCCACCCTGGGCGCAAATGATATCGACACCAACGGCACACGCTTTATGGACATGCTTTGGGTGACCAATCTACGCGAGTTGTCAGAGTTCGATCTGCGGATATAAAAACCATTGTCCATTGAGATTTTGTCTGCGTTCGACGTTGGAGAGCCACCCCGAAGCCATCTCGCGATTTCGTAGAACCCGCAAGATCGATAGGGTGGCTGATAACATACCATATTCATGACCAACACTCCAGCCTCGTGGAAGCGATCAACAACTCGCTTCGGTGGCACACCAACGGCCGAGACGAACATAGAAGCACCACCTGCAATGATGGTTTCAACCAAGTCGTCGAGCTTGCCTTTGGTGTAATCCACTAGAAAGTCGCCTTAGCTCGATGTCAACACGTTGCTGGTCACAATATTTACCGTTCGTCTTCCTAGCCGACCCACCGACCTGAGGAATGAGCAGATCGACGCCGAACGGCAAAGAAGGATCCCGGAGGAGAGACTTGAGTTCAGCGATCATTTCCTTGAGCATCTCGTTCGCTGTGGAGACGATTGTCAATGGTGGCCAGCGTATATGTGAGGGAAGAGCTACTGTAGCCGACACCCCCAATGACACCCAAACCACCCGCATTGGACACGGCTGCTGCCATTTCACTTCCAGATGTCTGGCCCATGCCTGCCAGCATGATCGGGTGCTGGATTTTCAGCTGTCGCGTGAGTTCCGTTGTGACCGCCATGGTGAAGGTCGGATTGCTTGGTGGTGGTTGAAAGCCTTGTAAGTACTGCTGACTGAGACGCTCGATGCGTAGGAAATGTAAGACGTTGGCCTACTGTTGCGTCGTTCAAGCGTAGAGTGAAGTGCAGATCGAAGTATAACTTTGGTATATCTGACCAGCGTGCCTCGGTGTCTCGCGTTGCCGAACGTTTGCGGGGGACGCGAAAACTTGTTGCCAATGCGAGAAACATCCTAGGAGTAGTAGGGTCCTGCGCACATTGCTCGATACCGTATTCAAGGCTTTGCGAAGCCACGGAGCAACAAACAAATGGCTCGTCGAGGAAGTGGAGATCACTTACGAAGCAACCGATGCCACAGAGCCCTAATGTACAGTACTGCCCTCTACCATCTACTTCTATCCACCCCATGAAAATGCAGGACCGCTGTGTTGTGCTAGGAATCAGGCTCGTAGGATTGAATCAGCCACGAAGAGCATGCCACTTGAATGCATACCCTCCTTCCCGGGCACACCCATTACTTCCGCACCTTCGACCTCGTTCTTGAGAAATCGCTATGCTGCCCTTACTTCGCGATCTCAACACCACCGGTGGCACTGTATTTGATTAGCAAAGGTCCGTATCGTGATCGTTTAACGACGTGTACTCACCCAATCACCCGCTTGATATCACCGTAAATCGCAAACTGCCCAGCAGTCAATGTGCCCACCATGAACAGACGCGCTGGCAGACCACCGAAGCTTCCCCTCAGACCCAGCTCTTGCGCGATCTTCACAAGGCGGCTCACGGTGCCCTCACCAGGTAGACCCTTGGTCTTGTTGATCTTGCTGAGCATGGTATCGGCGGGCTGAGAGATGATGGCGGCGGCGAAACCGGCGATGAGACCGGATCCAAGGTTGACGGTGGTGTTCATGCCGTTGCTGGCGGAGGCCTTGTCGACAAAGTTGGCATAGACTGCCTCGGAAACTTTCTCGTAGACGACGAACTTGGCCATGGTGTATGGGACTCTGTAGCGCAAGATCTGTCAGCAAACAGCTCGTTTATTTAGGGATGTGGTTATGCAACGCACTGCTTGAAAAGGATTGGTCCGAAGCCAGAGTAGAAGGCGCCAAGACCCTCCTGCTTGAAGATCTTGCTCATTCCGCTGACGAGGCCATTGGCGAAGGTGGGGTCGGAGACAAGACGAATACGGGTAGCTTCGAGAGGGCAGAGGGCAATGTCGGCGAAGAACTCGGCGCAACCGGCGGAGGCAAGGTAGACGGCGGTGCGGTTGTTGGCGGCAGTCTCATACCCGAGCAGCGAGATGGATTGCTGCTTGAAGAACTCGTATCCGCCGAACTTGAAAGCACCCTGAAGAAAGTAGCCGGCGAATGTTGGGCCAGCACCAGTGAGGAGGGCACCGGCGCCTTCTTTGGCGATGACCTGGCGGAAGCCACCGATCAGGCCACGGTTGTAGGTCACGGGGTCGAGCTGGATGCGCGTCTTCACACTACGCATCGCCATACGTTGTCAGTTTTTGTTTCCATGCGCCATTGATGCTAGAGCTTCTCTTACACGTCAACCGGTGTGAGGCCTCCATGCGTAAGGGAGCAGCACACGGCACCGGCGAAGGCGAAGCGCGAGTAGAGGGCGACACCGCTGAGCTTCTCAGCTGTTCCTGCGGGTGCCGCAGCCTCGACCTTCTGCTTGACCTCCTCCAGCTTCGCGCCAGCTTGTTGCACTGTTCCGCTCATCGTGTTGGTCGTGTCGGTATCGAGGTGGTAGTAGGTATTGTCGAATCGCCTCAGCGATATTGGCTTGTCCAAATGAAATGAGTGGAGTGATGATTTTCGTGAGGTTCGTTAGAGAGGCAGGAGATGCTTAGATCTGAATATGAACTGTCAAGAAAATATATCGGAGCGACGGAAGGGGTGTTGCCGTGTTGGGAAGCTCAATCTTTGCAGCCAATGGATTGACACGTGCGAGCCGCTTGCCGTTGCCAACGACCGTGCATTCGGCAATCAACGAGCCTACACTTCTACCTCCTACAGTGAGGTGCACCAACCTCACGCACTTTGTACCCGCAGATGCACGACAAGCATCAATAGGGCATACCGCCAGCATGCGCTATTTATCACAACTTGATGCTAAGGAGGAAGTGACATGTAACGGACTGCTCGGCCAGGCCAGCAACTTCGCCGCTGCAGTCTGCCGATGCTAAAGGCCTTTGATTCAGTACTGAACGGCGAGCGTACTGCTCACATGAACGCATATAAGTTATCCGGTTGCGCTGTGCTGGACTCGCCGACTTGACTATCATCGATGTTGCGATACGGCCGACCTGACATCGCCCTCCCCGTTCCCCTCAACCTCGGAGGCAATACAAGGCCGCTACACGCGTCTCGAGCCAATATCACAGAAGCACATGCCAACTTTATGGGACAATCTGGATTGCGACAGCCACTCGACACTCGGCTTTCTGCCATGGTCGCAACCGAAAAGCGCAGCTGAGCTCTCGATCTTGTCCGACCATCTGCAACGTGAAAGAGGGTACAGCATCTACGCCATCGTCGGCGACCCCAAGCGTGTTAACCCTACAGCACGTACACCAATCCGTGAGGAAGCGCTGGGGACCATCGGCTACCTCGAAATCAACCCGCAACACCGGTCGGTCGAGATTGGGGCAGTGGCGTTTGGCATTGCGCTCCGACAGTCTGCCGCAGCGACAGAAGCTCACTACCTTCTCCTCTGCAATGTTTCCGAGCCCAAGGTCTCGCCTCCTTATCGACGCATCGCTTGGAAGAACAACCATCGGGATATCAATTCTCTACGTGCCGCTATGAGGATCGGCGACTCCTTCGATGGCACATAGCGCAATCACATGTTACTTCGAGGTGAGTCGCAGGATACGGATCGGTCGAGTATGGCCGACATCGAGTGGGTGGAGGTGAAGGAGGATCTGGAACGCTGGTTGGCCGAGGACAATTTCGACGAGTATGGCGAGCGGATTCTGAGGCTGAAGCAGATCAGAGAAGGGCTGCATACCAACCCTCGCTGTGTTTAACGATTTAACGTGTCTATCGGAGCTGGAGCATCTCACTCCTGTGAACAAGAGTATAGCATCCGTCTCTGATCGACCCCAAAGTTCCACCACGAGACTCTGCACTTCGCACATCGAAGCTCAGTCCATCTCTGTGAGAACCCAATCGTGTTCGCTTTGAGATGACTTCAGCCGAAGGCGATCGATCTGGACTTTCAACGCGCCGATCCCGTGCTTGTTAGCTCCTAGCGATTTTGCAAGCTCCGCGACTCTCGTCTTTAAGGAAAAAGCAGACATCTGCGTTACTGACACTCCTTACGATGCGCCAGAAGAAGTGCCACTCGAAGTAGCGCGGCAGTCGCGCGAGAAGACCGAGGAGATCCTCACCTTCTTCGACGCAATCGATCTCTTTAAGAACTTCGTCAATTCGAACATCCTCAGATCGATGCATCTCGGCCTAGGACCTTGAAGACGAGAGTCGCGGAGCTTGCAAAATCGCCAGGAGCTAACAAGCACGGGATCGGCGCGCTGAAAGTCCAGATCGCTAAAACATTTGTGAGTGCTGCTGTCTACAGACTAGCATCGCGAACCTCCGTCTTGCAGCTTCGCACCGGTGCGTATAATCATACTTCGTCGCAGCAATGTGCTTGCATCATAACTTCGTAAGCCACCCTCAAACCCGGGAGACATCCACAGCCTCAGCAATCCTCCACAAAAAGGTCTAGTAACACATTCAGCGAAAACACCCCTGCCACTGTATCGCACGCAGCTCGTCCTACACCTGCGCCGACACATAAGCTGGAAGGCTCTTCCGTCGACTCCTCGCCACCTCGAAGCCGTGCTCCATGTTGCGTGGGTCCGAGCTTGTCAGAGAATCCTTTGTTGAGCAGTCCTTCCTGAGTGGCCACTTCAAAGATTCATCGTCATCGTCCCAGTCACCAGCATCGTACGGACATGGCGGTAGCACGATCGGCGGTGCGCGCTCGTTTGCGCCGCGCGGGACCATCTTCGGCAGTGCTTTGCTGGAGGTGCGGGTTGGGATGTGCATGTCTGCAATGGCGTGCAGTTGCACTTTCTGGCTTGATTGAGGTGAGACGGCTGGTTCGTCGCTGCTGCCGTCTGAGCCGCCACTGTGGCGCTTAAGGCTCTTCCAGGATGCTCGGAGGGAGAATGTAGATGGCAGCCTGTACACCCTGCGTTTGGAGGGCACCGCAGGTGACAGAGACACCGTTGAAAGTGCTGCAGGTGCTGGTTCGTAGTTGAGAAAGTTGACTGACTTGGAGAAGGCATTGCTTTTCGGCACAGAGTTCACTTCTTGCGGAGACTCCGAGCGCGGGAACATTTGGAGGGGCGAGAGGTTCGGTCTCCTACGTATTGTACGTGGTTGTTCTGGCCTGCCGTATCGGATGAGCGGTGTTGGTGAGGCGGGCCATTGTTCGCCGGATGTCAGTAACGATGGGCTTGAACTGGGGGCGTCCTCGTTGATGTAGGTCCGGGTAAGGCCTGATACTGTCGACTGAGCCGGCCAGTAAGTTATCGGGCGAGCCGGGCTCGTTGGTGATTGCGTAGACGGACTGTCGGTCAGTTTTGGCATGCTGACAACTTTTGCTTTGCCAGCTGACACGACGTGAACTGCTTGTGCGCGACTGCATAGCTGTTGAGCAGTGCAAGTTTGGACATGATACGAGCCGTTGTCGTTCGATGCAATTGACTCGGCGTCGCTGTCCAGCGATCTAAAGCTGAAATCATCGTTGTCGACTGGCGATGCGAGCTCTTCCTCAGAAGCATAGCCAGGCGAATAGATGGCCGCATCTCTGAAGCGTTTGAACGATATCGTCGATTCCAGGTCCTTCTTGTTGGCTTCCAGAGGAAACAACTCACGAGGCGGCGTGACCGGAACTGCTGGATAAGCGTTGCCGAATTTGTCCATCATGTTGCCTGTAGTCGGGTTGATGAGAAAGTCGTCCATTGAACGTTGGACTCGATGGGTTGACATTTTCTCGACTGCCACTTTTCTTCAATAGACGTCTGTGCTTGCTCAGGCACGAGACTCGACTGTTGTCGGTACTGCAGGGGTATGAAACACGACAGGCCTGGCACGCGATAATGATTGCAGCTTCGGGTGTCTGCAACAACCTGCAGGATGCGCGGAAACTGTCGGACGTCGAAGATGGTACCTGGAGATCGTCAAGGGTCCCGAGTGGCGATCCGACAATTCGTGTGTCGGAGGTCTAGACTTTCATCGCTTGCATGCCTGAGGTCGTTTGTGTCGAATCCTGACTTCACATAGATGAAGAGGATGTGACGAGTATCAGAAGATATCCTTCACGTTAACTGAACACCCGATCGATCCGAGTCCAGTGGCGTTCGCCCACACCTCCTCGTGTTTGAGCGGGTTCTCGATTGCCGTGATTGCACGCGAACGGCGTCCCGTTGATGTTGCACAGCTTGTCGAGGCCAACGTGGTTGTTTGACTCCCGCGGTTCCGCTGTCGTGGTAGGCTGCCGTCCTGACGCTCGTGCGACCATCCATTCGCACACACTCGAGAACTCGGTCCAGTCTTATGCCCACAGCTTTGCTTTCATCGGCTTTTAGCCAGCGGAAGTGTTACACATCAAGGCTAAATGTGTGCAGCTTGTCAAGAGGAACTTCTTGGGAGACTTTGGAAAATGGCCCTATAGATGTGATGCGCCAATGAGAAGCTGCGCTAACGCGCCGACGAGCCTAGAGCCCGATCGGAAGGAGCTCGGAAAGGGAAGAGCGAGTCGGGTGAAGGCGCCCTCCTACTCCAAAGTCGTCACATGCTCTAGAAACACAAGGAAAAGCTCGCTTGAAAGCAGTCTTTGATATGGACATTTGCATCAGATATATTACTATGCAAGTCCGGCAAAGTGAACATCGCCTTGTCACGAATACCTTGCTGTAAAAGCTGCGATGCCTAATTATCTGGGAGGTGATACAACAGTACTTCGAGACTCTTGATGTTTGAGGCTTTGGTGCCGAACGGCGAATGCCACGTCCTCTACGAACAGTTCTCGTCCGAGAATCATGCGGATCCCAGATGCCGGAGCACCGAAGCTGAGACGGGCTTCTGCAGGCTACTTTTGATCTACTTCTGCTGTGCAACCACAAGAATAGCACGGTTGCACTCGCAGTCAACATGATGCTCGAGACGCGCCACTTAAGGAAAACGCGTCTCAGGCATATGCGCTGAGAGGAAGCAACCACGGTACACCCTTCCGAGCCCACGTAGTCCACACACAGCATTTGCTTGGACGACAGTGATTGCTGTTCAGCCCCATCGTGATCGAAGCATCTTCTGCTCAGACCACAATCAGCTCGCCGTCGCCTCTCCTTGCCCACGTCCACGCCCTCTGCCGTCTCCTCTACCCCTCGTGCTCCCACCGCGACTGAACCCACCACGTCCCCTTCCACCTCTTGATTCCAGCCCAACAGGCGGCGGCACACTCGAGTAGTTCTGCGGTCTGAAATTCGGGTTATTGCTGACAATGCCTGCTGCCGGATCCGAGTTGTCGACCACCGTAAACCCCTGCTTGTTCGGTCCTCCACCTCTGCTGAAGCCGCCATTGGGTCCTCCGCGGCCACCGCGAGGAGCGAAAGGAGCAGAGCCTCCGTTCATGTTTCCGCGCGTGTGAATAGCTATGTTCTGCTGCTGCTGCGCGCCGTTTGTCCCGTTACTGGCGAATCCTCCACCTCTAGCACGTGGGCTGAAACCGCCACGCGAACCACCGTTCTGCATGCCTGCCACGGCACCTCTCCAGCTGCCTCTCAGTGGCCCGGGGGCCTCGGCTTGCCGCAGCTGAGGGCCATCAGGGGCGCCGTAGGTAGAAGCCGAACGCGGTACGTTGGCTCGGAGAGGAGCGAAGTTCTGCTGTGGTGCTCTTGCCTTCGCAGCCTGGGACGATGCAACGACCTGCCTGTCGCTCAGATTGAGCACTGCATTGCTAGGGACAGTGCTTCCTCTGTAGTTCGAGCAGCGGTCGTTGAGTGTGGTGCCAGACATAAACGAGCTGTCGAAGACAACATCAAGAAGTGTCTGACGCGAAGTGCGAGTCATGCCGACAACGGTTCCTCGCATGGCGATGGGAACGCGGCCGGAGTCCAGGACGTAGACGATACGGTCACCGAGCTTGAATCTCTGCTTTCCAGTCCTCTGCTCCGCGTCCGCAGGCTTCAGAAGAGCCGCACGAGGGATGTTGTTGACCTGCTTGCCTTGCATTTGAATGCCCGCGTTGGCGTTCTTATCGGCGGCCTGCTCGATCATCATCACAGTGTCGCCATCCATCTGCTCCGCCTCAAGCGGCACCTTTTCGAAGCTCTTAGTCTCCACCGTTTTCAACCACGCGCCGATCTCCTTCATCTTCTGCTTCGCCTCGGTCGGATCAGGGTAGAAGTTCGTGTCTTCCCATCCGTCACCCGTCGGGTTGAGCTGGATCCTCGCGACGAACTCAGGGAAGCGACTGCAGTATTCGGCAAGCAAGGCGATGGCCTTGTTGCTGAACTCCCACCCATGCGCGTTCTTGCGCGAGTACCCAAGCACTTTCTGCTGCTTGGACTCGAACTTGAGGTTCAGGCCCACGTTCAGACGCAGACCAGAAGAATTGACGCTAAACGCGCTGGTCAACTTGCTAAGTACCAGCGGATGCAGACCCAATTGCTTCGCCACTGCGTAACTTGGTGTGTAAGGAGTCTGTCTCTCAGCCAATTTTGCGACTTCGAGGCCAAATTCCGGCTCGCGCGACATGAGCATCGAAACCCATACTGTTGCTTTCTCGCCTTCGTGCCCAGTGACCTCGAGCGGACGTCCGTAAGCGATATCGCCGAGAAAGAAAGCTCGGGTGCCTGTCGGAAATTCCTCTGCGATAGGAACAGCCTCCTTCTCCAAGAACCTTTGATCCTCGCTCACAACGTGATCGACAATAGTCTGCGTGGCGAAGTCTGGTTCGGTCCCCTGAATAGGTGCATACTCTTTGATCACAGCTCCCCGCTCGGTCTTCTTCAAACCAACCAGCATATCGATCGTGACGATACTGTCCACTGTGCCAATCATCATGCCGAGTCGCTTAGAGTAGACTTGCTCAATCCGGCTCGCCTTCTTCTTCCAGTCGGAGAGTGCGTGTCCGTCATGAGGCACCTGAGCAACATTTGTACCCTTCGCAGGCTTCTCGGGATCCTCCAGGTAGTACGTAAAAATCTCGTCACTCACACTCGTGATCTTTCCCTCGTTGAGGAAGGGGTATCCAACATGTACCGCCTTGCCCAAGCGTGCTTTTGCATCGGCGATGGTGCCTTTGTCCTCACCCTCGCTCAGCGTGATGACCATACTCTCGTTGCGGCTCTCCTGCTGGAATATAGTCACGCCATGGAAGCCAAGCGTGCCCGTATACGGCAGGGTGTGCAACGATGGAAAGCCGGCAAGCGCTGCCTCCTTAAGTTTGACGCCTTCGACCAGTCCAACGTACACATCCAAGCCGTCCATTGTAGGCAGGTCGAAAATGTTCTCCACGCAATGGCAATGCTCCAGGTCCGGGAACACACCTGGCAGCGACGAGGCGTACGTGAAATCTTTATCAGGCGCGTAGCTGAAACTCAAGCTGACGCCGAATTCGTTCCGCTTCGTCTCGTCATCGGATAGCATGGCGTCTTTCGGCGCCATGGCCGACAACAGCCTCTTCTCCTCGATGAACGGGATCTTGACCACAGCCTCCCACTCCATCTTCTTGCCGTTCATGTCCAGCTCGAAGTCGCGTGGATAGAAGTCGATAATTGGGCTCTCCGGATTCGTCATGAGATCCCAGTAGACCGTAGGTACGATCTTCTTACTGCGATCCGGTAAGACGCCCATGAGCTGCTGGAATGGTCGGAAGGGCTGGTCCAAATCGAACTGCATGCTCACACCCAAGCCTTTCTTGACGTCCGACATCATCGGCGAGTAATGATATTGGTAGTACCACGGCCAGCTGGCCACGCCACGGTAATAGTAGAACAACACCCACTGTAGTCCCTGGACGTAGTTCTCTGCCAGCTTCGTGAGCTCAGTATCGTTGTCGGTACCCCACTCATATTTCTCCGTGTAGTATTTGTTCTTCCAAGCCTGGAACTTCTGCTCGTACTTCTGCTGTGCCTTATCTTGGGCGTCTTCAGCCGTCACATCCTCGATCTTGGCTTTGTCGTACTGCTTGAACACACGAAGTAATGCGTTGTGCGCCTCCGGGTCGTCATCGTCTTCCTCGTCATCCATTTCTAAACGCCGAGGAAAACGCAGCTGCAGGTGACGGTTCCCTTCCTCGCTCAGGATATTCTGACAGTCAAGGTGCAAGCTATTAGCCAGACCTTCGATGAACGCACGATCCGCCGCTTTCAACGTGCTTGGCATGTCGAGCGGGGCGTGCTCATCGCTGAGACTTGTCGCGTGGGTGTTCACGTATTGCTTGACCTTCTGGTACAGCTCTTTCTGACCAGAAGTCATGACAACCTGTCCTCCCTTCTTCTTCACCTTCTGCATGACGTCCTCCTTCTGGTAGCTCTTGTCCTTCAGCCAACCCGCATCCGAGTTTTCCTTCTCAAACCAACGGTACTCGACATCACTCAGCGTGTTCAGCAGCTGCTCCAAGCGCTTCAAATTGATGACACCACCCTCATTAATATACCCTCCAGCCTCAGGAAGCACTTGCTTGTACACCCCAAACATGAGCGCTAAAGCTCCTTCGTTAATATGGAGATGTGGCAGATTCGGCAAAAAGTCGTTTCCAACAAAGAATGCCATCAAAATGAAGTCGTCGATGATGCGCTCCAGGTCGAACTCGAAAGATTCCAGAACGCCAGGCTCTTTAAGCTGTTGAAACTCCAGCTCCAGATACTCCCGAACAATGCAGAGATGCATAAGATAGAAGTTCTGATGCTCTAGTTCCTTGCTCTTCGCCTTGCTTTGCCTGCCAAACGTGACCTCCTCTCGCAAAAGACAGAAATGAGGATCGTGTGAGAGCAGTCCCAACATGATCAAATCGGCATCAAGCCCGTAAAGACAGTGGCGGACATTCGGATCGTAGTTGGGCTGGCTCTTCGCCTGTCGGATGTACTCCATGATCTTGTGCTCGCCTTCACCAGGGACTTCGTGACCAGAAAGGACGATCTGGCATCCCTGCCAGTCGACATCCTCGCTCACCTTCTTCGCGATGAAGTACTTGAGCTGCTGAGTGAGTCGTGCCATGAATGCAGTTCCAGGTGTGATGCAGTTCGAATCGAATGGCTCTTCCTTTGGCAGCTCCAAGCCCTCCTTGATCGCCTTCTCTCGAGACACTTCTGCATCCAGTGCAGTTCTGAAACGACGTGCGCGCTGCTGGTTCATCTTGGCTCGTGGTGCTACACCATCGATTGCCATGAAGAAAAGCTGCTGCGGCTTGATCTTTCCAAACAAATGCTCAATGTAGTTGAAGATTTTGATGAACATCTCGTCCTCAGATACATGCTTCTCGATCGATGCGCCAGAGTCATTATGGGTGCAGTTGTGAATGATGCCGTTCATGTCAAGGTAGAGGCAGTCGAATTCGGGGATGCGGTTCTCAGAGATGACCTGAGAGATGGCTGGGTAGCGCTCAGAGAGCCAGCGGAAGAATTTGGGAACACCTTAAGCAAGTCAATATACGTCGAGGTTTCACTTTGTGGCAAGGCTGAGCTGGCTTACCCATGATCGCGGCGGCTGCTGTATTTCAAGACGAGCCACGCTCGATGTGTGTGTATGTAAGGGTTATTTGTGCTGTCGAAGGGGGGAGGGAGCAAAGGGTGGTGGCGACGTTCTGACGCTGGGGTCCTTGAAGAAGAGAAACACCAAGTGAACAGTGATGATCCAAGATATGGATCAGACACGGCTGTATCCGCCTCCACAAAAGCTTAAACGCGGCGGTGTAGGCAATCTGGCAGAATCGCGCGCTGACCTCTCTACGCGTGCTTCTGGCTTCCCGAAACGAGACTATCAGAGTGGCCACACTTCTCAAGTCAATAATTGCTGCACTACTGACAGTACACCAGCGCAGTGAAGTGGTGACACCATACACGTCAGAAATCTCTAGCCGAGCTACATCCCCGTAACCGCAAACATGGACGAAAACCGTACGTATCTTCTGCTACATTCTCTGGCATTCGCATGCATACCGACCACCCGTACTCCTCGCATGCTGACACGTCCACAGGGAAGGAGACGGATGACGAGAAGATCCAGAATCAGGTCGTCAACGAGGAGTACAAAATATGGAAGAAGTAGGTGGGCTTCGCCATACTTGGTAACAGCAGTTGCTAACGAAGGCTTTCTCGATGAAGAAACGCAGTCTTCCTATACGACATCAGTGAGTCCAAACCATTTGCGAGTTTGAGGTACTGATTGCTAACGAAATTGGCAACAGTGTACTCGTAAGTGCTCCGCACAGATGCGCGCAGCTTTCCATATATATACTGACACCATACAGCCGCGCGCTGGAATGGCCGACTCTCACAGCGCAATGGCTTCCGGATGTCAGAGACGAGCCCGAGAACCCTCTCAGAGTGCACCGTCTGATTCTGGGAACTCATACCTCTGGTGAGGCCACAGACTACCTTCAGATCGTCCACGTCAAGCTCCCCAAACCACCGGCCGCCCGAATCGACGACTATAACTCGTCTACTGAGGAGCTCGGTGGCCATGGTGCGGCCAAGCACCCCATCGAATTCAGCGTTGTCCAGAAGATAGTCCACCCTGGTGAGGTCAATAAGGCTCGGTATCAACCCCAGAATCCGGACATCATCGCAACATGGGCCCCGAACAAGAACATCTACGTTTGGGACCGCTCAAAGCACTTGTCGGTCCCGAAGGACGAGGACGTCAGGGCCCAAGCTACCTTGAAAGGGCACGAGAGCGAAGGCTTCGCGCTTGAGTGGAGTCCTTTCGTGGAGGGACAGCTACTGTCCGGCTCTCAGGATCGCACCGTGAAGCTGTGGAACGTCAAAGAAGACTTCAAACTGGACAACAAGGTCCTCCACGCACAGCGAACCTTCAAGCAGCATTCGGCTGTTGTGAACGACGTTCAGTTCCACCCCATTCACGGCAAGAACCTCTTCGGCTCTGTCTCCGATGATCTCACCATGCAGCTGATGGATCTACGCCGGGCCACCGACAGCAATGCTCCCGTAGTCTTCAAGAACGCACACCAGGACGCCATCAACACTCTCGCATTCCACCCCACCATGGATAAGCTGTTCGCAACCGGCTCAGCAGACAAGACCATCGGCATCTTCGACCTACGCTGGCCGGGCAAGAAGCTTCACAGTCTCGATGGTCACCTAGACGCAATCACCAAGCTCGAATGGCATCCTCAGGACACCGCCATCTTAGCCTCTACTTCCGACGACCGCCGGGTCATCTTCTGGGATTTGAGCCTCACGGGCACAGAGCAGACTCCACAAGATGCTGAGGATGGTCCACCGGAGATGCTGTTCATGCACGGCGGACACACCAACCGCATCAGCGACTTCACCTGGAACAAGAATGATCCGTGGGTACGTATAGCTTTCTATACATATACTCTTAAAACACCCGCTAACTTCACTCCTCTCCAGGTTGCCTGTTCTGCTGCAGAGGACAACATGATCCACATCTGGCGTGCGTCGAGACAGATTGTGGAGCGTCGGCCCGCACACGTGAAGCGGCGGGAGGTTGACGCGCAAGCTTAGAAGCGCCGAGTCGACCATCTCCACGTTGCTGTAGCACAACATAGTGACATGGCAGGTCGAATCAGCCTTCCGACTAAGACGATGGGAAGGAGAAGCACACGCAAGTGTGCCAGCAACAAATCAATCTTCTGCGTCGGAAGATGTGGGGAAGCCGTTTACTACGAGATGAATGGTCTCCCAGGCACGCGTTACCAGATGGCAAGCGGATGCGGTCCTCTCGTGAGCAGAGGTAGCCTGACAAGGGCAGATGAGACCTTAGCGTGGCGTATGGCGTTGACTGCAGACAGGAGAGGCCTCAGCCTTCTAGTAGCAGAGATTAACCTTGCTGGCTGCTGGGGTAGCACTACGGTGAGCAACGAATCGCGTTCAAGCATAAATAATCACTCAGATTTCACATGAGCTATCAGGCCGTCTCCCCAATCCTAGCCACAAACTTCGCATTCCCGCTCTTCTTCATACTCCTCCCCTTCAACTCCTCCAGCGCTCCCAACACACCATTCAGCCCGCCCTTCACAACCTGATGCGGATGCCCGCTCAATCTCCCCTCCGCCAACGCGTCCTCAATCGCCCGACTCATCACCGCCCCAAACAACTTCCCACCCGGTTTCTTAGCCTCATGCACATCGCCACACCAAATCATCTCATAATAAATCCCTGCCGCTTCCAAGATCCGGCCCATCTCCCCGTCCGAGCCCGTGACTTTGTTGGCGCCGAAGGGTGTGGTGCAGGTGTACCGCCCCGTCCCCTTTTCGAGGACAGAGGTGAGGTATTTGGTTGAGGCGAGCGAGTTAGCGGCGTCAAAGACGTAGTTGATCTTTACGCCACCGGCGGCTTTCTTGATGTCTTCGGCTACGGTTTCGGAGCGGTAGTCGACAATGGCATCGGCGCCGAGCGACTTGACATAATCCGCTGACGCACCCGCGATAGCGATGATTGGTCCAATCCGCGAGTTGAGCTTCGCGAGCTTTACCACGAACGCACCCACTGCTCCAGACGCCGCGTTGACCACGAGCGGGATTTTGGCGGTAGAGGCGGCCTTGTCGTCGCTCCGGTCCCACGGGCCAGGAAGGTCGAGGTTACGATACATACCCACCGCGGCGGTGAAGATGGCGAGAGGCATTGTGGCGGCTTCTTCGTAGGAAAGGCTGTCTGGGATATGGAAGACGGCCTGGGAGGGGCAGACGGCGTATTCGGCGTAAGTGCCGTTGGCGGTGTCCATTTCGTGGAAGCCGGCGACGCGTTCGCCTACGACGAAGCCTTTCACGGCGGAGCCGAGGGCGGCGACGGTGCTGGGAGGTGGTTAGTTGGTGGATGTGGTAGGGGAGGCAGGAAGTGGATGGTAGCTTACCCAGCGCAGTCATCGCCTTGGTTGATGTTGATGTTGAAGTAGGCTGGTAGGGGATGTTTCCAGTCTTTGGGGTTACTGCCTGCGACTTCAACTTTGATCAAGATCTCAAACGGCTTCAGGTCCTTTGGGACGGGAATATCCTGGAGCTCAGTGCGGAGGGCGGTTGGGTCGTCGAAGTAGCCGACGATTAGGTTCTTCATCTTATCTGAATCTGTGTTTGATCGACTGAGGTTCCGGGTTCAACGAATATAGTCGCAATTGTGAAGAAGTCAGAGATGAAGTCACTTCCCGGGTACATACAATTTTGTTCAACAGTGGATGAAAGCCGAACCTTATATCGTCGTTATGAGAGGGGTCGTACATGTTGGCTCTCCAGGGTGTAATGTTGCACGGGGGTACTCTAATGCATATAGACGTGAGTAATCCGGACATTGGATGATGGCGACGCAGTAAGAAGTCCACGTCGTGTTACCTTGTACCTCAACTCAGCAGTATTGAAACACTTTTTCGTCCTCATCGTATTGTCCCGAGACAGGGCCGAAGTTCGGGCGATGATGCTCTACCCTGCATGGTGCATGGTGCATGGTATAGCCGGTCAGCGCCGTTCCTTGTTGTGTCTTGGTAAGTCAAATGTGTCGTGTACTCAGCGGCTTGCATTTTACATTGCCCTGCATGCTCGGACACGAGAGATATCCGATCCCTCCACTACCTAGTCACCTCACGCGGAAGGCGGCTATTGTGTAAAATTTCTTGTGATTACTGCTATACGATCGGGTCTCTATGAACGATAGAAGATGCCGACTCCTCTCCCTCGAATGGTCAGCATCGAACATGCTGGCGGGGACAGCGTGGTATAGTGTAGCTGATACAGTGTCAAACGCTGCATCGACTCATCTCCAAGCGAGCGCCACCCTGCCCTATCTCGGAGAAAACCTCCTTATACTCCTTCTCCTGTTGTACTCCGCCACGCCCTCTGCATCATATATGATTCGCTCGCGTGCCGGTCTGCTCTCTCTAACCGCCGCAGCCTCCGGCCCCATTGAGTACACACGTCCGCCAACCGGCCACGGCCTGAAGGTCTCCTCCATCCGACTGTGCTACTGTCGAGGAGGTCTCGGCGCCCCGTCGAGGTCCATGTCGTTCCACAGAACCTCGCCCAGTACTCTGTCCCTTCGTTCTAAAGGTGCTGGGTCTCGCTCCCGTCTCGTGGCCTTGCCCTTCCGCACTTCCGCTAGTCGGGTCTGCAGACCTGCGTCTACAGCCTCGACGTCTGCTGCGCCAAGCACTTCTTGCGTCTCCAGTAGCTTCAGTGCTCGAGCCAGGAGCTCACTCGCGATCGGATCCTGGGGGCTGATGGAGAGCGCTTCGTGCAATGCCACCGTAGCTTCGAAGGGCTGCTCCAGCTCCATGAGCACAAGCCCTTTCGAGGCGAATATACCTGGCTCGCGCAGACCAAGCCGGATCGCTTCTTCGAAATGCGCCAGTGCGTCCTCCAGTCGGCCGCATTTGCGCAACGCATGCGCGAGGTTCAGCCGTGTGCTGGTGTATTGCTGAGGTGGCGCATCGTTGTCATGCGCGATAGTGAGCGCAAGCTCGAAGTGTCGCGCCGCGCTTTCGAAGTCCTCTTGCATGTACGAGACCACGCCAAGCTCGTTGATAAGAAGCGGATCGCGGTCGCAGAGCTGGTAAGCCGTAGTCAGATATTCCCGCGCAACTTTGAGATGGCCGAGCGCGATCTCCTGCATGCCTAAAAAGAGCTGCGGGAGGTGCGTTCCTTGGAATAAGCGCGCGGCGGTGGAGTACGCGGCGATGGCTTGGTCGCCTTCGCCTTCCGCTGCGAACGTGTGCGCAAAGCCGATCCAGGCTGGGCCAAAGTGCGGGTCCATGAGGGAGGCTTTGGAGAAGTAGCTGCGGGCTTCGGGAATGCGAGCGGTGTTGAGGTAGTAGGTGCCGACTGCCAGCCAAGTGCATGGTTCGTGGGGGTGGGTATCGGCGAGGTCGTGAGAAAGGGCGAAGAGGGCATTGGTGTGGCCGAGGGAGTGCAGAAGAGCGAGATGGAGCGGGAGGCAGGCGAAGTTGTACGGGTCGGTCTCGAGGATCGAAGAAGTGAGGGCCAGAGCTTGTGCGGACCGGGAGCTTGTATAGAGGATCTCGGCTTTGGCGAGAAGGATGTCTGGGTTCGAGCCGAGGTGGTAGTGTGTCGAGAGCGTTTCGATGGCTTTCTTGAACTCTTCCGGTCGTGAGTACTTCGATAGCCGGGTGAGGTAGAGGTTGCGAGTGAAGTCGGCGGCCTCTGATGCTGTGTCTGCTCCTCCTGGATCGGGCAGTATGCTGTCGAAGTTCAAGCTGTCGACGAAGTCCCATTCCTCGCCCGGACTCATCAGCGAGTTCTTCATCAGCTGATCGAAGGCCTCCAAGCACTGGATGTCGATCCTCACGGCACTTTTGTAGCACTCCTTTGCTCGGTCGAAGGCATTCTGCTTTGCGTAGCACCACCCCCTCAGATAGCACATGCCTGCCTCGTACTTGATGATGGATGAATCCTCACGATCCCGCTCCTCGCTTCGGTCGACCCTGTCCGTCCGACTTGGTAGCTTTGACTTTCCAAACTGTTTGCTCGAAATGCCGTTGCTAACATGCTGGAGCTTCCGTCGCGCCGAATCTGTTGTTGTTATGAGATGGACCGGATTCTTCTCGCCGAGCAGCTCGAGTGCATCATCATGCCGGTTCTGCTTCACGTGACAATGCGCAGCCAGGTATTTCGCGGCGGCCGATCTTTGAAGTAGGTCTGATCGCGAGACTAACGACAGTGCTCGAGTGTAGTTTCCAGAGGTGAAGTGGACCTTCGCGAGGGCGTATGCATCGTCGTCCGAGTCTGTTTACGGTCAGAAAGCGTCCAGTGTATGCATTCGTGTGATCGTACTTGTCAAAGCCAACAACTTATCGCCAACATATATCGCGGCCTCCCACTGTTGTCGATCCAAACACTGTGACTGCCATCGCCGTAGATATGCCTCCATGCTCTGTTTCAACCTGGATCGTTGGTGGGTTTGTTGTGAGATGAAGCATACAACCCCGAGCCCCCTGTACCTGCCGAATGTAAGTATATCTCCTGTTTGACTGCCATATTTGCAAGACGAAAGTAGAACTCGCGACTCGTGTTTGCTGCAACGGCGGGTATGGCGGGGCCATACGGCGTGCTGGAAGGTAGGCCGAGGCAGTTATGACTTACCTTCGACACTGCACTTCCTTTCTTTCTACATCACACCGTCGAACGCTCACTGGAGCGCGTACACTCCCACCGAGCTCCCGAACGACTCACCCACCAGCTACTCTTCAATACGACCATCGGGCAGCAACGCCACGGACAACAGCTTCATCCTGATCTCAACATCCACCACTTAGCCCGCCATGTCGGAACGCAAAGTCCTAACCAAATACTACCCCCCGGACTTCGACCCCTCCAAGATCGAACGCCGCCGCGGCCCCAAGCAGACCGGCCCCAAAGTCCAAACTGTCCGCCTCATGGCCCCCTTCGGCATGAAATGCACCTCCTGCGGCGAATACATCTACAAAGGCCGCAAATTCAACGCCCGCAAAGAGACCACCGAGGAGAAATACTACGCCATCACCATATTCCGCTTCTACATCCGATGTACGCGATGTAGCGCGGAGATTACATTCAAGACCGATCCGAAGAATATGGATTACGAGTGTGAGCGGGGCGCGAAGCGGAATTTCGAGGTTTGGAGGGAGGATAAGTTGAATGAGGAGACGGAGGAGGAGAGGCTGGATCGGTTGGAGCGGGAGGAGAATGAGCGGGATAAGATGGTTGAGTTGGAGAAGAAGACGGAGGATGCGAAGACGGAGATGGCCGTTGCGGATGCGTTGGATGAGGTGCGGATGAGGAATGCGGCGAGGGAGAGGGGAGGGGTGGAGGGGGCGATTGTGGGGGTGAGGGATCAAGGGATGGATGAGGAGAGGGAGAGGGTGGAGAAGGAGATTGAGGAGCAGGCGCGGTTGGCTTTTTTGAGTGCGACGGGGGAGAAGGTGAAGAGGGTTAGTGAGGAGGATGAGGAGGTTGGGATTGGTGGAAGTGGGGTGGGGAGTAGTGCAGAGGCGGATCGGAGGGCTATGCCACCACCACCTGCCCCAGTACAGGCGTTCCAGCGGCAGGCAAAAAAGAAGAAGGACTTCTCTGCTGCGCTGGGAATCAAAAAGAAGCCTGCGCTGGTGTAGAAGGTATCCGGCGGCGATCTCGTGGCAGAACCATCTGGTATCACGAAATAATGTTCTACGAAGTACGAAACCAGATATGAACTCAAAGAGAATAGATCTGCTCATCTTCCAGATAACTCAGAGCCGATCAATCACCTCAGGCACCCTCCAACTTGCCATTCTCGCAGAGCTCAACGTACTCCATAACACCTCTGGTAGCCTCGGCAAGGCCGACCTGGAACGGTTTTCGGGCAACAACCACAGTGGATGTATACCGCTAACATACCTATGTTCTCCACGTACGGCTATAGGTGCGAGAATATAGAGCTTCCCGTTCGCTCAGCTGAACACAAGCTCGCAACCGGCTGATCAGTACTGTGATGGGTAACCGCATGGGAATACCGGCTGCTGTACGTTTTTGCTTTTTTTTGCTCTCTCCTCTGGCTGGACATTTCTGTTGGCTCGGATGCAGACCCGGACGACGACGAAGTGAAAGGGACCATCAATGCCAAGCTTTTCGCAAACTCGGACCGGGCAGGCTCACGTGGAGCACGAACAGCTTACCTTTTGGCACGCAGCAAGAGTAGAACATACTTCGAGCTCTTCGCTCATTGTAGGCTACAAGAAGTCTTCGCTACTCACACAAAGGAGCAATACGCAGTCCTCTCAAATGTGCTCTCGTCCAGCATCCTGCAGCAACTTCTCCGGCCCCGCCCTGCTTTTCTTTGGCATCAACTTGCCACCCACCTTCCGCCGGAAGTTCTCATGTTGAGCAGCCAACTCGGTGTCAAAGAACTCCTCCAACACCCACTTCCGGAGGAAGCGCTCAATTTGCTCCTTATCATCCTCGTCGAGCCCAACAAACTCATTCACGAACTCCTCGTTGTGATTTGCCACTTTGCTTCGGCGTCGGCAAGCCATCCATGTGCTTCGTGGCGTTACTGCTGGTTGAGGAAGTGCCTTCCGTTGATGAGTCGGAGGTATCGCATTTGTCGGCCTCGGAGGTAATATGGTTTGGCTTTCTCATGGTTGCTGATATACCGGCGTATGACTGTCGAACGTGCAACTGGACAAAGTCACCAAGTGACTCTGCCAACCAGACTTCGGGTCCCCCTCAAGTTGTTACTGCTGAGGTGTCAGGACCGTGACCGTGACGTGGCCGAAGTGTGGACTGTCCATGCAGGTCGTAGTACTGTTCGTCACTACACAGTCTTGGTTACTCGCCGTGATGGTACTCCGCTCGATCGCACTCAGCTTCTTGCCCAGGTGAGCCATTAGTTCTATGCCGAAAGTAGACTAGTCTGGTGCCTCGAGCTCGATGGCTGTGCCACCGGCCTTGCTGTCGCCTTGCTGTCCACGTCTACAAACCTCACATGGCGGGAAGAGTCCTCGAGTATCAACAGCAATAGCATTGTTTGGTGCTCTTTTTAAGGACCACCTCCTTCACTCACGTCTTACAGCAGATTACTCATCGATCGAAGCGACGACCCGTGCTTCCCGCCAACTAGGATGCTCACGAGGCTACTGGACGACAACAGATTACCATCTGCCACCCTGGCGCCTGGAGAAGAACAGTCTGTACGAGCCAGCCAGCGTTGAGAGTGTTAAACGTCTTCTCCCGAACCCCGACGATTCTCGTTCTGCTTTGCTGCCACTCCTTCGTTGCGATGGATATCGGAGGTAGCGCTGTAGGAATTGCTTCACTTGGCATTCAGGTCTGTCAAGGTCTGTTGTCGTACTATGACAGCTGGAAAGGATATAATAACGACATCACCAGCACATATGGCTGTGTCGAAGACCTTCGCAGGACTTTCACGCTGGTACAGGAGTCGCTCACACGTCCAGGCCTGGACGTAGCACGAGCAGAACGTGCGAAAAAGTGCCTCGACTTATGCGTTGACGGCCTGTCTAGCCTCCAAAAGAAGCTTCAGAAGCTTCGTACTCATTCGGTTCCTCATGGGTTCCGGCAAAGGACGTGGGCTGAACTGCAAAAGCTCTACTATCCCTTCAGAGAAAGCACCCTAGTCAGGCTTCGGGAGATAGTGGGCGAGCTTCGTGGACAGCTGACTTTGGCCCTCCAGGTGCTACAGCTAGACCTCAGTACCAGCGCGCAACACACTATGGCACAAGTGGTTTCCCAGACGCAGTCTTTGTCGCTTGGAGTCCAAAATATCCTCACCGCCCAGCAAGCGGATCAGTACAGGAGGATTGTGAACTGGCTATCGCCGGCTGACCCGTGGACTAACCACGACTCCGCTCGTCGAGTACACGAACCTTTGACGGGAGTATGGCTGCTCCAATCCCAGCAGTACCGTAAATGGAAGACTGGAGTAGACCGGCACCTCTGGTTGCATGGCAAAGCAGGCTGCGGGAAGACCGTCCTCTGTTACACTATAATCGAAGATGTCCGACGTCACTGCGAGAGCCGTCCAAATGCCGGATTTGCGGTGTTCTACTTTACTTTCTCGAATAGACAGAAGCAAGATGGTCGGTCTCTTCTTCTTTCGTTAGTGGCTCAACTCGGGCAGACAGAGCCAGGTCAGACCATACTACGTCAAACGCACGACAATCACGCTAGTAGCGTGCCAGACTCGCACACACTCGAAACGATGCTGGTATCGATCATCAACAATCATGTTGAAGTGTATCTTCTGTTCGACGCTTTTGATGAGTGTCCCGAGGATGCTGATTCCAGACAGCACATGATGGATCTCCTTCTGCGGCTATCTCAAAAAGCCAACAATCTCAAGATCTTTGCGACTAGCCGTCAATTACTCGATATCAAGGCTTCGACGGAAGACCTAAACGTCGTTTCACTGTCAGTGAATACAAGTTTGGTGAATGTCGATATCAAACGGTACATAGAAGCCGAGCTTGTCCGTGATCGAAGACTTAATAAACTGCTGGATACGTCAAAAAACTTGATCACAGAAACTCTAACGCAAAAGGCGGATGGAATGTAAGCAAATAATCACAACGGCAGTGTGTATTGATTGGTTGGACACTGACATACAGTTTACTGTAGGTTCAGATGGGCATTCTGTCAGCTATTCGAGTTGAAGAAATTGAAGTCTACCAAGCCCAGTCGTCTCCGGGAAGCCCTGCAGTCGCTTCCCGCGACGTTGGACGAGACGTACGAGCGTATGCTTATGCAAATAGCAGAAGGCGATCGTTCTGACGCACTTACGGTCCTCCGATGGCTAGCATTCGAGCATAGGGCCCATAGGTCTCTCACCTTGAATGAGATCGCTGAGGCATGTATCGTTGATCCATCAGGAGATGGAGTTGTCGAAGTTGATGATCGTGGTGGAACAGAAGATATTCTCAAGATACTAGCGGGGCTAGTGATTGCAGAGGACACGAGAGTAAGACTTGCGCACTTTTCAGTAAAGGAATATCTCGTATCAGAGCGCATCCTTCGGGCAAAGCTTGCGACTTCCATCTCGAGGAAGGCCGGGAGCATCGATTCATTGCACAGAGCTGCTTGACCTATCTTTTGCATTACAGCAATAGTAGCCTAAAGAGTGTTTCGGAAGAAGACCTTATCGAATTCCCTCTACTCGAATATTCGGCAAAGTCGTGGTTCTCCCATGTCTCTCTTCAGAGACCGGATGAGGTCGGTCACGAAATGCGACTCTTGTGCTCGAACGAGTCGAGAGCAGACTGGCTCTGTGTACATCAGCCTGAGACACCTCGGGAGAAGCCATTCGAGGGTGTCATGCACGTCAAGCCTGCAATCTACTACGCCAGTCTGTTGGGTTTGGAGGCTGTGGTCGCTCAGCTATTGAGCATGGGCGATGATGTGGAAGTCCGAGCTGGAGATTATAGCTTCGCACTAAATGCGGCATCAGCAGAAGGCTACGAGCAGGTAGTGCGGATGCTACTTAACGTAGGTTCGGATCTGGCCCCGGGGGCGGAGGATTGCAGTACTACACTGCGGACAGCATCAGCAAAAGGCCACGAGAGAGTGGTCCAGACACTTACGGAGGCGGGGGCGGATGTGAATAGTACAGGAGAAGATCTGGAGTGCGCTGCACTGCATGGAGCAATCCAAGGAGGCTATGCGAAGGTAGTCCAGATGCTGTTGGCTGCAGGAGCTGATATAAATATGCTAGATGGAGAGTATGGCAACGCACTTGAAGCGGCAGCACGGCAGCGTCACGAGAAGATTGTGCAAATACTCCTAGAGGCGGGCGCAAACCCAGACCAGAGAGGAGAGTTCAATACTACGTTGGGATCGGCATCTGCGAACGGCCGCGACGAAACGATGCAAATGCTGCTAGATGCAGGCGTGGATGTGAACGTCCAAAGACCATGTGGCGGTACGGCGCTACAGTATGCAGCAAAATGGGGCAAAGAGACGGTTGTGCAGATGCTACTAGACGCAGGGGCGGACGTAAACGTGGGATGAAGACCACTCCACTACACGACGCTGCAAGGCGACGTTCTACGACGATGGTCCAGATGCTAATAGAGGCAGGCGCGTATCTGAATACGAAGGATCGGTATCATGAAACTGCACTGCAGCTGGCATCTAGAAGCGGCTACACTGAGGTGGTGCAGATACTTATAGACGCTGGCGCAGAGCAAGTCGACTTGTAGCATGCTGGTTCGGAGATGGAGACAATTGACACACGCTAAGGGCAGTGGTCGCAACTTCCACCGAACGCCTCAATTCGTTCGACATTAGCATCTGCATCATCAACATCATGATGTCTACAACTGTACATTGCTCACGATCTATACAACTCACAATGCCCGTATGTTAGCTCGGCCCCTTCTCCATCCCCTTCCACCCCCCATCAACCTCCCACTTCCCAGCCTTCGTGAAGTCGCCCACACTACTGCCAGACATATACCCAAACCGGAAGTACTCTGGCAGCATCTCGCTCGCCGCTGTCTCAACATTCTCGCCCTCATTCACCATCTCCTCCCTACTCCCAACCAAATGCCTCTCCCACATCCACATAAAGTTCCCACCATGCTTCTCTCCAGGCCAATAACTCCGATCATCGCCATATCCGCGAAACCGCTCGACATCATTCACCAGAACTGAGACGCCATCCCAACTAACATCCATCTTCGCATCCCAAACCGGCAGCGGGCCAAGATCGAACGTGATGTTCTTCGCCCCGGCCGTCAGCACACTTACCACAGGCCTCAGCGTCCCTTGCGCAGAACCTTCGAGAAGCGAAGAAGGTGTCTCGAGCACGCTCGCGAAACCCCATCGTGCGACGCCGTTGATGAAGAGGCCTAGCAACAATCCTTGGTATATCAAGGAGGGACGATTCTGGAAGCTGGTCCCAGGAAGGAGGAGCAAGGCAAGGACATAGTGGTGGATCCTCAAACTCAAACCCGGCAGCGCGACAAAGAACAATATCGTGCCCACGAACCCGCCATACAGCGCCAAGTACCGCGGCATCCGGCCCTCAACCCGGAAAGCCCATGCCTGGCCAAGCGCGATGAAGAAGATACTCAGCACCACTATCACCAACGCGGGAATGGCGCCTGGCTGCGCTTTGATATCGTGTGGGGTCAGCCGCTGCAGCGGGAGTTTATCGAAGGTGTAGTTATTCAGTGCGCCGAGCCAGGCCGGACCCAAGTAGAGAATCGTTTTCTCGAATTGCGCGGTGAGGTTCGTGAGGGTGCGCAGCGCGGTGTAGCGGTACGTGACCCAAGCGCAGAAGCAGGCTGGTAGAAACCGCCCGAGCGCGAGGGAGAGGAGGCCGGAGTAGGTTGTTAGGTTTGGCGGGTCCGAGGCGAGAGCTACGTGGAAGAAGAAAGACACGAAGATGGACCAGAAGAAGATCGCCGGGGAGGTGGTGAAGAGGGAGAGGAGGGTTGTAAACACGACTGTCACGGCTAGGGCGGGCCAGCGGAGGTCGGCGCAAGCTGCTCGCGTGCCGGTTAGGAAGCCGAAGGTGTGGGGGAAGTAGGAGTCGAAGGGGACGGATTTTATGCCGTGATGGGAGGATGCGGTGAAGGAGGATTGTTCGCCGGTCAAGGTGAGGACGCCGCAGCCGCCTTGGGCGTCGGTGATGAAGCCGGCGTGGAAGGCGGAGGCGCAGATAAAGCTGTCGCCGCGGTAGATGGCGTTGTTCACGATGGTATCTTCGAAGCCGGTTTGGTTGGATGTGGGTCCGCCTACGACTAGAGGTTTATAGACGACTTCTTGGTCGCCAACGGCGTGCGGGTTGTAGATTTGTTCGAGACCGCATTCGGCTGGACAGCGGAAGGCGAGGGTGGAGTTGGCGAAGGGGCGGCAGAGGTCGCCGTTGATGCCGCAGCCGTTCCTTTCCTCCCAGTAGCGGGCCTGGCAGCCCAGACGGATGGGCGTGCCGTGGCCGGGGATTGAAGCGGCGAAGGAGCTCTTCCACAGGACGAGCGAGAAGGCGAGGAGCCAGCTGAAGTATACTGCGAGCAGGAGGCCGAACTTGTGTATCTTCTTGGGAGCATAGCGATCGAGGAGTGCTAGAGGTGCGTGTTGTATCTTAGGAAAGATAGGATCTATGCTGTATATTCGTGGTGGATCTGGACCTTTTGTCCATGTGACTGTTGCTTCCCATGCACTCTTCGACCACGGCGGTATACGGTCTGATATTCGGTCCCGCCATGTTGCCTGATTGTGTCCAAGGTAATGGTCGAGATCTACGGAAGGTCGTTGCGGACCTCGTAAGGGCGCATCCGGTTGTGCCCCATTTACATCTACATCGTCGTCCTCGTCCGGCGAGTCTCGGTATGGTTCGTAGTCTTCCTCGTGATCCGCGAAACCGTTCGCTGCTTCCTCATCAAGACCTCTTCCCTGCGGATTCATCCTTGTGGCAAGCTTCGGATCGGTCGTTATTGATGCATTGCTAAGTCCGATCCCCGATGCTCTTGTCACACTCTCTTCAAGTGTTTAATCTGCGGAGTATGAGATCACAACGGACAACGAAAGCGAAGGTACATGTACTGGACCTATAGCTGTACCTGCATGCGTAAGGCATCCACATGGCAATGCTTGGCCGGAGCTTCTCCTTCAACAACCACGTGGCATGGACTGCAATGCAGTATTGTTTGGACGATCATGAACGGAAGCATTATCTGCTACGAAGATGCGTTCAAGCACAACAGGTACGACACATGTCAATGTCGCTCTCCAACCCCCTCCTCCGCTAAAGGGACCCGAGAGACCCCACCACCACGGCAGCGGAGCTCGGAGGAAGCCGAATACCTGCAGGAGCGGATCATCGAACCCTCATCGATTGGTAAGAAGGAAGGGGCCGATAAGGCGTGTTTATACTCTTTCACTCCCCGTCAACGTTCAGTAGTCCTCTGGTAAGAAGTCCATTGCTCTCTTCATCTCCTTCCATCTTCAACATCGCCCAGCATGGCTCCAGCGCAGGCCGCCGCAAGCATGAACACCACCACCTCCAAAGCATCCCCTCCAAAAGACCTGTCGAACCACTTCAGTCGAGGCGCCAAAGCTCGTAACGCGAGTCAAATCAAACAGTTCTACAAGTATTTCGCCATCCCCGGCATTGGCCAACTCGCTGGTGGTCTACCTAACAACCACTACTTCCCATTCGACACCCTCGAGGCCAAGGTCGCCCAACCTGCACGATGGGAGCCTACACCAAACAAGCCCATCGACCCACCCGCAGACGATGATGAAGCCAGCCAGAAGCTCTCGAAGCTGAACATCAACTCTAAGAACAGCTCCAAGTCATCCGCCGACCTCTACGTGCCGCACACTTCAGCCCAGAAGAACCCACTACTCAAGATCGACCTCGATACCGCCCTCCAATACGGCACTGCTCAAGGCTACCCACCTCTATACGCCTTCCTGCGCCAATTGACTCGCGAGAACTTGCACCCCAATTGCCCTTATGCTGAAGGGCCGGAGATCATTCTGACCTGTGGCAATACGGATGGCTTCAGCAAGGTCTTGCAACTGCTCACGAATGAGTGGAGCGCGGAGAAAGACTGGGTGAGGGACAGACAGGGCCTGTTGGTAGAGAAGTTTGCATACATGAACGCCGTACAAGCGGCGACGCCGAGAGGATTGAATGTGGTGCCAGTGGAGATCGACGACGAGGGCATGGTTGCAGAGGGCAAGGGAGGATTGAGGGAGGTGCTAGAGAACTGGGACTTCAAGAAGGGAAAGAGGCCGGGTCTGATCTATACTGTGACGTGAGTGACCACGAAACACTGATGTGTTCTCAATGCTAACCATAACGGCAACAGCATGGGCCAAAACCCAACCTCCGGCGTCCTCTCCCTCCAGCGCCGCAGAGACATCTACGCCATCTGCTGCGAATACGACGTCATAATCTGCGAAGACGACCCGTACTGGTACCTCCAATACCCCACGGCCACCGCCCTCAACACCACCACAACCGCCGACCCCACCAACATATCCTTCAATCCCTCGCAGCCCATGTTCGCCAACGCCGAGCCCGTCCCCGAAAACTGGAAGTCCTCCGGCTACGACTTCCTCGACTCCCTCGTCCCCTCCTCCATCAGCATCGACACCGAAGGCCGCGTCATCCGCCTCGATACCTTCTCCAAGACAGTCGCGCCAGGCTGCCGTCTCGGTTGGATCACCGCGCAACCGGCGTTTATCGAACGCATCCAACGGATCACCGAGACATCCACGCAACAACCATCCGGCTTCGTGCAAAGCATGATCGCCGAACTACTCCTCGGCCAGGACCCGGCGGACGCTGCTGCGAACAAGAAGAAGAAAGACAACGGTGAAGCCTGGAACGCCGCCGGCTGGGTCCGCTGGATCGAAGGCTTACGCGGGAATTACGAGCGCCGCATGAACGCCATGGCTAAAATCCTTGACGATGGTAAATATCTCGTCAAATCTGGTCGGCGCAACAGCCTCTTCCTGCCGACCACCTCCGAAGAAGAAGAAGACGAGTGGGCCGTCGTAGAAAAGACGCAGATAATGTCCTTCGACCTGCCCGTAGGCGGCATGTTCCTCTGGCTCCGCGTGCACTTCGAAAACCATCCGCTCTACCACCACTATGCTAAACATAACGAGCTTTCACGGCTAAGCCATGCGCTGTGGATCTTCTGGACGACGAAGCAGTATAAAGTGCTCGTGGCGCCGGGCACGATGTTTTCTCCGACGGAGGCAATTAGGAATGAGGAGGGGTGGAAGTTTTTTAGGTTGTGTTTTGCTGCTATTGACGAGGAGGAGCTTAAGGGCGTGAGTGAGAGGTTGAGGGATGGGGTGCAGGGGTTCTTTAGGATTAAGGAGAGGAAGGTGGTGGAGAAGTTGTTGGAGGAGGATGAGGCGGTGGGGGGGATGGTGGAGGGGGTGGTTAGTTTGGCTGCTTTTGGGGGATGCTAGACCAGGATTGAGAGGCTCGAGACTTGGTCGTGTATATGATGACAACGAGCGACATGAATGATTTATTGTCTGCATGTAGAACGAGAACACAAAGCTTTGACTCTAAACCCAGATCTTTCGCGAACATGCGGTTGCTGCGGTCCCGTTCACAAGCTGCACCCTGCTGACACGCTGACCTCCCCGGTGGCCGGATTGCGTTACGACTATCTATATTCTACATGCTACATCGCCATTGAACGCACACGACCCACGACCCACGACCCACGAATATAGTCCTGTAGTCGGAGCACAAAGCTATAAAGCATAAGTACCATCTCGCCCCATCACTTCACACCATCCCTCACCCAAGCACATCTCAATCTTCGATCTTCCCTCCCAGCTGTTCTTAGAACCATCACGATCAGGACAGCAGACAGTGACAATGCCCTTCACTCTCCACCCCCTCACCTCCTCCGACGTCCCCCGCTGCGTGGACATCTACTTCTCCTCTTTCCAGAACCCGCACTCCATCGGCTGCTGGCCTCGCGTCGCCTCCGTGAGGGAGTGGTGGGAGAATATGCTCTACACCGAGCTCGACGAACCGGGGGCGTATTGGTTGAAAGCTGTCTCTACTGGCACTGGCTCCGGCAACAAATCACCCTCTGGCGAGATCGCGGCTTTCGCGAAATGGGTCGAGCCAAAACCAGGCGTAGAGCCCGAAACCGACTTACCGGAATGGCCAGAAGGTGCGGATAATGCGTTGTGCGATGAGACGTTTGGGTCGTGGGCGAGACGGAGGAGGATTCTGATGGGGGCACGAGGGCATTGGTGTGAGTAGCCATCTTACCTTACCAACCACCAGCTTGTTCACCCGCTCACGCCAGACAGATCTCGAGATCGTAGCCACAGACCCGGCATACCAAGGTCGCGGCGCCGGCTCCCAACTCATGCGCTGGGGTCTCGAGAAAGCCGACACTCAAGGGGTAGAAGCATACCTTGAAGCTTCACCAGAGGCCGTGCCGTTGTACAAGAAACTTGGGTTTGCAGAGGCGGACAAGATCGACACTTTTATCAGCAATGAGAGGGTGAATGGAATGTGGTACCGGAATCTGTTCATGATACGGGAGCCTCCTCGGTTAGACCGTGGTGCGGGAAGCTAATAGTACTCTATGGGTACAAACACTAGTCGGAATCAGAAGCGTCGCCTTCTTCTGCGAGACCAGGTTCTTGCTTCGCCTTTTCTTCCGTCTGCTCGCGGATCCAGTCGTCAACTTTCTCGACGGCGGTGCGAGGTTCGTCTTTGTACCGCATGAGGTGGTTCTGGATCTCTGCGGGTGTGTAGGTGGCGTCTGGAATGTGCGAGGCGAAGTCTTCTGCCAGTTGTTCCAGTACAGCTTTCGCAGATCTGGGCTTGCTGTTGGCTGTTGTCCCGTTCGCGATCTTGTCGTCCAGGTGCCCGACGGCCGCTCCGTTGGTTATCTTCTTCTCGAGACTGCCGTTCGTGATCTGCTCAGGTTCGACACCAGAGTACATTCTCACAAACAGTTCGCGGACCTGCTCGTTCATGGCGTATGCAAACTCAATCTTACGATCAACACGACCCGGTCGTACAAGCGCTGCATCAAGCTGCTCGGGGTGGTTCGTCGTCATAATCAGCACACGGCCTTCGTGGCTCGCCACGCCATCGATAGCATTCAGCAGTCCAGACAACGAGATGCCAGAGCCGGATGACGGACGATTGGGTCCTTGACCACCTGGACCACCCTGACCACCTCCTCCGCCTCCACCGCGTTGGTTGCCGTCTTCATTCGGTGTCTGCTTGTTGAGCGACTTCAGCTCTTTCGCAAGATCTTTCAAGGTGAATTCTTCGTCCTTCCCCTTCTCCTTCTCATCCTGATCGGCGTCTCCTTCTTCCTTCGCTACGCCATTCGGCTTGCCGTTCTGCTTCCCGTTTTGCTTTCCGCCTTTCCCGCCTCTGCCTTGCTTACCTTTGCCATTACGAACCTCTCCCGCTCCACCTCCCTCCATCTTCCTTGACTTTGCTGCCTCTGCCGCATCAACGTCCTCCAGTAGAACGACACACCTCCTTGGTAAGCTGTTAAATAACGCCATCAAATCGCCTTCCGTCAAACTTGGCTCCTGCAGGCCAATCACGTAGATCTCCAGCCCAAAGATACCAGCCAATGCGAACGAGAGCGAAGTCTTCCCCGTCCCAGGAGGGCCATGAAACAGATATCCCCGACGGTACGGCAAACCACGAGTTGCATACCACTGCGGAGAAGCCGGGTGCAGGTACTCGTTCATGTCGTTGACTATCATATCCTTTTGCGTGTGGTCCAGAATAACGGTCTGCATTGGCCTAGAAGGACGGACAGAGACCTTACTCCAGAGTCCTCCGAATCGCTGACGCTCCTTTGGAAGAGGGTGGCGAATCGTTGTTGTCCCTCTAAGACGATTCAACGACCACATCTTCGCGACAGCCAACATCTCCTTGATCGGTTCGATACTGCGACCAATGCAATCGATCTGGATCATATCCTCCTCCTCCAGCTTCCCGAGCGCTGACCCTTCCTGACCCAACCTCGAATGCTTGGATCGACGGAAGATGAACAGACGCCGATTATGCCAGATGAAGTGCCGTCCATAATATGGCTCATACCTTGGCGGCACTCTTGCAGACCACTTCTGAAAGTCGAAGTATCCATCCTCTGACAGCGCATTTGCCTCCGTGGCCTCGAACTCGTTCTGCGCTTTGGGTCCGCGCTGCGTCTTCGCTGTGGCCCGCCGATCACTCGCCAAGATCTTCGTCTTCGCCATCCAGTCGAGTGTCATGTCGAACAGATCATCCTGCTGCTTGATGAAGACCGAAGAGAAGAAGAGGTATCGAAACGCACGGCATGCCTTGCCGTACAAGAACTGTCCGCCTTTGATTGCAGCGAACGAGACGAGGCCGATGGAGACGAAGAAGGAGATGTCGATACCGGTGAAGGCATGGACGTAGCGAGAGATGAGGCTGTATCCTGGGATCAAAGCGTCGAGAATGCTGGGTGGAAGTTCCGTAAGAGAGAGTGGTTCCGAAGCGTTACCAGATCGTTGTGCCAAGTTCATGGCGTTCGTGAGCTTTCGCATGTCCATCTTGCCTAGACCAAGGCGTTGCGCCTTGAGGATCAGCAAGGTTGTTGTGCGTTGCCTTCAGGATCATCAAGGTTACTGATTTGGTCGTAAAGGGCAAGATGTACGATAGTACGCAGATCGCCTTCTTACAGACTCCAAATATCCTGTATTCTTAACGCCTATCGCTATGCAGATGAAAAATCAAAGGAGACAGACAAGTTTGATAGCAAATAGAAGAAAATGCAGACGCCTGCCTGAAGATGGAAATGCTTCGGCAATCAAGAAAGTTTGCCACCACTCAAGCTCAACGCCACGCACCTTGTCGACGCATCTCAGCTGCCTTGAAGCTCAACTCAACTTCGTCCCTGACTCATCGATGGAATGCATCTGAACTTGCAGATGTCCAGGCAGGAGCCAAACAGTGGTCGCAAGTGCTGAAAGAAAAGACGTTTCGATACAGGAGGTTGGAATCAATCAGCTCGTGCCTGAAGACTGGACAAGCCATTATCTTGTGGCCAAAAAAGACTCGAACTTGCAGTCGACGTGAAACAAAAAGATATCACTCGGGAGTTCACCACACTGGCTATATCTCCCCGTCCTCACACCCGGTGAGAAAGGTTACTGTACATAGACCGGGTCACCCAGACCACGCCATCCCGGCGCCTGCCATCCGCAGGATTTATGAGAAGGGTTAACTGAACAAGATATGTCTCCCTCAAAAGTCCTGCCGAACAATCCCGAACTTCTACGGTTTACATTTGAAGAAAATCTCACTAAAGGACAAAAACTGTGACGAGCAAGTTGCAGAACAAACATCTGCCTTTTGAAGTTTCATATACGAACGGGAAGAAGAGCCGCATGTCAATGGTCTCATGTCGAAAGCCACAATCATGATCTATGCCGCCTCAAAGCTTTCTACAACCCACAGGAACCAGCGTGCAGACCGAAGGGCTCCCCACGATGGACTTGCTATCCAAAGGGTACTTGAGCCCGGACCTGCGTCTTGCGACCCGATCCACGACAAGAAGCGAACGCCAGCTCATGCTCCGATGAAACACGCAAGGCTATGCTACAAGAATCGGAACGTGGCTATCGGCCGTGGTGATGCGCATGCCTGTGGAGGTGACGCTTCCAGCCTGCCGGAGCTGTCTCGGTAGCGGTCACAGTGACATCAACTTCGGTGACGTATAGCTCGATCACGGTGTTGCCTTGGGTGATATAGCTCACAGGAGTTGGAGCCGGGGGTGGCGGCGGCGGCGCTGGTGCGGTAGTGACGATGGACTCGACTGCGGCTGGTGTGGCAGCTGCTTTGCCGATATCGTTTCCGTCGGTTACCATGGCGACCACAATACCACCTTGAGCCGTCTTGGTTGACTCTGGGTCGGCTGGTGAGTATGTGAGGGTGGGTTGTGAGAAGGTCTCTGGTGGCGCAGATGGTGCGATGCCCTGGGTCTCTTGACCTTGACGTCCAGCAACGGCGTAGGAAGTGGCTTCCTCTGGGCCGTACTGGACAGGCACATCAACCGCGAGACCTTGACGTGGGCCTTCGGGGTTGTCCTCCTTCAAGCAATCGGGAACGTCGAATGTGCACTTGGCCGCATCGGCATCGCTCTGGATGTCGAACAGTGGGCAGGCTTCGATATCGCCGGACTCGTCTTTACAGGTGTCGAGAGCGCTTTGCAAGAAGTCTGCGGATTCCCAGCCCATGATGAAGTCGCCGTGATAGCCCGTTCCAACAGGATCTCCGTAAGATAGTAAGAATTGACCAGCTTCACCAGCGAAAGCGTTCGTGGCCCAGATGGTCTCGTAGAACAGGAAGGGGTAATGCTCGTCGTACCCGTCTGGGCAGTTGCCTTCCTTCACGAGACTTGGGTATGCCATGTGCGATTTGTGATCGTCGGAATCCAGCTCGCCATTGCCGCAGCTTGGGAAAGCCAGCTCGAGGCGGAGGCCATCAACGCAGTTTGCATCAAGGTAGTCCTGAGATGGCATCACATGGCGGTAGAGCGACGGCTCAGGATCCTTGACGTAGTTCAGACAGTTGAAACCAAGAGCGCGCTGTTGCAGGAAGAACTGATCATCGGTCGAGTCGGTAGGCCAGAAGCTGAGCTCGGTATCCGGGAACGGTCCGGTGAAGTTGCGAACAGTCGGGTTGCCGGCCAGCATCTGGAAGCCTTCAGGGAAAGCTTTGACCTGATCGAGGTAGTAGAGGTAGTATCTGCGTGGTCGTTAGCATGTGAGCTAAAAAGGTGTGCACAGGTTACGTTACATACACGAGCATGCCTCCGACTTGCGGAACCATCACAGTCGTGCCATTGTCGTACGCGAAATTCATGATCGGCGTCCAGTATGCGCTGTGATCCTGGGTGACCTCGCAGGCAGTGCAGGCGCCATCAGCAGTGAGCGTCTCGTATGTCGCATCCCAGGAAAAGCCTATAAAAGTCAGTCGCCTGTCTTGCGCAACCAAGGAACCACTTCTCACCTCCACCGCCGGTAATGGTATGTACATGGGCGCTGATGTCGCCGGGATCCACGATGGGGTCGAGGCGCGCAACGCCGGTCTGCGAGCGACATGGCATGCGCCAGAATGCGCTTACAGTGCCTGAGAAGGCCGCTGCAGCAGTGAGGATCGCCTGCGATGTCTTCATGATGATGGCCGACCGTCAAGGTGGGAAAGGTGTATGTGCAGGCTGGGCAAGGCAACCAGCGCCTGGTGGAGGTGGCGTTTCGCTGGCGAGAGATCAACTCTCGGCTTGTCTTAGTCGCAAAGAGTGATGTCGATTTCGATATGGAGGCGTTTTTAGCAACGTGTTGTTGTGTCGCTCGCGTGGCAGTGGTGAAGAATTTGGCTGGCACCTTGCTTGCTCGGCTTGATCGTTTGACCTGTGAACAATCGGTGAAATGCGAATGGACCGGCCTGCTATTGATCACAATAGCTGTCGCAATGCAACGACAATGGCTCGTCTGACGTGGCGGTAAAGACTGGTTGTGGGTGAAGGGGTGACTGAGTATCGGTTGATGAGGATGAGTGCTGGCTCTCACAGAGAACGATGAAGAGGTTGATTGTGTCTTCAGCACTTCTATTAACGGAGGGATGTCGGAGGCAGAGACGCCAATGGATTCTCGGACAAGGATCTTTGAAACTTAGAAAACCACCTCATTGGTGCAAAGGACACGCTTATGCAGGTCCCGAAGTCAAACGCTGAAATTGAAGGCACACCTCCAGCTCCTGGAAGTGTTTCCTCAGCCTCCTCCATTCTGTTATCTGGTGCGCGGCACATGATTCCCAAGCCGTGTTCTGTGAACTCGTTGATCTCGGCGACATGGCACAAATTTCACGAGTGTTGGCAGCACAAACGATCGCTCCTGCCTACGCCAGCAAACGCTTGGTCGTTCTTGCCGCCAATTGCTGCTCGTTTGCTTAGGGGATCAGCAGGAGTCCTTTCATTGACTCCATAATTCATATCACGTTCATCCATACCACGACGTCAAGCGCCGGGAAAGTCACGGTTGCACATCAGGATCGACTGCACAGCCACTGCCGCTGCCGCGCTACAGGTGTATCATGAAGCTTAGCTGGTGCACTCCGAGACACCTAAGACATCGACTCCGTGTTCTACTTAAAATTGTGCACTTGGCGCCCACGGATGCTTCTGCTATAACATCTGGGATCACCCCTCTCATGTTCGTCGCCGCGATTCATCCGGGTCTTCCGAGGTTCGAAAGGACCCGGTCTCGCCGGTATAGACTGAATCTTGGAAGGCGGAAGCTGTACACCAGTGGCTATCGAAACGGATGCTGTGCGAGATGATGCCGTACACCGTCTAGAACAATCTAACTCTGCAGTGTACATCCCTCTGTGCCTCTGCTGTCATGCTCGAGACTGAGACATCGTACGCTTGTGCCTGAACCTCGGCAACAACCCAGTGAAGTATGCTCGTCGATTGACACGATATCTATCTCCGATTAAAGTTCATATACCTAGAGCCAATGAATAACAGCAAAAGATTGCTCCCAATATAAGCCGTCAAGATCCCAAGATCTCGCCATCTCGTGTCCCAGCTGATCCCAAACTGGTCGTAGAACTGGTCACCGACCGCGAACGCGCAGTAGGAACAGTCAGAGGTCTGGTTGTTGACAAGGTAACCAGGCCCACCAGATGCGAAGAATTGCGACATGTACTGGCCGCACGTCTGTCCTGGTGGCGATGTGAAGAGGTTGAGTTCCTTTGGGGTACAGACGACGGGGAGATCGTGGAGTTCGGTAGCCACGAGGCCGGAGATGAGGCGGGTGAAGCTGTGATATAAGTTAGTAGGGTAGTTGAGGCTGAAGATGCGTGAAGGAAGCTTACGGAACGAGTTCGTACAGCCAGGACCGCCAGAAACCTGGTATTTGTGGCTTCGGTACTGCGACACCGCAGAACAAGGCGAAGATGACGATGATGAACGGATTGAGAAGGACAGCGATGAAGGTGCTTGGCGTCCATGCGGAGATTGCTTGAGCGAGAGTGACGGAGAAGAGCTCGGTGATCAACACGTAGAAGAAGTTCAGGCCTGCTCGCGAGGAGGCTGGGTTGAGGCCGGGTCTGTAGGCAACGGTCAGTCGTTGCTGCATCTACCGAAGGTTCGGGAAACTTACATGTAGTAGATCGGCAGGAAGAAACCCACGGCACATAGAAGGCTGTACGGCATTTCTGCGATGACCATGGAGAGCGCGAACGGGAACTGTTTGTACGTCTTGGACGCGCTCTCGCGGTAGAAGATGAGCCTAGAGAGGTCTGTGTGCCGTCAGTAAGCATCTCCTGATGTTCTCGATGATGAGACTCACCATATTTCGGCTCAACCTGCGCAAGAATCAAAGCCGGCAGCACCGTAACCTGGAACATGATGAAGATCCGATACTGCAGACTTGTCCTCGAATCGTCCAGATTCAGAAACATCAGTCCAGTCAAGAGAGCAATAATAACGTGATTGAAAAGCCTGGTAAATCCGTAGTTGGGGCTCCGGTAGAAGGCCTTCAACTGCCTCTTGGTAACGACCTTGATTTGATGCCACAACGGTGTTGCGTACTCCTTCTGTTCCACTGCAGGCTGCCCTGCAACTTCTCTCATCCTATCTTCTTTGATCCGTAGGATGACCTCTTTCGTCTCGTCGAGCTCTTCCGACTCGTTCCAGATCTCGCCCCAATCTTTGTCACCGATTCGTGCTTGTTGGCCAGCACCAATGGCGTCCAGCATCCACTCAGCTGGATTTGCGTGGGGAGGGCAATCTGCGCCCTGCTTCAAGAAGTACTCTCGCAGGACGTGTGCGTCTTTGCCGATGTCGCCGAAATAGACTGTCTCGCCGCCTCTTTGTAGAAGCAATAGTCGGTCAAAGTTCTCGAAGAGGGAGGCATTCGGCTGGTGGATTGTACAGAGGATGGCCTGTCCGGCCGCTGCAAGCTTCCGGAGAAAGCGGACGATGTTGAAAGCACTTTGGCTGTCCAACCCTGAAGTTGGTTCGTCCAGGAACAGTAGTAGCTGTGGTTTAGCTGCAAGCTCGACGCCAATAGTGACTCGTTTGCGTTGTTCGACCGCAAGTCCAGCTTCTGGGTCGCCGATGATTGCATCTGCAATGTCTTCCATCTCAAGCAAAGACAGGACTTCCTCCACGTAAGCATGCTTCTCCTCGAGAGAAACCTCATAAGGCTGTCTAAGCTCCGCAGAAAACCGCAACGCCTCTCTCACACTCTGCGTGCCCTCGAGCACATCAAGTTGTTCGGCATAGCTAGTACCTCGTTGAAAGTCTGTCGAGAGCGGCTTGCCGTCCACCAACTCTGCTCCACCAATCACGCCAATAGTCTTCCGCTGAGCAAGCACATCGAGCAATGTGGTCTTGCCAGCACCAGAAGCGCCCATCAAAGCCGTCAACTCACCTGGCCTGACATACCCGAAGATATTCTTGAGTAACCGAAGCTGGCCAGACTTTACGGGTACATCGTATGTGAGGTCTTCCCAAGTTAGAACTGCGCGTGACTCGATCTTCAGCTCGGAGCCCTGCTGGGCGGTATCGTCTCGACGTCGATTATTCCTGTTGGTCTCTAGTTTCTCGTTTAGTGCCTTGCGCTCTTTGTTGCCTTTTGCGAAGAATGTGACTGTTCGTCCAGCTGCGCCCCATTTGATATACTCTCCAAGCCATGCATTCGTGGCAAGGAAGGCCGCAATAAGAACCACCATTATTCCATAGTTCCGCCAGAGGTCCCCTTTATTATACTGAAATGCTTGCTGAATGTAGTCCGAGCCACTCACTGCGATGCTGCCGGCTTTGCTACCTGCGAGCGTGCAGACTTGACTGTCTATGTTTCCATAGCCCGGCCCGGATGGTACCAACGATGTGCCCTCGCAAGTCAGATCGATGTGGCCAAACTCGTTGATCATCATCGCAGCAAAGCCAAGGCCGAGAGCGTTGATATAGAAGATCCAGCGAAGCCAGACCTGCGAGTCGGACCATTGGATGAGATAACCTCCGGTTAGGACGAATAGTGTGATGACTGTGGCGGCCAGCTTGATCGCCGAGTCGAAATCAGGACACAGGCATCCAATGGTTCGGAAGAATAATGTGATCGCGAGGTAAGCAGTGAGAATGACTAGGGTGAATGTGAAGAATGCTCCTGCTTCGTAAACGAGACCACACATGAAGTAGACCAAGATGCTGAACACCGTAATTTGCACTGCTTGGAAGGCAAGATCGACGGCGATCTGGGCGATCCAGAGGGCTGATGGCCTGTGAAAGGTATATGCTCGATGTTTGTTAATGATAGGTCGTCCCAGCATAACACCCGCAAGCTCGCCGAAGGCCTGGAAGCAGTTGAACAGCAGACTGATGAATAGCACACCTCCACGAGTGAACGCTCCTGCAGATGTGCGAGGTTGTTGAAGCCAGACGGTACCGATGACAATGGCGATGACCACGGTGGTCACCCACCCCACCACCAATGAGAAAGTGTCTTGCCATTTGAGGATGAATTGGCGCTTCATCAGTGCCCAAGTCTGAATGTGGAAGGGAACAGAGTACACAGTCTTTGCACGAGTGTGGCGCTTGCCCTGCGACACTGCGGTCAGGAAGTCCTCATGGATGTGCTTTTGCTCTGCAACAATCCTCCTGTATTCGGCGATCTCCTCAGTGATCTGTGTTGCAAACCTCGATTTGTGAAATGCCTCGACAAAGCTATCAGGCGAAGATGGTGCGTTAGACTCATTGCGACCCTCTTGGTAGTCACGCTCGAAGGGATCGGTGCAACCCGTGAGATAATCGGGAGTTGTTTGTCGCGGCTTTGGCAAGAACCCTAGGCTCTCAAAATATGCTCTCGCATCCTGTGTGGGTCCCAGGAAGACCTGTCGACCTTGGTCAATAACCATAACTTTGTCGAATTGAGCATAGATGTTCTCCGAGGCCTGGTATAGCGACACGAAAGTTGTGGTCCGGTAAATGTTCGTGATAATTCTCAGGGATTTTGCATAGTCCAGTGCAGTAGAAGCGTCCAGGCCGCGGGTAGAGTTGTCGTAGGAGTACACAGCACCGCCAGTGATCATCGTCTCTGCGAGCGAGACTCGCTTTCTCTCGCCACCAGAGATACCGCGCACGAAAGGGTTGCCAACGATCGTCTTCTTTGTGTGCTCAATGTTGAACATTTGAACGAGCATGTCTACGACTTTGTCCTTGAACTCACCAGCGCTGAGACCTTCAGGCCGAGTACCAGGGACTTTCGTCTCCAGTGCGAAGCCAAGTGTTTGCTCTAGATCGTTCCGTTAGCTGCGAGCACAATGGGCGATACGACAAATGGGAGTCTACTCACCGACCGTCAACGTCGGATGATGTATGTCGTCTTCCTGACAATACACCGCCTCACCACGATACCTCTTCTCGAACTCTGCCGCCGTGAATGGACCGTACGTGACCTCACCATCGATGGTAGTATAGCCAAACCGCTGATTTGCGATCGTCTTCAAGAACGTCGTGCACCCACTGCCTGGCCTACCTAGCACCAAGACCATCTCCCCAGGCCTGACCACACCTCGGAAGTTCTGCAAGATACTGACCTCCTTCCCCTTCTTGTTGGTCGGTAGCAACTTCATCACCTGTCGGAAGGGAAATAGAAAGAAATTGGTAAACGCATCAGGAAACGTCGGCACATTCAGCCTTGTCCCTCCCACGCCCTTCACGGTCAGGTTGTCCCATACCACACCAATCTGTTTCGATTTGATGCCCGCCTCATCTTCCAGCTGTTTGTTCCCTCGCAATGTATCTTCAAGATTGAATGGATCCGAATCTTCGCTCGAGTCTGACCCAACCGCCTTCTCGACATCCTGAACACCACCCTTCTGGCTCTTCGCGCGACTCTGCGTCCTCGACAGCTTCCGCGAAGCCTGAGAGGCTTGACTCAACTGCCTCTGCAGCTCGGCAAAGTGTTTCTCAGCACTGAGAACATTGACGCCTTTTTCGCTCCTGCCATCGTCCGAAGATCCACGATTAGATGGCACATATGAGTTGACCGCCGTCTCTTTCTCGATCTCCTCCGATATCTCTGAACTGTGAATCCTGATATCCGGGTTCGCACGTTCCTCCGTTACTGGCTCGTGCGGGTCGTTGGTCAGCCGCGTCGATTGGCACCCGTGGTGGTTGCCAGGATGATTAAGGTGTAGTGCCCCCTCCACCTCTTCTTCGAACTTCTCCATATCTTCCTATCGAATCTACCGAAGCTACGCCGTCTTCTCTATGTGATGCTCACTGGAATGCAAAGACACACACACGAACCACCAATGTTAGCTCCGCGACATGGCCAGATGAAAGGGAAAGCAGAAGAAAGATATGAAGTCCGCGAACTTAGCTTGTCAATGCCGAATACTCGGATCTCATGCACGTACGGGAGGCACGCCGGTGACTGCATATGTTTAGCAGGACGCCGCGCCGGATATCAGTACGTCCCATTGCCGAGCTCATGAGCAAGAAGAGATTGATATCGAAGTGCCCTAACACCCAAGCCGGGGTTACACTACCTTCAGTACCCCACTCAACGCCACTACTGGGCAGAGCCGCCGCTTAAGGTAGCTCGAGAGGTGCAGTCGTTCTTCGATGATGACGAGAAAGATACGAGCGGTGAACGAGAACGACCGCGTTTAATTTGATTGATTTGATCAGGATACATGTACCTACCTAGCCATATGCACACAACCAAAGACTCATTGTTATCATTTCCGAACCCCGAACGACCACCGCGCCGCGCTCAATCGTTTTTCGAATACAACGTTCGCAACGGTCCCCACCAAAAGTTTCCCAAGACCCCATGGTTATCCCACCCATAAGCACGCGAGAGCTCGTGGTTCTCCGCTCGCCCACTTTGTCGGGTGTCTGCGTCGATTACAAATCCATTAATGTCGGGCCCGCTCTCTGTCAAAAAGAGTATCAAATTCCGTGATGCAATCCTGAATGTTAATGAAAATGTTGATGACAGCCTCGTGTACGGCCCAAGCAGTAACCGTTGTTCCGACGGTCGCGATTAATAGCACATAATCATTGCTTTTCAACATCACGAATTTGCGGTGCATTCGTCATATCGTGGTCCTTGCTGTCGCGTCCAGCTGAGGATCGCGTCGTAGTATCTCTCCGTCTGCCCACACGATCTAGCCACTGCTCGGCGGACTCCAGGGTGAGTTGCATCGTCTGGCTGACCTGGGATATCATGTCGAGTCCTTCTGTGGCGAAAGTGATCATGCGATGAGCACCTCTGCTAGTCTCGCTCCCACCAGTGTGCGTGTCCGAAGCGACACGCCATCGCTGTGGCAAGGACATGAGCTGCGTTCGGACAAAGTGACGTGCATTTTCCGGCAATGCTCCACCCGCATAGCTCGAGATGGACGTTACGACTTGTTGCATGGTGCGCCATATGTTCTCGGAATGCTTCTTGATGACTGCAGCAAGTGCGCGCGCAGCTTCGTCGTGGTCTGGGGTCTGTGGTCGTTCGCCCTTCTCTAAAGTGGCGTCATGGTTGTGGTGCCAAGTGTCTCGTGCTTGATCGTAGTCTTCCAGGACCACGGTCAAAGCCTCCGACATTGTCGAGATATGCTCCGCTTGACGCGCGAGGAATGCTAGGCAGCCTCTAAGGTTTCGTCGCGACGTCTCACTGAGCGCGACACCCAGGCCAGATGTCATCACCAATACTTGGGAAGACCAACTCTGGCCTTGTCCCGTTTCGCCATTTTGTGCTTGCCTCTCTGCGCTCGCTGGGCTCTCTTCTTCGCGGTATGACGGTGGTTTGCTTGCACCATAGGCAGGGAGCTCTTCAGCGCCGTAGTGTTGCATATGGCTGGGCGTCCCATCCGACTCTTTGTCCATGACTCGTCTTCTTTTGCTTCTAGGATCGTCTTCGCCTCTTTCCAGGTCACTTGAGTGCCGTGTATTGCCTCCGTAGTACCACCTCATGCCACTCTCCACGCCAGTCACCCTTCCAACAGTTCCCGCCGTGCTGGCAACTGGTAAAACGATTCTATCCTCGATAAGCTTCGCTCCCGCCTGGACGAAGCGTGGTGAAAAGTCCTTCGTAGTGGAATACGCGCTGAGCGAGCCATTGATTGTGCCGGATACCCATGGGTGTGCCTTCGCAAATAGTTGAAACAGAGGCTCTTCCTCGCCGTGGGAAGTGCGCACGGGTCGGGCTACACTCTGGTTGGACTCGGAGGCTTTGGGCAGCGCAGGAGATCGGATGAAGTCTACACTGTTAGTGGAACTCGTGACCCAGGACTACAGAGATACTAACCGGGATTACCGAGTCCCGAAAGCGCTTCCGCAGCAATGCGCACATCTGGATCGTCCATAGATATACTAGGAGACCGCACGGCTTGCTCATCTATGCTCATGGCGCTTCCAACTTCCGAGGGGCTTGCGACCGCCGCCTCGATGCTTCTTCGTTGTCCATTGGCGGATTGTGGTCCAGGATCGATGCGTGGTAGACTGTTGACCGATCTGGGAGACTCCTGGCCCGCCGTCGAAGGGCGGAAGCCAGATAGCCGTGGAGAATGGTGGAAGTCAGGTGAGAGCACGGTCTTCAAGTCCGGCAACGTGATCTCTGCCGTCGCATGTGCGTGGCTGACATCTGTCTTTGGTACTGAGGGGAAAGTAAGGTCGGCAGAATTGTGCGCGACGTACGAAGGCGGTCGGGGTTGTTGCTGCTCCATGATGCCGTCACATGGCAGGGCTCGAGTCTAGGTGTGGGAGGTCGGCGCGAACCCAGTGCTTTTGTTATAGAATGAGTCGGTCGTATAAGGATTGTCGTCCCGTCTGAAGTGTGAAAGGAGTCGTTGAGGGCTATGAAGTGGAGTTGTGGTGATAAGTGGTCCATGCGCAGTTTAGAGCGATCATGTGAAAGCTCCGAGGCTTGCACGTGCCTATTTATCCGTCTCATGTCGAGTATACAAAAACAAAAGACAGCTACTGTTAGGCTTCAAAGCGACATTCATCGTGACTGTACGCTTGTTTGTCACGTGTAATGAGATATATATGTGCCATGAGAACGACGGAACGGCAATATGTACAAGTTTCGGTGCTTGGTAGAATCTAATGTCGTCCTCACGAGCTGTTGACAGTCTGCTGAGTCCCGATATTGCTCCCGCTCATCTGCACAGAGACGCTCCCCGAATCCGCAGGGTACGTCACCTCGAGAGATAACTTCTCCTTCGGCCACAGCGTAACATAGTTGTCGGTCCACAGCACCGGGTTGACATCGTCTCCACTGGCATCCACGAGATTCAGACGGATGAAGAACGCAGGCACGTCGGCCGTGTTCTCCAAAGTAACACTCGAGCTCGTCGACGATGAACTTTCAACAGTAGCAGACACGGATGCTGCCTTCATGGTATTGAGCGCGGTGAAGTTGGCCCACTCTGACACGGGTGTGGAGAACCACGAGGACTTTTTCCATTCCAGCTTGTCGGTGGATGTTGCGAGCCAGTAGACGTTCCGACTGAGCACTGCACCATCTGAATCGGATAGAATGAGTCGCAGGAACGCAATATCCTTGATTTTGTCCAGGCCAGGCACAGAGGCCACGCTCTTGCTTGTGTTGGGCTCGGTGTCCGCAGACACAGTCTGTGTCGACAGCACTTTCCCGCTCAACTCCATCAACTCCATGTCAATCTTACGACTGCCTTGCTTGTCCAGTGAGTGATTAATCAGGTAAACTTGACCACCGTGATACCCATAAGCAACATGCTCGATACGGCTGCCCATCTTCGCACCGAAGTATGCACCAGCCGGGTGAAGATAGTAATCGAAGAGGTTCCAGTGCAAGCCTAAACCGGAATGGTAAACTGTGTCAGCAGTGTCTTAGACAAGGTCACCCGCAGACATGTGACAATGGTCACGGTCACCCTTTGATCCGTCGAGAACTTACTGGGCCACGCATTGTTCAACATCCAATAGATCGCACCAGTCGCAGGATGATCGGCGTTCCACTTCGCCGAGTAGCCCTCAAACTCAGATCGAGTCGCCTCGTAGTCCATGATCTGAGCTTTCAGCAGGTAGTCTTCGAGGTCGGAAGGCTCGCCATATCGGTTGAACAAACCCTTGTCGTAGATATGTCTGTCGAAGAACGATGATGCATTGGTTGACATGTGGTATAAGCCTTTTCGAGGCTTCGTCCACAGGTCGGTAAAATCATCGTCGCTCAAGAACTTCGTGAGACTTCCCATCTCAGGTGTGCCAACTCCGGAACCCAGCTCTGAGCCAAAGCCAAAAGCCGCACCCAGTTGGTTGCCGAACCAGTAGTTTGGTGGTACCCAGTCGTACGGGCCAGGCATCTTGAGTCCTGATGGCCCAAGAATTTCGGGGTAGCCTCGCTGGGCGGCAGAGCAGATAATCGGGCTCTGCCAATCTAGATCGTCCAAGGCGTCCACATAGATGGCTGTTGCACGGTCGTCTGGCCAATAGTCGCTGCCCACGAGGAACGCTAGCATGCTCGGATGAATCTGCATCATGGAAGCCTCATGCCGCATAGAGTAGTTGGCGGTCTGGTAGTCGTTGTCGTTCCACAAAGTTGCAGTAACATCCTCGTTGTACTTCCAGGCCTCCCATTTGTCTGTGGACAATGTTAGCTTGGAGAATGATTTACGCCGATGTGATTTCCAGAGCGGTGTTACTTACCACAGCATTCCCATCCTGCCATGACCATCAGCCCAATGCGGTCAGCTATATCATACAGCTCTGGCTGCTCTTGCTTGCCCTCCAGGCGGATGGTGTTCAAACCCATATCCAGGACGTATTGTGCTTGAGCCTCGAACTTTGCCTCATCCCACCGAAGGAACAGATCTGGTGCATATCCTCCACCCAGAACCTGGAAGGGCTGGCCATTGACGAAAAAGATGGTGTCGTTATGTACATTCAGCTCCTTCGTGACGTGTCGAATGCCAAAGTTCGCCGTGTCAACTTTGTCCGAGACCGAACCATGAACGCTTACAGAAGCACTAGCCGCGTAGAGAGGTTGGTCTCCCCATTGGTAAGGCCACCAGATCTTTGCACCCTTGATGGTTGCGGATGTCGAGATCGTGCGAGTCTCTTTTGGACCGAGCTTGAATGTCTGGCTCAGTTGGCCAGTAGTTTTGCAGCCATGACCGGTTATCGCGCCCTCTAACACCCCACTAACGCTTGCGTCCTCCAGATTGGTGATGTCAGCTTTCAGAGTAACCTTGACATCGCTGGCACCAGGCTGGTAGTCGTTGACGATGCGAAGTGGCCCCATGAAAAGAGATTCAGTCTGCTTAAAGCTCACATCTCGCCATACGCCAGTACCATTGTCCGGAGGATAAGGATTCCAGTCCACAAAACCCTGCGCAAAGTCCTGATTGTAGTCCGTCGGGTATGCTTGAATAACTAGAGCATGCGCGGTGGAACCCGAGACGATGTCTGTGATGTCATATGTATGTCCACCGTAAGTACCAGCTTGCAGTTTCTTGTCGGCAACTTTGTGCCCGTTGAAGTAGATGTCGGCCTTCGAAGTTATGCCATTGGTCTGCAGAAAGAGATGTGTAGCCTTTGGCAGCACCATATTGAAGGCATAGCGGTATAGCCACGGGCTATAATAGGGCAGATAGTCGACTGTAGTCTGCAGGTTCTTGGAGTAGAAGAGCTGATTGGTGTTGTATACACCAGCTTCGAGCAGACCGGCGAAGACCGTGCTGCGCGCACTGATGCTATACCACGAAGAAGAATCATATTTCGCTGAAGACAGTTTGGCAAGGTCGTTGCCAGCCTTTGCTGTCGATTGAAGATCCCATTCGGGTACTACCACGTTCCCAATCGCTGAAACCAATGGTACGCACAAGATTAGCCGGGACAGTAGATGCATCGCGGCGCCTGCTCGTTCGTAGAAGGCCACGAAGCATGCATGTTCATTCTGATATAACTATCTACCACCTCGTATCGCGATTGCGGAGAACATGATAGGCGTGGTAACGCTGTAATGTGATGTTGCATCTACAGTTGACTCAGCATGCGCCACAAGAACCAAGCTTCGAAAGTGGAGCTTGTTTCGTTTAATGGGACGAATAGGGCAGTAGTGCCCATGCGCAGCGCGGTAACAACAACATCGTGAATACTTTCTGCCTTGCGGAGGAATCTAGTCGTATATCATACCGCTTCGGCGACCATTGTATGTTTCAGCCCACCCAGCGCCGCGCACTCTTGAACACGCGTACCCAGGGACCAAACTCACCCCAGTCCTTCGCCTGATCTTGAGGGTAGTAACTCGATGCCTCTTTCAGAACAGTCCGCTCAGGATGAGGCATCAGCGCCAGCACCCTGCCATCCGGTGTCCGCACTGCGGTGATGCCCAGTGGACTGCCGTTCGGGTTGTACGGGTACCGCTCGGTATGTTGCAACGAGTTATCCACAAATCGCATGGCTACAAGCCCTTGGTCTATGAGCGACTGCGGTGACGCATTGCCGGAGGGCGAGAAGCTTGCACGACCTTCTCCGTGAGCGGTCACAACCGGAAGGTAGCTTCCACTCATGCCGTTTAGGAAAATGCTAGGCTTTTGTGATGGCGGATCTGAGACCTCGACCATACACACTCTAGCTTCGTACTGTTCACTGATGTTACTCTCGAAGGTTGGCCAGTTTTCTGCACCAGGTATGATCTCTGTCAGCCTGGAGAGGAACTGGCAGCCGTTGCAGACACCAAGTGAGAACGTGTCTTGGCGCTCAAAGAATGCCTTGAAGTCGTCTCTCGCGCCCTTGTGAAGCAGTACGCTCTTGGCCCAACCTTGCCCAGCTCCCAGCACGTCGCCGTAGCTGAAGCCTCCGCAAGCTGCGAGGCCGGTGACGGACGCAAGTGAGAACCGTCCGGAGAGGATATCCGTCATATGCACATCGATTGGCGAGAACCCAGCAACAGTGAACGCGAATGCCATCTCAGCGTGGCCGTTGACACCTTGTTCTCGAAGTATTGCCACTCTTGGCTTGGCTCGTATTTGCGATGTGAGGCTAGCAGCGAACGGCATAATATTCTCCTTTGGACTGTAAGTGAGCTTGTATCGTAGGCCGGGATCTGTATCGTCGCTAATATTCTCGAATTCGGCATCAGCACATTCGGGGTTGTCCCGCAGCTTCTGCATTGCAGATGAAGTCTTCGACCACTTCGCCTGCAAGTCTTTTCGCAACGCTCGATATGGGCACGAACCACTGTAGTGGAGCGAGAAGTCCTGCTTGCTAGCCTTCGGCACCGTGCCGATTCTGGCAGGTGTCATAGGTGCGAACACACCTCTGAACTCGTTCTCGTGCTTCTTCCGGATCTGGAAGACTGCTCCGAGCTCTTCATTGAACAGCGCCTCCATGATGTCTTGAGTGCGACCGGACTTGGTGATGTTATCGAGCATTACTTCAAGACCACATCGTCCTGCGAACATCATCTCCACCAGTGTCGTGAAAAGCCCGCCGTCCGATCGATCGTGGTACGCCAGCACGATATCCGACTCGTGCAACTGTTCGACGGCATGGTAGAAGTCCTTTATGAAGTCGACGTCGTGCACATCCGGGGCTACATTGCCGACCTGGCCGAATACCTGGGCAAGTGCTGAGCCACCAAGAGCCTTCCTCCCGCCAGCAAGGTCGATGAACATCAGCACCGTCTCCCCAACATCTTCGGTCCGTCGCAACGCTGGCGTCCACGTACTACTCAAGTCATTGACCAGAGCGAATGCTGTGATGACCAAGGACAATGGCGCAGTGACTTCTTTGCCGTCCCACTTCGTCTTCATCGACATCGAGTCCTTGCCTACCGGAATGCTGATACCGAGTTCGGGACACAGCTCCATTCCAATAGCCTCGACAGCCTCGTACAAAGCAGCGCCTTCGCCAGGATGACTACTCGCTGCCATCCAATTTGCAGATAGCCGCACACGATTCAGTCGGTTTGGCAGGCTGGCCGCAGCAATATTCGTAAGCGATTCAGCGACCGCCATCCTCGCTGATGCTGCAGGGTTGATCAGTGCAAGCGATGGTCGCTCGCCCATCGCCATTGCTTCGCCGGTTTTGATACCAGGCGTAAGTGAGGTCGCCGTGACCGAGACGTCGGCCACAGGAGTCTGCCAAGGTCCGACCATCTGATCTCGGACTGTGAGACCTCCTACTGTGCGATCGCCTATGGTAATGAGGAACGACTTTGAGCCCACGGAAGGTAGCTGTAGCACTCTATCAACTGCCTCGCCCAAAACAGCATCAACAGAAACTTTGGGCAGATAGGTAGACAAGCTGCTGTCAAATGTAGGCAGCTTTAGTCGGCGCGAGTCGACGATCCTGTGCATCTTGGGAGGCTTGCCGAACAGCACAGGCATTGGGAGATCGATAGGTGTTGGATTGTCAGGTGAGTCTCGATCCATGAGGATGAGTTGCTTCTCCCTTTGCGTCTTACCAACGATGGAGTAGCCACATCTTTCGCGCTTCGCTATCCTCGTGAAGACATCCAGCTTGTCAGGTGCTATAGCCATGACATATCGCTCCTGGGCTTCGCAACACCAGATCTCGAGCGGACTCAAGGCCGGGTCAGCGTTATCGATTTCTCTGAGTTCGAACTTGGCACCATATCCGGCGTCCTCAACGAGCTCAGGCAAAGCATTTGACAACCCACCGGCGCCAACATCGTGGATCAGCTGTATAGGACTCTGCGGGCCGAGCGATGTACAAGCATTGATGACCTCTTGCGCGCGTCTCTGTACTTCGGCGTTTCCACGTTGGACGCTGGCAAAGTCCAGCTCCACGCTTCCTTGGCCCGATTGAATGCTCGATGCCGCACCGCCTCCAAGCCCGATGAGCATTGCTGGCCCGCCGAGAACTATGAGATGTGCACCTGGACTGACAAGACCTTTCTCCTTCAGAGCGTGTTGCGGTCTGACTGTTCCAATACCACCTGCGATCATGATAGGCTTGTGGTAGCCTCTAATCTCTGACCCACCGTCGTTGGTGGAAACCCGTGTCGTGAGCGTTCGGAAGTAGCCTGTCGTACACGGTCGTCCGAATTCGTTGTTGAAAGCTGCACTTCCAATAGGTGCTTCCATCATGATGTCGAAGCTGCTCGCAATATGGTCTGGCTTTCCTACATCGAGTTCCCACGGCTGGTTGAAGTCTGGGATCAACAGATCAGAGACCGTGAAACCAGATAATCCTGCCTTCGGCCGCGATCCTCTCCCAACAGCACCCTCATCTCTAATCTCGCCACCAGATCCAGTAGCCGCTCCCGGGAAAGGCGATACGGCAGTCGGATGATTGTGTGTTTCCACTTTGCCGAGATAATGCACAACTTCCTTCTGCTGCTTCCATTCTCCTAGAGTATTGTCAGGTGCCCAGTGAGTGCCATCATAGCCTTCCATGACCGCAGCGTTGTCACTATAGGCACTTATGACATGCTTCGGGTGTGCATTATGCGTATTCCGGATCATTGAGAACAGACTTCGAGACTTCTTTACGCCATCAATCGTCCAGTCGGCATTAAATTGCTTGTGTCGGCAGTGTTCGGAATTGACCTGCGCGAACATGAACAGCTCGACATCAGTAGGATCCCGCTGCAGCTGGTTGGTATATGCATCGATCAGGTAGTTGATCTCCGAAGCGTCCAATGCTAATCCAAGCCTTGTGTTGGCTTCGTCGAGTGCAGCTTTCGGACTTCTATCACCGCTCGACAGCTGTATCCGTTGTAATGGAGCAGGCCGTTGTTGAGCGAACATCGCTTCCAGGTTTGGCGGCTGAGTTGAGATATACTGGGTCATACGATCGTACAGCACGTCCGCGTTTGGGACATTACCGTCTTGTGGCAACGCATCGAACTTTGCAGCGAAGACTAGACCTCTTTCAACTCGCTTCACCACCTTCTCCAGACCGCAAACGTGCGCAATGCTGGTCGCTTTCGAACTCCACGGTGAGATTGTCCCCTGCCTGGGAGAGACGTAAAACAGTCGCACATTCTCAACATCAGGCGTGCGTCCATTAATCACAGCCTTGAGTAACGCACCATAAAGGCTGTCGGTTGACTCCGGGAATGATCCATACTCGAGTAGCTGATCCAAGGTCGATATCTGCTCTGCTAGAAGTTCCTCATACGAGGCCACATAGTGCACCCATATCGCCTGCACACCGTTGGCCCCGATGGCCTTGGAGATCCTTCGCAGGCGAAAGTCGGAGAAGGCGGATGAGCCAGGGAAGGCTCTGAAAGCACGTGGCTCGTTGTCCATGATTTTGGTTATGTTGTGAGGCCTCGCGCCAACGGCAGAGAGGTCTTGTTGTTGGTACTACATGGCTACCAAAGTGCTGTTGAAACGCGATGTTGATTGCACCTGCTGAATTTTGATAGGCGCTAACCCAATGCAGACTGCTCGAAAGCTTAAAACATAGATATTAACGCCCCGCTCAAAGACAAGTAGATATCTCAGGGACACTAGCGCCATCCTCCTCTTCTATCCCATTCACCATTCACCAGCAATTCGTTATCTCACAGCCGTGAAGTCAACCGCACGAGCTTTTGCGACCACGCACAGCCATCACCATGCCTTCCATCCGAGTTATCAGCACACCACCATCCACACAAACATTCACATGCGTTGCCTTCGCAATTCCTTCCATGCGCCATCTTCACCCACCACGCTGGTGTATAGCCCTAAGCACCCAACTAACCACCAGCAGCAGCAGAATTACTCCTCCCCGCCCTGCCCCCACCCGCACTCACGCTCCCACTCTCAACCGGACTCTTGCCACTCCCAGCACTAGTCGGCCGGTGTCCAGCGCTATTGCTGCGCGTGCGCGGGACGGAGACATGTAGCCCCTTGTGGGATGCGCGCGGCTGGTTGCTGCCAGTGCTCGAGGAGTGGTGGTGGCGGGATGACTGTTGAGCACGGAACATGTGAGTATGAGCTTCAGACGACGTGATAGAGCTAAACCGACGTGGAAAGTAGAGAAAGCCGAGGTAGGTAAAAGTAGGATAAAAGAAGTCCGTAGTATGCTATGCATGCGCCCATCGCTTTGCGCGTCCCTCCCGCTCCACGTTCCCAGTTGTGTCTCCAAGACCGTGAGCTGTACACAAGGAAAAGAAGTCCCTCCTGCTTGCGCAACGCCTCGAAGCAAAAGAAGAGAAAAGAATCCGCCGGAGGTGAAGAGCGTAGGATACAAGCACGCTTTAGGTTCGATCGAAGAAAACGCCACCCCAACAAGCACTGGTCAACGTACCGAGTTGCTCTGCCTCTCGAACTCCTTCGGCCTCCGCTCCCGGTCATCCTGCAGCCGTAACCGCTCCATGCGCTGTTGGCTCTCGCGGGACATTGGGTCTGAGTCTTCCTGCCTCGCGGGAGTGGCGGTCTTGGAGGCAGATTTGTTGTTGTACGCTGTTGATGCCGGTGGTCGTACGGCAGGGGCGACGCCGTTCTCGGCTTTCATGGAGTCGGCGAGTTGTTGGAGGCGATCCCACTTCGCTTGACGAGCGGCTTTGACGGCGTCGACGTTGCTTTGTTGCTCGGTGTAGTCGTGCGTGCATTCGTCGAAGAGCTGAGGGTTCACTTCCATGAAGAGTTTCATGGCATTGTACACCATGCCGTGGATAGTTCTGTGGGAAGTCAGCAAAAACACCACTTGTGTGTAGAAGGTTGAAGTCATACCGATTCCAGTGGCCCTTCGAGTTCTCGTAAAGTGGCGCGAACATGATGGGCAGGATGACGTCCACATTGTCGCTAACCAAGTTGCAGAAATACTCGTTGTTCCAAAAGTAGAGCGCTCGCTCCGCGACCTATTCTCATGTCAGCGGCTTTCGCTTTCGTCAATGCGAGTGATGATCTTACCTGGAAATGCGGACTCGCCACGCTCTTCGCCAGCTGATTAAACAAGGGCTCCTGAACCTTGGCAAACTCCGCTGGGTCCATGACCTCAAAGATATCCTCCACCTCATTCAAGAACATGACCTCCTTCGTGCTGTTGACCTTTGGCCAATACCGCAAAAGACCCAACACCACCTCCTCAGTAAGTGAGGCGTCCTTCTCTAAGAATTGAACGATACAGTACGCCAGTTGTGGGTGGTACATGCTTAGGCTCTTCACCTTGTGGAGTGGAAGCAGCACCCGAGTGAGGAACAGCTTGTGCTCCTCTTTGAGCGGCAGAGCGAAGCCGTTGATGATCGATCCGAGTATCTCCAGAAGCTCGGCGATGCCGTTGAAGCGCTCGGTCTCGTACACGAATTGAAAGAAGACGTTGTTGATGCTCCGTCTGATGTACGATCGCAGGTTGAGAAATTTGCCGTATATCCTGTGTAACGTCGTCTTCAGGAAGTCTCTCTCGCGTGGATCCTCGGAGTCGAAAAGCTCAAGTAACTGCAACACAAAGCTATGATCGATGTACTGCTTCGCGTAGTTTGTGTTGAAGTCCTGACTTTCGATAAAACGCAGGAAGAACTCATAAACCACTTGTATATGTGGCCAAGCAACTTCAAGCACCGGCTCATCTTCTTCCGGGTCGAACGCTTCTCCTTGCGGGTTCATCGGTGGTGGTATGGGTCTGAAGAGATTCTTGGCAAACATCTCCACCACTCGAGGGTACATCGGCTCGGAGATCACTTGTCTGTTTTGTGCCACGTAGTCCAGCAGCTCATGCAGCGCCAACCGCTTGATCTCCTTGCTCTTCATATCACCTGACGCATCGTTGAAGTCGAAGATGATGTTGCACTGATCCAATTTCTGCATGAACAGCTCTTGACGCCGATTGGGTGGGACTTCGTGGAAGCCAGGCAGTTTCTCGAGCTCGCGCTGTCTTTGGTCTGAGATGTCGAATCGAGATGAATGTTGTCGCTTGGGCGTCCTCACTCCTTCGGGTACTGTGTCTTTGGGTGTCGCCTGAAGTCGATCAAACAACCCACTCTTCGATCCGGCTTTTGGTGGTGCGAGGTCGTGTGGCATGGTTTCTGCTTGGCCGGGAGCCGGTATGTGCTACATTGATGGTCAGTATCGCTGATGCGCGAGCTGGAGGGTGAAGCAGAAACACTCACTGGCGCGCTTGGAGATATGACAACACTGGGAGCAAGAGGTTGCCCAAGTCTGCCAGGTGTGATCTGACCGGAAGAGGTCGGCCCATTGGTAGGACTGCTGCCCATCACCGCTGGGTGTGGTTGGAACATGCCCGAGCTCGGCTGCAGAGTGGTACTGCTACCTTGCCCTCCGGGCATAGGGGCACCCGGGTGAGACTGTGTGGGGCCATCTGGGCCTGGCACGGGCTTATTTCGCGCATCGACGAGGTTCGAGGTAGAGGAGGTCGGCGTGGCTTGAGCAGAGCCAGACGGTGACTGATTCGATGCGCTCCCGAGGGGTGATGCAGTGCCGGAGGAGGAGTCCTTCTTCTTGGCGAGCTTGTTGCCCTCTCGGTCTTTGTTGCGCGAGAGCTGCTCGTGCTGTCAGATGCGATCAATATTCTGGCGCTCACGTGCTAAGGAGAGTGAGAGTGTATAGGCTTACCACGCGCTGCCGGAAGCCTTTCATCGTTTCTGCGGACCCGCTCCAAGCGACTAGGTGGTCGATGGAGCCAATTGCTCTGCAAGGGAACTCCTGCCCTATTGCCGCCTGCGTTCACGCCTGCCGCTCGTCCTGCGCAACCCGAACTCCTGATGCAACTGGCAAAGGCACGTGACCAACGAATGTCGAGAAAGAGAGTTGAGGGTGTGTCTAGCAGGCCATTGGATGTTGGTAGGCGTTGTGGTCTACGGCGGTGGTGGTGGGTCCCCCTGCTGCGGAGTCGGGTCCAGTGAACAAGGATGCAGCGCGCTAGGCTTGGCGTGTAGATCGAGATGTTGAGGGAGCGGACGCGCGGTGACAGATCGGAGGCAACGTCGTCGAGGTGATCGTGCAACGGACGCAGCAAGAGCCACTGAGGTGCTTTGGGTGGGATGTAATGGATGGTCGTCAGGGTGCGCGACCACCAGCCCGGTCGACGAGGGTCTGTGCATCGGGGAAGCTCGACCGCATCCCTCCAAATCGAACTCGAACTTCAATGTACTTTTGTAACTCCGTACCTACGACCAACTACATATACACATAACCCTCGTGCGTGTATATGGGCAAGGCGAGGAGTATACAAGAAAGCTATAAAGTATGGCCGCTCTTCCCCTCGTCACAGACCCTGCTCCCAACATCAGCGTCCCTCCATCGCAAATCGTAAGTATCGAACATCCCTGCATCATCAAGAACTTTCAAAATGGCTTCAAATCACTCGGAGGCGAGCAGCAGCTCAAGCACGTGCTCGAGAACGATATCGGAGACAGCAGAAGTCCAGACATCAAGAAGGGCGTGGAACCAGTTGCAGGGGTCTCTCTTCGACCAGACGACCCCTTCGCCAAGAAGCTCTCGTCAACCGCGGTACAGACTGGCAATATCCTCGTGAAAGTGACGGTTCCCAAGAGGACTGGACGTAAGCGGAAGCGTGGTTCGAACGAGCAGTATCAGGATTCTCTTCGCTCACAGGATGCTGCGCCGACGAGCATTACGCATGCGGACTTGCTACGGCGGATGCAAGACAACGCGGACAACTACAAGATCGAAGCCATCGGCGTGATTACAGATGCTCATCGCTTCAAAACCCTCCCGGACTTCCAAATACGCGCTGACGATGTGCCCATCATGCGAGAGCTCCGCGACCACATCATGGTTCCTGACTACGACAAGCTGAAAGCCTTCAACCTCCCTGCAGCAGTACAGGACTCATCTGTCCCCACCCCCTTCCCCGGCCCACCAAGTTTCCTCCCCACCGGCCGTCCTGCCATCCGTCAAACCAGACAACCAAAGAACTACGAAAACATCCCTGCCCATGCGCTTCGTGATCGCGCTCCAGGCGCCCCACCCGCACCTCAACTCCGCGACTTGACCATCGACCACGACCTCCCTCAATATCCCTCCGGCCCTAAACCCGACATCCCACCTCGCGCGGACATCGAAACCGTCGTCAAAGACATCCTTTTCGAACTAGAAACCGCCCTAGCGAAACGACCCATCTACACCCGCAAAGCCTACGTCCAACTTCTGCGAGGCCATCGTGAGACGAATATCCGACGCGCGTTTCCCTACCTGGCTTTTTACCTCAGCGAGGGGCCGTGGCGGAATACCGTCATCAAATATGGTGTCGACCCACGCACGGATCCGAAGATGCGCATCTACCAGACCGTGTCGTTGTCGAAAGCGGCTGCCAAGGCGATATATGGCCCGGTGTATGGAAAACCGAGCCAGTTCTTCCGCGTCTTCGACGGCACCACTGTCATCGATCCAGATGGAATGTTCCAGCTCTGCGACTTTACTCAACCTCTACTTCATAGGCTCGTCCACGAATCTCCCGTCCGTGCTAAAGCTGATCAGAAGCTGGGCTGGTACTTCAACGGCACTATCGCCAAGATCATCGTTATCTTTCGGGACATGTTGATCCAGCTTGCGAACCCTGATCGTGAGACCAAGATGACGGACGAGGATTACGAGGTTTTGGCCAATCTGCCAGACCAGGTGACTGCTCTGAAGGAATGTCTGCTGGACCCAGAGCACTACGGGACGCACATTCGGAGTCTTGCAGAAGCGATCGGTGACGAAGCTGTATATCCGACTTACACGAGCATCAGGGGCTATGAGGAGGTTTTTCCAGATGCGGAGACCAAGAAGCCGGCGCGTCCTAAGCGACGAAAGAGCAGCAACCTGGATTCTATGGATACTGCAGGAGTTGGGCAGAGTAGTACTCCCAAGGATGTTGAAGACATGGCTGGCGCGACTGCGGACGAGGGAGAGGAGGGTGGTGGATCCGACGACGACGGCATGGACTTTGATGAAGACGACGACCCAGGAGCTGCTACCATGGAGGAAGGTCTTGCCACCGACGTACTGACCCCACAGATGATTACTGCCGGCCGGTCGTCAAGTCTTCCCGTGAGATCTGCTGGAGGTGATACCCGCGATGCACAAAGGGCGGCCACTGAACCGCCGAGGGCTCAAGCGGTTGGAACAGACGCTGCTGGCGCGCTACCAACGAACGACGACGCCGATCTCGCCACTGCTGAGGACGGCACACAGCCGACCAAAGAAGCGGCCGACGCGGAAGGCGTGGCCCAAGCACCACTACTGCCAGACGACGAAGATGACGAGGACTGGACTGCGGAGAAGGAGAGGGACGAGAGGCGGAAGATCCAGAATCGGGGATCGCAGCGCAGGTATCGTAGGTCTACCACTACCTCATCAGAACATTATAAGCTCTAGTGGATGCTAACGATAAGTAGGAGACCAGACGCGACTGATGGATCCGTTCGGACAGCTGTAACTCACCCGTGATATCGCGGAAATGTGATGCGAGGACAATCGAAGTACATGTAGTTCTACATTCATGTGATATTACACTAGATGCATACGCACTTCTACTTCATGTGTGGGGCTATACCACAGCTCTGCCACCTCTTTCAGTACCAAGTTCCCACCGCAGCCTTATCGTACACATAATCCATGCCATTTTTCAACACCGTCCTAATGGTGCCGTCACACCGCCAAATCATGCGTGCCCTTCCAATGCCAAACCGTAATATAAGTATCAACAACAAAACGAAACCTAACCTCTTACTCAATTGCCATCCACAAACCACGCTCCAGGCAACACGCGCGTCTTCTTCGATCGGCGTATCCTCACGGAACTGTCGCCTTCGTCGTCCGACAGAGCGATAGCCGAAGTCTCCGCCGTCGCCCGCTCGAAAGCCCGCAGATCCGCCAGCGACCAGGCGCGGATGTGCTGGTGTCCCGGCTGCCCATGCAGAACCATGGGCCGACGCTGATGCGGGTGCTCTGAATCGTGGCGCCGCGGCGTACGAGGCAGCGTATGCCGTTCCGCTCCCTCCGCTCGCTCCACCTGCCACGGCCTCCCCCGGCTTGCCTCTACCTCTACCTCCCCCCTCGTGCCCGCAGTCGGAAGATCAGCCTCCTAAGCCTTCCGCGACCGTGTAACACGTCCACTGCCCGGCGTCGCAGGCGCACCGTTCCCAAACCCAGCCTCCTTTGCCGAAGAGAAACCCTGCTCGCCCTTTGACAGCCGTCTTCGCACTTCCTTGACGTCTGGCACCTGCTCGTCCTTCATCTCGACCAATGCGCTCGTGGCCCTACCACGGCCCTTTCGTACTGGCTTCTTGTATGTGGAGATGTAGAATCCGATGAACAACACAAGGTAGCTGCTCAATATCCCCATGCCCGCAAACGCAGCAAACTCCTCGCCCGCACAAATCCCTGCCGTAGGCAACCAGTTGAAGTACCGTGCCGAGAAGTAGGTGTATGAAGCGAAATACACGAATCCGAGATCGATGACGAACTGGATGATTTGCAGCATGGTGATGTACTTCTTCCACCAGATCTTGATCCCGCGGGCGGACTGGAAGTAGTACCAGTACATGACGACGTGGACGGTGAGATTGAGGGTGATGGGGACCCAGGAGACGGCGGTGTTGCCGAGGAGCTGGGTATAGCAGAGGAGAGCGGTGGCGCCGTGGTGGTAGGTGTGGAGGAAGGTGAGGGGTTTCTTTTTGAGGAAGAGGAAGACGGTGTCGATGAGTTCGAGGTATTTTGTCAAGTAATTCAGCTGGAAAGTGTCAGTGGGGGCAAGCAGTGATTGTGAGTAGGCGACATACGTAGTACAGCACCACCAATGGCTGCGTCCACCCGCCATTATAATCGCAAATCGCATAAAACAGCCCTCCCCTCGCCAGCGTCGGGATCAGCTGCTCCAGGAACAGGGCCAGCAGTATCCCGCTAATGGCTGTGAGGTAGAAGTTGTGGATCTTGAACAAGCCATTGAGCTTCATCGGCTCCCGTCCCTTCATCAATTCCCGTCCACCGAAAATGATGAGGTAGTACGAAATGAGCGAGATGGCCGTCTCCTGCATTGTAGACATGGGCGTCTCGCCGGGCACGAAGCGGAAGTCATCTGCTGGGTATCCGCGCACCAGCTCGAAGGCCTTGTTGAAGATGGGCCAGAGGGCGACGCCGAAGGGCCGGTCGAGGCTGGGCGCTCCGTAGACGAGCCAGATCGGTTTCGAGCTCATCTTTGCGGTTGTATTTCGTCTTCGCTATGCGTTGTGGTGAATTATGGGCTCTGTTGATTGAGGTGAAGTCGCGGCGGGACAAGGCGGATGGTGTCGCGTGCGGCTGCGCTTGCCTCGTAAAAAGCCAACAATGCCAATGCCGGAAGTTGCGTAAGGAGCGACGAAGAAGGTGGAAGCCGAAAGCGCGAAAAGAAGACAAGCAGGTGCGGAGGTGATGTGGGGAGAAATGAAGGCGAGTGATGATGGTAAAGGGGTGTATCGTATCGCGCCTCGGCGGAAATTATGCGAAATCTCGAAGTCCAATTTCCTAGGCCATTGGAATCGGGCCGCTCGGTCCGGATGTCGTGGTTGACAACGACGAATCGAAGGCTCGAATTATTACTGATTGGAAGGTTCAGATCATACAAGTCATACAAGAGACCCAATGGGTGGTTATACGTGCAAGTATCTACAATAGCCGGCGTTGCGATGCTATGTCAGGGCCGTCTCGCGACATCAAGAACCAGTCTATCTCCCACCTCTCGTTCCAGTCCCACGAACACCCTCTCCCTCCCTAGCGCATCGACAGACGTCGATATCGCATTCCCTCCTCTCGACGACGCAAGTACAATACTTGCAGGATCCAAACAGTCGAAGTCCGGCAGATCGTCCCACACCCGCGTCAACACAGCTTGAACCCCCACAAGCGCAAGCACGAGGATATTGACCGCGAAGACAGCATAGAAGTAGTCAGATTGCCCCATCTTGATCGCATGAACTTGCAGCTGTGCAGCGACCGACCGCGTATCTCCTGCGATCACGTACTGCGCCGCGCCGTAGGCTGTGAGCATGTCGTCAATCATGGCTGTGAAAGCGCCTTCTAGCGCCCAAAGAGTGTTGTATGATGTGTCGTTCGTCGCGCCCTGGTGGGACGCTCGATAGTTGGTGATGCTTGTATTGAGGGATTGCCCTACCAGCGAGAAGTCGCAGCCTTGCAGGTTGCTTGGAATCCTACTCAATTCCAGCATGACGACGTTAGTCATGGGACTGCCTGCTCCGATGTCCGCGACAGCTCCTACTTGCGGGACTGGGGTTACGGTAATTGACTTGAATGTTGTTGATATCGAGACGCTGAATTGAGTCGGCTTGAAGTCCGCTGTGCACTGTACGCCATCCATGTCAATGTATGTATCACCAGCGACAATGGCCATAATACGCCGCTGATCCACCGGGTATTGGGCGACGTTGAAGGCAATAATTCTCGCATAGCCGTACTGACCAACGTACGTCGTGTATACTGGGTCGTCGTTTAGATCACTGTTCGGCAGGTACCCCTTTATTGCATACTCTTCCGAGTAGCCGGCCGTGCCGATATAGTCGATCATTAAGTCGTTGCTGTTGTTGTACAAGCAGGTCATGGAAGTTGTGTAGTCTATATCTCGGTAAGTGTACGACTCCGTGTTGCGGGGCCAAGCCGTGTTGTCGAAGAGTCCCACGGAGCCTCCCAAACCGTATGATCTGCCAGTGAAGATGTAGTTTGTATCGTCCATCTTGCTATGGTTGCGGTTGTGTGCAGTGTTTGCCGAACGGGCAGTCTCCAATAACTGACCGGCGTACTGACCACCCATGGCATAGCTGAAGAAGCCACGCTCGTTATGAGCTTCGGGAGCCGTTGTGCTGTCGTAGTAATGCTGGATGAGACTGACGTTGCTGTATGCTGCAACCGTTGTGTTGTGTTCGTAGAGCGCTAACACCGAGACCGGGGCCAATGCACCTGCCCAAAGTGCTGCAGGAACCGCGAGGAAACTCGTCCATAGTACAATCGGAGGGATCAGTCTTACGCGGACATTCCGATCCATCCTTCCCTGGGAGATGGAGATCCAGAAGTGCAGCGCACTTACAGCGAGCGCCTGCGTGGTCAACCGCATCCGGAAAGTTACATTGACCAGCTCGCACAGAACGCTGGTCTGAATCATGCCCAGAATGCTGGCAAGTATCTGCACTATCAGTTGAGTGGTCGCCTGGTGCTCCCGCGTGTAGTCTCGTAAGCCGCCATGAGCTGTATATCCTTTTGCGTGCGCAACGAGAAGGAAGACGCTCAGTACAGTTGTGATGAGCAAGCCCTAGAAGCGTACGATTTGTCTGCGATTTGAGACCGAGACTCGAGATGCATCGCTAGTCGCTAGCACTACGCCGGTGACCGTCTCTTTGCTCTTTTGGGGTTGGAAGACACGTGAAGCTGCTGTATTGGCGGGTAGTGCTTGGTAGGAAGCCATCCGGTAGTTGTGGGATTATAGTGTTGCAACAGCATTTCAGCGGTGTAACCCCCAGCCTTTATATCTCGGTGAGTTCTAATAAGAGACCAGCTTCGAGCGCAGCCTTGCAGAGTACCTACTGTACATCGCAAGCTCCGCCATGTGGCGTTCGTTCTAATATGGCTGCGTCTGCATCTGCGTGCCGTCTGCGAACGATTGGCAAAAGCATGAGCTCGAAGACAGCTCCGGCTTGTCATTAGGTCATCCTTGCTCGATGGACTCACCGAGCTTGTCGTACCTTAGAATGCACAACGAGGTTAGTTCTGCCGATGAGGTTGAAGGTGAAGAGTGAAGTGTGGGCGAAGCTGGAAGTCTTGATTCGCGTGTTCCCACGTGACCCAGGAGCAACCTCCAGCCAATGACAGTTTCCCCGAAAGCAGCCGAGTGATCTCGATCTCGTTCCTGACAGCAGCAAAGCCCAGCAGAGCTCCATCAATCCTCGCAAACGCCCTCAAACCACCTACACCTCTGCACTCTTCTCCGCGCCCATGTCTTCCGCCGCCTTCGCTCGCGTTGCGCGGGCGAGGCTCTTCACCCTCCGACCCCGGCTGGCCGTCCAACATCAACTCGTCAAGCCGAGTGCGGCTCCTGTAGCAGCAGCGGGCTTTGCGACGAGCAGTAAGAGGTTGTCTGCGGATCCGCACGGCGAGGAGAGCTTCGAGGAGTTTACTGCGAGGTACGACACCCACTATCCGGAATCAATGGCTAGGGATGGAAGGCGCAGGAGGGCGAGGGGAGGGCACTCAATGGCTGCTCAAACAAGGCCGACAAGGGAAAATGCATATATTCGGCTTGCTAACGTTTGCTGGTGGATATTTCACAGATACGAGAAAGAATTCGACTCGGTCCAAGATGTCTTCGAGCTCCAGCGCAACCTGAACAACGCCTTCGCCTACGATCTCGTCCCCGCCCCTTCCGTCATTATCGCTGCCCTGAGAGCTGCGCGGCGAGTCAACGACTACCCTACTGCTGTGAGGATATTTGAGGGTAAGATACAGCCCACAAATCTCCGACATATATAGTCTCGTGCTCGGACAGGTCCGCTAACAAGTGGTATGAACAGGCATCAAAGCCAAAGTAGAGAACCAAGCCCAATACGACGAGTACGTGGAAGAGCTGAAGCCGGTGCGGGAAGAGCTGGGCGTGAACCTGAGGGAGACCATGTACCCCGAGCCCGCGTCATAGGACGACTTTCTGCGTCCGAGTCATGACTGCGAGTTCTGCTCGAGCGAGACGGACTCGAAGGGAGATGGCGTCGCGAGACCTAAGGGTGGGAACAGGGTGTGAGATGGCAGGATGAGGTGGAGAGTGCGTGACAATCATGGCAGAGACGTGCTGCTGCTGGATAAGACTCAGCGGTAGCGGTGGTGTGTATTTGTGCTATACTACTAGCCCCTCCTCAGTAAGAAAACATATACTGTGTACAGCTTTTTCCTACCTCAGGTCATTGAGTGGCTGTTTCAGACCTCATGCCTCGTCGCGCCTGTCGAACGAGCTCAACTGGCCACACCAAGATTGAGTGTCGTGACTGTACGGCAAGATTTCCCGCTCTGCGCATATTTGCATCGGAAGGATTCGCAAACACTGCCATCGCTGACTTTACGCAGAGAAAGTCGACGCTGCAAGATTCCATAATCTTTTGCTCCTGCTGTTCCTGGTCTAGCTCACGCGAAGCTCGGTGGAAGCCGAGACCATGACCACCTCAGCTTTCATTGGGGTTTCTGCCGGGTTGGACAGCTGCATATGAACATCTTTAATCGCAACGACAGCGGTCATGGCATAGACTGATCTGTGGAACGCTCGTCTCTCCGCACGAACTTCTGCTATCTCGCAGTTGCTTGTCGTTGACGTCGAAGAGAAAGCATCGGTCTTGGTTCATCGACCTAAGGAAGACACCATGAATGCGAGGAAGAAGGTCTTGGTGTTGGGCAGTCCGTTGGATTATGTTGACAAGCAGTATCTCGAGGACTTCCAGAAGAAATATCAGCTAGATGTACGAATCTCCGACTCGATGGATGCTTCTCGTGCTTCAGACTGATATCATATAGGTGCTACAGGCCAAAGATCGATCCGAGACGAAGGAGAAACTGCGGAAGAAGGTCGCACAGGATGGACCGTACGATGCGCTGGTCGTCAAGATGGGGACAGTATGCTTGTCCAATTGCCCAACGTATTCTTGTGGCCACAGACTCAATGTGAAGTAGATCCCCTACGAGCCCTTCGACAAGGACCTCCTCGGTGCTATTGTACCACAATGCCAAATCATCGCCTCAGCATCCGCAGGCTTCAACGAATTCGACGTCGATTGGATGACCTCCGCCGGAATCTGGTTCTGCAACACCCTCGACTCCGTTTCTGAAGCAACCGCCGATATGGCCATCTTCTTAATCCTAGCAGTACTAAGAAATACCTCGCTCGCAGAGAAGCAGGCTCGAAGCGGTCAGTGGAAGACGGGACTTACGCCTTCTCAGGATCCTGTCGGTAAGACCTTGGGTATTGTGGGGCTGGGGGCGATAGGCAAGTATGTCGCTCTCAAAGCCAAAGTGTTCAATATGCGTGGGAAGTACTACAATCGCCACCGACTGCCTGCGGAGGAGGAGGAGAAGTATTCGGTCACTTACTGCGAGGATCTGCACACCTTGCTGTCGAGCTCGGATATCGTGTCCTTACACACTCCCTTCAACGCTGCTACAACAGGTCTGATATCGTACAAAGAGTTCGAGGTGATGAAACACGGCTCCTTTCTCATCAATACCGCTCGAGGCGCTGTAGTAGACGAGGAGGCCATGATTCAGGCCTTGGAAAGTGGCAAACTAGCGAGAGCTGGGCTGGACGTCTTTCCTGACGAGCCGAATATCAAGGACTACTTCATGAAGAGCGACAAAGTGGTGTTGCAGCCTCATATGGGCGGTCTGACGGAGTCCGCGTTCGCGAAGAGTGAGAAGGAGTGTTTGGAAAATATTCGAGCGTTGTTTGAGAAGGGGACGCCGAATTCGCCTGTCAACCAGCCGAAGAAGTGACAGCACAATGGTCTCGCAGAGTCGATTGCTACATCAAGGACCTACCGTACATACTCCAGCGCAAACGCAGTCTCGCCATGCCGCTCCCATGAGCAGCAGAAAGCTCTCGCCTTCGGGATTGATGCCTTCGAAGGGCTCGCGCTGGTCGTGCTTCAACGAATGAACCGCCGGTCTCGCAACGCCGTCTTCGTCGACGTGCTGGACAACAGCTCGTCGTTTTCGATCTGCCCAGCGCAGGATCTTGTCTCGTTCGGCGCCTGGCTCCATGAACATAATTAAGCGGTATGCCGAGGCAGTCAGCAGTGTTGTGCCAGCAGTCTCTCCAAACCACGAATTGTCTGCAAGATAGTTCCTGAGCAAGCCGGACTCATGATCGTCTGTCCTCATAGCGCCGAGAATGTTCTCAAGCATCCACTTATCCAGCTTCGCTACCTACAGAACAAAAGGGTTAGCGAAGGTCTCAGCCTTGTCGAAGAGTCCAAAAGATCTCAGAGCCCAACACGGGGTCCGATCGTATCTCGGAGAACATTTTCATCCTTCGGTGCTTACCTCCTCCCGCATCATGTCCCTTCCCTTCTCCCAACCCACAAGTGTCGCTCTCACTCTAGCCATCCCATACGCTGCCCACCCGTTGCCGGTACTCCAGGCGCCATCATCAGCCGTTTCGGAGGGTCCGACGATATGTCGCCATAGTCCTTTCCTGTCGCCGTCCGTGATCATTAGTACATCTCTGTACAATCCCACCTGCCTAAACGCCTCCCTCACCGCCCCTTCATCCCCCATCGCAACCCCATAATACGCCAAAAACGGCGGGAACATGAACACAGCATCACTCCACAGCTCCGCCACCTCCACCCGGTGACTTATCGCTCCATTCGCATGCCTCGGCGCCTTCTCCAGCAAATACCTCTTCTGCTCATCAGCAGCCTGCGCCCACCCATGCCAAATCTGCCCAATCATCACCGCACTAACACCCAACGAAGCTGGGTCAGAGACAGAGTAGTTGTTAGACACGATCGTCTCCCCTTCGCTCCAGATTCGCACGTTCTCGAAGACGTAGAGGAGCGCTTCGTCCATTTTGATCAAGTTATAGGGTACTTTGCCATTCGGAAATGGGTTTGCGCTAAACACCGCCTTCTGAGGGCTGATAAGCTCAAGGATGGCTTGACCTGCGGTTCCGATTTCCCAGTCATGAGTAGCAAGGTTTTCTGCATGTCGTTTGGCGGCGGCGATCTGAAAGGTATAATTGAAGGTCCCTACGCAGCTGTTGTCGACCATCAAGCGGCCATATGGGTTGCCGAACACGGAGGGAAAGTAGGTTGCGAGACCTATGGCTATGATAGCGACGCCGACGGGGAGAAAGCGGATGCTTAGGGGCCAGGACGATGGGTTCGACCAGGTCCAGTTCGGGTCGAAGATTGTTGGGGGTCTGTCTCTGCCTTTTTCATCTTTAGTCCTTGTCTCGGGCTTGCTCTTGGTAGCATGTGGCATGTTTTTGTTGGCGAGATTTCAATACGCAGCCAAGAGACCGGAAGAGGACGTTGTCGTTGGATGCGAAGGATGAAAGGTGCGGCTTAGAGCGGTAAGCGGGACTACATATGATGACAATGCGGTCGAACAGCAATTGAAGCGACGCATAGTATTGTGCCATTAAGCGTTGGACCAAGATGGAAAGTAAGCAAGCCTATGCTGTTCTGTCTGCTACGACCTGACTCATGGTCTCTCCAATGCCCAATGCCCAACCCTGGACGCCTCCCAGCGCCATGCTGTGCCAACGAACGTTGTCGGACTATGTACACGCTCAGAACGCTTCATCTCAAAGAAGGTATGCCACCATCACCAATAGTAATCTCCACCCTCAATCATGCTTGTTCGGCAAGGTCGGTCCAGCACTCAAGCCTCCAGCAATCGCCCTTCCGACACCACTGAAGCTCAGACTACGCCCATGCTTCTTGTTCCCACTCCCGCTAGACAGACCGCTAGTCCTACGTCTCAGCGTTCGTGTCCGCTCAGGCGACTCCTCTCCAGCAGAAGGCGGCGAACCTCCCATACCACCGGCCGGCATAATCTGCTGCTTAAGCAGCGTATGCTGTCGTGGAAGCCCGCTCTCATCGATCTCATTTTGACTCCACGTAGCCCCATGACGCACGCGCTCGGATTCATGGCCTTCTGCGAAGATACTGCCGCGGCGAGTCATTCGGCGTTCCATGTCGGCTTCTTCTTTCTTCTGCATTTTCTCGCTCGGTAGCAAGATAGCGCGATCCAAAGCGTATGGCAGACCACGATGACGACCACGCAACATCATAGCCACGATGATCAGCTTGCTGATAACCCTGAACTGAGCCGACAAACTCGCGTCCGTGCCAGGGTAGCCAAGACTCAGCCCCACGGTGCCGTAGGCGCTGACGATCTCGAACAGCACTGAGAACATGGTGAAAGCATATTCCTTCGTATCGCCCAGCCTGTCGCCCTCGACGATGCAGATAATGAAGAGGCCAAGGAAGATATACCACAAATCGAATGAAAGCTGGCGACGCAGATGCTGGCCAACGTAGGATGGATCCGCGCCTTCTTCGCCTTCCTCCTCGCCGCCAAAGACACCGAGGGACTTCTCTTCGTAGACGTTTGTTCGCCGAACGGAGATAGCGATCGGGAAGACGGAGATGTACATCATGACCAAGTACGATACCTGGATGGCGGGATGCAGATCGGCCAAGTTGACGCATGCGAAGCCTGCTGTTCGGGTGGACGTGGCTTGGAACCAACCATCCAATACTCTATATCCAGGTGGAAGGATGGTAACAGCCGGATCGTTTAGATCGAGGATGATAAAGAAGATGAGATCGACGGCATTGAGAATGACCAAGATCCAGAAGAGCCACCAAGTTGCTTTCGATGGGAAGAGCAACGTGAAGCAGCGGCGTGGGTGGTCGAGCAAGAATTGGAACTCTTCCCAGGTTGATGAGCCATACGGAACCATCTTGCTGAAGATCCAGATTGTGAATCGAAGCGCGATGGGAAAGCCGGTATTGCCGATAATGATTAGGAACGACCCAAAAAGTAAGGGCAGGATTGCTTTCTGGAAACTCAACATGCTATCCGGAGTCAGAGTGAGGCCAAGATCGTTGAACAGGCTGGCAGAGGTGAAGACGCCCCACCATGCTGGGCTCTGGCCAGCATCCCGAACCACTCCTTTCCAAGGCTGGGTCAATAATATCCATGGCAGAAGGATCACGACACCGATGATATGGAAGCCGAAGAAGTAGACCAGGAGTGTGTTTTTGAGAGTCTTGAGTGACCGGTACTCGATACCTCCCAGTTCTTCGCGTTGCTCTTCATCCAGACCCATGAAAGCACTATTTCGACCGATGGTGGCTTGCCAGCTCAAGTATGGCATTGGATCTTTGGGGTCCCTCGATCTTGTGGTTGTCAAGGAAGTGAGAGTACGAGCAATACTGCCCTTTCCCTGCTTCATGTGTAAGGCGTTTGAGTTTGAACGACGGTGCCGGAGCCTGTTGCTGATGCTGCTCTTGATACGCTCCATACCGGACTTGGAATTGCTTGTTGGCGCCGTTTCGAACGTAGCCGTATCTTGTTGATGGCCAGGATGCTGTGCTTCGGAGAACTTGATGCCGCTTCGAGGCGGGTGGTCGTCTCCGTTGAGTTCTTCGGTGCCTCTCGTGTTCATGCCCTCTCGATCACTTTCGCTGAATATGGTGTACAGAGTGTTCTGGGTATGTGTCTGTGCCAAATCGTTTTTGTCGTGCATCTCTTGAGGCACTTCACCGCGATCGAAGTCTCGTGGACCGGGAATGTGGAGCACAGAACCTTCGCGAGCGTTGCGCTGCTGCCGTGCAAGAAATTCGATGTGCTTAGATGAATCGACCTGGTCGGGTACCCTGGCAAGTTCCGCCGCCGACTCGTCTGCATCTTGCTTGACTTCATCCTCAAAAGTTATCTGTCTGTGGAGCGTCGGGTGAAGTCCTAGATGATGCTCCGCTGCTGTTGGTGCCGGACCGTCATCGATAGCGTTCTCGGACCTTCGGACCTCTGTCAAAGTAGCATCATCGGCACCTCCGCTGCTTACGTTGCTACCCTCCGGTGTTGGTTCAACACTTTTCGCATTCGTGTCCAAGCCCATCTTCTCCATGAATTTTGCTTCGTCTTCCTTAGACCTGGCTTTGTTGCCATTCATACCGTTCGGTTGTGTTGTGTCGTGAAGCACTCGTATCTCTCGCCCATTGACACCCAGCTCCAAACGACTTAGGTCTGCTGCTTCCTCTTTCATCTCGCTCTTTGACATGGTGATGGTCTTTGCTCGCGATCGTCGGTGCTCTCGCGCATCTTTGACAATGTGTTCGAATCGCTTCTCGAACCAGTGCAGCCGTACGAACACAACAACAGAGTTGATGAATATTGGGTTTGTGACGCAAGCGATGAAGTACATGGTGACCTGTTGGTAGGTCTCCAGCTCGTTCACGTTGATGGTGTTCAGGCCAGACTGCGTGGCAGAACCAGCAGCGAAGAAGAGGGCATCGATGTATGGCATGAGGCCTCCACCGAATAGAACGACCGAGCCCACGATGGCCCAGCCGATCAGGTAGGCGTAGTGAACGACGATGAAATTGAGGCGCATGTACTTGAAGCGAAGTCGTCGAGGTATCCGGGCCCAGAGCCATTTGCCCGTGTCTGCCAGTGGCTCAAACATAGCGACTGAGTTGTCGGAGGTGTGGTGGTGAGGCGAAAATAATGTAGTCGTCGGCGGAAAGTGATCCGACCAGTCGGATGCGGTGTGATGACCTCGAGACGAACGGTGAAAGGAGGCACACCAATGCGAGCGGTGAGTGCTCCCACGGTGCCTAATAAGCGAACCGGGCGCTGAAGTGAAGTGGCAGCAGTAATACGGAGGAATAAGGTGAGGTTGCGCTCTGCTATGATGGCGCTGGTGCGGTGGCCATTCTCATCTCATTGCCGAGAGCATCGTTTCTGGGCGGTCTCGCTGCGCCTCAATGCCGGGTGAGAACGGTTCCAGCAGTATAAGAAGGCAGGTGAGACGTGTAGGGAGTCTCAATGGCAAAGTCACGGATGCGCCAGAGCATTCAGCCGCCTAGTTGTTGTCTGCTTTTCCAGGAAATGATGAGACTCGACGTCGGCATTCTGCCTTGGCACAACCCGCTCGCCGGTTAAGCTTCCGTTAGCGCCGCGCGTGGAAGTGAATGTGAATATGCATAACGCCAGCTAAATTTGCCTAGCGGCAACAGCTCATTTAGCTACGAACTTAGTTTCTACCTCGAAGCAACCCTTAGCAATATAGCGGAAGTACTCTAGAACGTAAAAGTAGTATAGCTAAAGGCGTTCTTTCTATAGATGATCGAGAACGCCGAATAAATAGCGAGAACCTGCCCGCTCCATCAAAGGCTGCCACCTCCTCCCCCAATGCTCCATACGACACAGTCCTTTTTGTAGTTGCCGCCTTGCTTCCATCGCTCAACGCCCTTTGGATTGCCGGTATCGCCTAAGATTCGTCAGCATGAGCATGTGATGGTTATCCGGAAACATCGGCAATCAGCACGGTAACCAGGACACCGTCCCTTCCGCTACTGTCTTGCCGCCGAGTTAACACTGCCCTACTTGGACTCCCTCACCACGCCCGGCACTTGAAGACCACCTTGCGCTATGGATGGGCAAATGATCGCCAAAGGTATCAATATAGCGGTTCCTGCCAGGCTGTCAGCGCTGATGGTGATCGATGGAAGGCTCGAACATACAGGATATTCGCGCTTAATTAAGCGAAAGGGCGTCGTTCCAAGACGTTCACGCACTGTTTCGAGTGGCATAGCGACCTCCACTGTAAACTCGGAGGCATAGACGGCCTTTAATGGCTGCAAGATCTCGTACAAAAGCTCAGTCTTCGTCTCATAGCGATGCCGTTCAAGCTAGCACATCAGAAAGATAGCAATACGTGCGTATTGCAGATGCTACAAAGAAGCCATGACCTCGCAAGTGGCCGGCCACTGCCGACGGTCGTCTGGGATTTCCCAGAAGTCGGCAGGAACACCTGGAGGCAAGTCCCACTTATGGTAGCAAGCGAGGACAGTGCTGAACTATACGCGGCGCAGTTGTTGTACACGATAGGGAAGCATGACGCTCGGTAGCCTGATACGCTGTCCGTTCTGCGGAAATCGAACGTATTGGCTGAGTAGAGCAGATCAACGCTTTCGGTATAGCTACAAATTGTTGGAGCGCGTAGGCAAGACTACATGCGAGACGTACATGAGCTTGCAAGTAGATAGCAGCGGGAGAATGGCACGGCGGTGGTTCTTAGGCTCCTTGTTCCCCAACCCGCCGCCGACGCGGAAGCGCTTTCTCCAGGCCGCTGTCCAGCAGTCGTGTTGGAAGTCCGGCAGTCCGCTCTCTCATTCATAGCAGCGATTATGTCGGAGAATGCCGTCGGCTAGTTCGAGGTGCAGCACATCTCTGTCGTTCTCGCTGCCGATTACATGTTCCCAGATGAGTGCGCGAACTTCTGCCGGTAGGCGAGCGATTAGCACGGATTGAAGCTGGTCGTGTGTGTCCTCGACGCTGGTTAGGCGGCGTGGCCGACAAGATGGAAGAGAGCAGAGTGGCCGGTCTATGAGATGCGGACGCTCCCAGAGATATTGCGGTTGGATTTATTTGCGCGGCCGGTGAACGCCAGTCATCCAGTTTAAAAAGCCGCTGACGTGCTGCATGAAGCGATAACAGCAGTAGCAGTAGGACAACGTATGAAGCAGGACGCGAGGTTGGCCGGCTTAGAAAGTTATGCACACCTGTTATGCACACCTGCGTTGCACGGACTAGAACTACTGCTGCTGCGCCCACCTCCTAACGTACAGGAGGGTATCAAAAAGAATGCAAGTGGAGCTCAGCCACAACTTTCAAGTATGGCATTGTCTCAGCGGGCTAGCCAATGAGCTTCCGCATATGATTAGACCCACTTGCATTCTTTTTGATACCCTCCTGTAGATGCGTCGACTTCCCGTAGCGGAAACGAGGACAACATTCTGTGACTTCACGTGTCAGACTGCCATCACCACTTCACTCTCGACTCGACATCCTTCGCACCTGAGCCTCCATCTGGTCTTGATAACGCACAATCGGCGGCCTTGTATGTTCGTCGCCTTCGGCATTTACGCGATGCGGACCTATATCAGTTTGGCACGCCCGAGACATGAGACCACATCTTCAGCAGCATGACGGCTTATGATATTATTACAGTGCTTTATCGGACGATTTTCTCGTATAGGAGCTCCTGCGATCTGGTCTTTGAAGAACTGGAGCATTCAGGCTTTGAACCCCAGATCTACCACCCAACATACTCAAGCTCAGGCTGGTTTACACATCCCGAGGGCCAGGGCAGTTCATGATAACATCAGTTCATATGGCTGTTGAAGAGATTAAAGGTGGGTATAGCAATTTGCTTTCGACCAGTTTCTTCTATCCCCGTCTCTGCTGTACACCGGTCCAACATGATTTCGGCAATACTACTACACCACACTTAACTGTTCTCGTACTGGCGACGTGTCTTACGGCATTATACACTCTCTATTATTATGGCCTTACCGCGGTCCGGTCGAAAGGCATGTGTGGTAGACGTCCCCTCAGTCGCGCCGCTCTGGGTCTCGACAGCCAGCCAGCTTCTATACCTCACCCCGCATTTGCATGGAGCTCAAAGCTCGAAACTCCAACACCTTATGCATGTACACTACGGGTTATAGGTACGGCAGCTAGCTACCTATAAACTACAACGACAAAGAGTCGAAATGACCTTCGCTGCCCTGGCTTTATCAGTTCATTGAACAGCTGAGCTGATTGCTTCGATATCTTATTGAGCGGTCACCTGGTATCACTCAATTCGGTTGCCAATTTTGCGGAGCCTCGAATCTTACAACTTACCATGGCGGTCAAAGAGCGGGCAGAGAGCCATACTGATGTCCTTATTATTGGTGCCGGGTAAGCCAACATATCCTGCCCATAAGCAGTAACACTAGCTAACCCTGTGCTTTAAATGTAGCCCTGCAGGGCTGATGATGGCCACATGGCTTGCAAAGTGTGGCGTCAAAGCACGAATTGTAGACAAACGTGGAACGAAGATCTTCAATGGGCAGGCAGATGGTTAGTGAAGTCGTGTTCCGTCGTCGGATGCTGACGCTATGGTATTGCAGGACTGCAATGTCGTACACTGGAGATCTTCGTAAGTTGAATGATTGAAGCCCTCTCGTGCGTGGAGACACCATTGATTGTTCTTTTAGGACTCCCTTGGATTCGGGCACAGAGCATGGAGAGAATCGAACCATATGCTAGAGATATGCTTGTGGAACCCGGATGACCAAGGTGTTATTCGACGTAGCGACAGGATCCCTGATACGATTCCCGGTATCAGCAGATTCCAACAGATCGTGCTCCATCAAGGCAGAATTGAGCGCTTCTTCCTGGTACGTTCGTACCCAAACTCTGACTGTTGTCGCCACCTCTAAATTGTCAAACAGGACACCATGGAAGCATGCGGAGCTAGTGGCGTCGACAGAGGAGTTATGCCTGTTGAACTCTCGATCGATGAGAGTCTCGTGGACGACAATGAAGCGTATCCAATCACCGTTACGCTGCGACATCTGTCGGAAAATGACGCCACACCGCAGCAAAGTGCTACGTCTGCGAATGGCGCTGCTATACAAGATGGTCTGTTTCGTAGTAACATGACGCCGGATGACACTCACGAGCTCCTCCAGGCCTCCAAACTGGACGCTAAGGCTGACCGAGAGGAAATCGTCAAGGCGAAATATATGCTTGGAGCCGATGGCGCACATTCGTGGGTCCGCAACCAGCTGGGATTCAAGCTGGAAGGTGATTCAACGGATTACATTTGGGGCGTGCTCGACATCATACCGGTGCGACTGTACCTTGATCGATCGAAAGATGAGCCACTGACACCATTGTGCTAGATTACCGACTTCCCGGACATCCGTATGCGTTGTGCTATCCACTCCGCTAATGCCGGCAGTGTTATGGTCATCCCTCGCGAGAACAAGTTGGTGAGGCTTTATATCCAGCTGACTACGACCGAGAAAGGCGAAGGCGGCGCGAAAGTCGATCGATCGAAGATTACGCCGCAAGTCATCCTCGAATCTGCGCAGCGCATCATGGCGCCATACAAGCTTACATACCGTGTCCTTGATTGGGTATGCAGAACGCCTATGGCCGTTTAACGGGAAGTTCTGACTAATGGTATGCTAGTGGACCGCATACCAGATCGGGCAGCGAGTTGGGACGTCCTTCTCAGCGCACGAGAGAGTATTCTTGGCTGGCGATGCGGTGCACACGCACTCTCCGAAAGCTGGTCAGGGGATGTACGTCTTGCATAGCACTCATTTACTGTTTGGCGCTGACAAAAAACGTTCTTCAGGAACGTTAGTATGCAGGATGGTACGCTAGAACCGATGCGAAACTCAAAAGCCTCTTGCTAACGGTCTCCGTTAGCATTCAACTTAGGCTGGAAGATCGCAAATGTTGTAAAGAGCACCTGTGATCGATCCATCTTGAAGACCTATCAATCCGAGCGACGAAAAATTGCAAAGGACTTGATTGACTTCGACCATCGCTTCAGTCGTCTATTCTCGGGTCGACCAGCCAAGGATGTCATGGACGCCGAGGGCATCTCCATGGAGGAGTTTAAGAGTGCGTTTGAGAAGGGAAACATGTTTGCCAGTGGTATTGGTAAGTCGAGGCATTATGCCAATTACCTTCCTCGCTAAGATCTTCGACCAGCTGTCGACTACGGCTCGAGCCTGATAGTTGCCAAGTCTGGAAATGTCGAGGACCAAGGCGACGGTACGGATGTTTCTGTATCCAGCAAGTTCCGAATCGAATCGATGCAATCTTTGGCACCAGGCATCAAGATAGGCATGCGAATGCCTTCCACAAAGGTCCTCAACCAGTCGGACGCTCGACCATGGCATTTCCAGGAGCTTCTACCCAGCAACGGGCGCTGGCGAGTGGTAGTCTTCACTGGTGATATCTCACAACCCGAACAGAAGTCAAAGATGGAGACCGTTGGAAAAGCTTTCAACGACGAAGCGTCGTTCTTACGCCGCTTCACACCTGCAGACGCAAGATATGATACAGTGTTCGAGGTGCTCGCCGTACACAGTGCTCCAAGGACTTCAGCAACGATTTTCGACTTTCCGGAAGTCTTCCGTCCATACGACGATGTTGATGGTTTTGATTATATGAAGATCTACGTGGACGATGTTTCCTACCATGAAGGTGCGTTCCAAAGTTTGACTGTTCCGGTATTGCTCTGTATGTTCGCTGACTGCCTCTCACTGATGATAGGCCATGGCAAGATATACGAGACATTCAACATCGACCCAAAGGGCTGTATCGTGATCATTAGACCTGACCAGTACGTTTCCTACGTTGGTCCGACGGATGATACTGAGGCTATCAACTGTTTCTTCTCTGGTTTTATGCGAGTTTCAGCACAGAAGACAGAAATAGTCAATGGGCCACCTGGTGGCGCTACTTCAAACGGGCTGGACGATGCACCATCACATCAGCCAGGAAGTGGAGCTGCAGCACTTGACGGTATCGCGCCGAACGAGATGGCGGCTCAGAACGGAGATGTTCTTCCTGCATAGAACGGCGTATGCCATGCTATCGAACTGAGAGCTATATTCAAATGCTACTTCGGTGTTACATGTAAGCTAGAGTGCCAGTAACTTGGAGAGCGGCTGACTTGGGTCACAACCGTCTATTCTAGTTCAACGTTTGATTTCACTAGGCAAGTGTATCATCGGTTGTCCAAATCTTGATCGAGCCGTCGGACAGTACATCTCACGACTTTCACATCTTGTCAGCGGCAGGGAATCCCAAAGAAGGCAACGACCGCCGAGAAGCGGCCGCGGCCCTAGGGCTGAGTAGCACCAGGCGTCCGACACTGTGCTTGTTCATCCACGTATGGGCTGCAGCATGGCACGAGACTCTGCCTTACTATATGCACTGAGCTCGTCGCATCGCAAGGATTGCTGCCCTAGGTTTAGTCTGCCAAAGCATGCCGGCTTACGACGACCATATGCAGAATCAGCCCCCAAGTGCTGAAGATGATTCAGCTTAACCCTTCCTTTCCTGACAGTACAGGACGGCTAGAGTCATACATCTCGTGCCGGGTGTCACGGCAGCGATTCACATGCTCTGGAACATATATAAGTATGGCACTGCGACACCGAATCGACATCAAACGCGTCCCAAGTCACTACCCCTTTCTTCGGTCCACCGCCATAACTTTTAACCATGGTTCCTATCACAGCGACCACCGATGACCTCGAGCTTGATGCGCTCATCGTTGGCTCTGGCTTCGGAGGTGTTTACCAGCTCAAGAGACTTCGGGATCGTGGTTTCAATGTCAAGCTCGTTGAAGCTGGGAGCGACTTCGGTGGAGTTTGGTGTGTAATCAAACAAGTATCGCTCGCGACACCTTTGTTGACCATGCTTGCGTAGGTACTGGAACAGGTATCCCGGTTGCCGTGTCGACATTCCTGTTCCTCTTTATGAGTTCTCTGATCCAGAGCTGTGGACCGATTGGACCTGGCAGCAGAAGTTCCCTGGCTCTACTGAACTGAGGTCTTACTTCGAGTACGTTGCGAAGAAGTGGGATCTGCGAAAGGACACCATCTTTAACTCAATGGTGAGCTCGGCAACTTGGCATGAGACCAGCGCCAGGTGGCACATTCGAACAAGCAATGGCGATGTCTTTAAAACTCAATTCTTTCTACCCAACACCGGTTTCGCCGCAAAGCGTCATATTCCAGACTGGAAAGGTATTGACACGTTCAAAGCGACCTTCATACACCCCTCATATTGGTCGAAGGAGGAGCCTGATCTCAAAGGCAAAAAGATCGCAGTGATTGGGACCGGTTCGACAGGAATCCAACTTGCTCAAGCATTGGCACCACTTGCCTCAGAGTTTTACCTCTTCCAACGGACTCCCAATATGTGTAATCCGATGGGCCAAGAAGATTGCACAGGGGGCAAAGACCCAACGAATGATCGCTATGCGCTTTACGCAGGACGAAAAGACAGTTATGGAGGGGTGGACTTTAACTTCCTGCCGAAGGCGACGTTCGAAGACAACGAGGAAGAACGCAAGCAGACGTATGAGAGCTTGTGGGCTGAAGGCGACTTTCACTACTGGCTAGCTGGGTATCATGACACGCTGTTCTCGGATTTGGCGAACACGGAGGCGTACAACTTCTGGAAAGCGAAAGTCCGAGCCAGAATCCAGGATCCGGTCTTAGGAGAAGTTTGCACCGGAGATCAAACCACATGCGTTCGGCTGCAAACGTGTCTCGCTCGAGAATGGCTTTTACGAACTCTTCGACAAACCCAACGTCCATTTGATTGACGTGAAAGATGACCCTATAGAGGAAATAACTTCCACAGGTATCAAAACTGCGAAGGAAAGCTTCGATCTCGACTTCGTGGTCTGCGCCACAGGCTACGATGCCATCACTGGTGGTATCATTGACATGAACATTTCTGGTGAGAAGGGCGTCAAGTTGAATGAGAAATGGCGAGACGGTGTTAAGACATACCTTGGCCTTTCCGTATCGAGTTTCCCGAACATGTGAGCAATGAGCAACCAGCATCGACAATATACTAGCAATCTTGCTAACTAAACGTGCAGGTTCTTTACTTACGGACCACAAGCAGCAACTGCCTTGTGCAACGGCCCATCATGTGCTGAGATTCAAGGAGACTGGATCGTGAGCACGTTGGAGTGTCTGAGGCAGAAGAATCTCAACAAAATCAATGCTGAACCGGGCTCGGAGAAGGCATGGGCAGAGACTACCCAGGCAATTGCAGACGCTTCTCTTCTGCCAACGGCTAGGTCCTGGTACAGTAAGAAAAAAACTCTTCGCTAAGTTATGGTCGTCCGAAGTATTGCTAACCTGCAACGCAGTGGGTGACAACATCCCAGGGAAGCCCCGTGAATGCCTGCTATACCTCGGCGGTGTGCCGACCTACTACAAGACCATCCACGAGTGCGCATCGAACGGGTATCAAGGCTTTGAGCTGCGTTGATTTCCGGAGATCGTAATGTCCCCTGTGGATCGGCCAAGGTCGGAGGACTGCATCAAACCGCCCCAATCCTTCGAGAGGTTTAGGACGTAGCATCTGATCGATACGGGCATTCATCATGCCACCTATGCTTCTACAAACTATCATCTATATTTCACCAATAGATGTCTAAATTTGCTCGACTTAGTCATCAACAACCTAATTTCGTTCAAATGCTTCTTTCTGGCTAGAAATGGTTTCAAAACATCCCCGTCGATGGATGTAGCCTGAAGTCGCTTTCGCTTCCGGCTGAATACAAGAGTAGGTGTGTTCACTTCCTTCAAAGTCCCTTTATCGAAGCCTGTATCCGATAGCATTGAGAAAATGCCTTCCGTTCTTCTTGTTCTCACTACGCTCGTGGTAGCGTATTCTTCAACCTTCATCTACTGCTTCATACGCAATCTGATCAATGGCCGCAAGACTGGCATCCCGCTCATACTGTTACCCATCGACGCGAATTGGATACCCTGGATGATTGCTGGCGTCGCGCTCAAGCAGTGGTTCCAGGACAACCTTCCCAGAAGCATCTACATGAGGCTCGTGACGACGATCTACGGATATGAATTCGCGATGAAATTCGCAGTCTACGATGAGCTTGCTGCTCCTCAAGGAGATCGCAAGTCGTTTATATTGGTCACCGCTGGCAGATTGGAGTTCTGGACATGGGATTCCCAGATAACAAACCAGGTATTAAGCCGTCCTAAGGACTTCAACCAGTTTGATATTGGAAACATTTTAGTGAGTAGCTCACTCCAGAGATAACCATACAGCTAACCGACTACACAGCTCAACAAATTCGGCGACAACATCTTGACCACAGAGTACGTTTCTTAGAACATGCCACCACACTTACACGCTACTTTACTAATATTAGTCCTTGTCCCAGTGGCGACGTCTGGGCGCGACACAGGAAGGTCGTAGCTGGCGTAATTAACGAGCGTATCTCGAAAGCAGTCTTCAGCGAGAGTGTTATGCAGGCGCAAGGTCTACTGGACCAGTTGCAATCTGCCGGCGATGGCAGTGGCGTAACCGAAACGAACAAGGTCTTCGACTCCATTAAGAAGATTGCGGTAAGTACGCTGTTGAGCAGAACCATCCCGAGACAGCCCCATCCCTCTGAGACATCTGAAGCACTTACTGACGGTTTCTCCTCGTGGACGAAAGATACATGTGCTTAGCGGCGCTGGGATGGGCTCACATATGCCGTGGAAAGATGAAAGCTCCCAGAAACCCGCTCCAGGCTTCACACAGGTAAGAATGATGGGTATGAGGGTACCCGCTGTCCGCGGGCGCGTGTGATCTAAGACAACGCTCACCCTTGCAGACATACACGCAATCTATAACGCACGTGGTGTCCAATTTGTCCGGACCTATACTGCTTCCTCAATGGTTTCTGCTCAACTACCCATCATGGCTTCCCGGCTACTCCATCGTCAAGCCGCTCGGAATCGCCATAACGGAGTTCCCGATCCACACTGCAAACCTTCTCGAGGAGGAGAGGCGGCGTGCGCGCCGAGAAGGCGGCGCAGCAAAAAGCAACATCCTCAGCCAACTCCTCGAAGCCTCCGACAGCTCTGAGACCCAAGATCCCAAAGGACGCCAATCAATCCCCCTAACTGATGCAGACCTCCGAGGCGACCTCTTCATATTCACGGCGGCAGGCTTCGATACAACAGCAAACACGATTTCTTACGCCCTCGCCCTACTCGCTCGCCACCCCAAATGGCAAGACTGGCTTCTCGAAGAAATTGACCAGATCCTGCCCCAAGACCTCAACGAGGAGCTCGACTACGTCAACACCTTTCCCAAAGCCATTAGGACAATGGCTTTCATGTACGAAGTGCTCCGCCTCTTCACACCGCTGGTGCATATCGCAAAGCAAACCCGAGCTCCTCAAACTTTGCAATCTGGAGATCGCACGTACAGGCTTCCCACCAACACAACCGTGTACATCAACTCCGTCTGCCTGCATCGCGATCCCGACGTATGGCAAGACCTCAACTTGCCTGAAGGCGAAGTAGGTGCCAAAGCCGACGCAATGATCTTCCGACCGAGCCGATGGATCAACCCGCCTGGATCTACCCTACCCTTGTACAGTCCCCCGAAGGGCACCTATATACCATGGTCTACAGGGCCTCGAGTGTGTCCAGGACAGAAAATGGCACAAGTCGAGTTTACAGCCATCTTCCTGACGATACTGAGGAGGCACAGGGTCGATGCTGTAGCGCTTGATGGTGAAAATAGGGAGGATGTGGACAGAAGGCTTGATGAGCGGATGGAGAAGAGTATCTCACTGCTTACGATACAGATGCAGGATATCTACGATGTGAAATCGGATGAGGATGGGTTGAAGTTGAGGATTAGTACGAGGAAGTAAAGCACTTCCCACGTTGGTTTGATAAGCAAGCACGTTGCATACAGGCATTCATCGATTTTGAGCGGATTCTGGGCGCTATCTAGTTCTTGACCTCTCGATCTCTTGTCTAGCTGTATGAGCGGAGAACTACACAATGGCCTCCTCAGCTCCGCGCGCTATGCCAAAGTCTCTACGCCTACAACTTCGCCTCCAGCTCCTCAAACTCACTCAACTCCTTCACCGGCCTCACACCCGCACTCAACGGCATGCTTGCCTTGAAAGCCTTCACGTCCTCGATCACCACCGTCTTGCTCTCCTTCTCACCGTTCGCCGCCACCTCTCCATTTGTCTCCGATGTTCCGTTCGTCTCAGCGCTAGTCGCGTCCTTCGACACAATACCCAAGCTCGGCAGAACCTGCGCCAGCAAACCTTCGCCTTGCTGAACAACTTGCTCGACCTGCTCAGCCGCCATACCAGCCGAGTCCTTCAGGTACGAGCCAACGGCGGTAATGATGTCCTTGGTATCGCCGGAGGTGATGTCGATCTTCTCCAATCGCTTCGAGATGTCGGCCGGGTTGGTGTCTTGCAGACCGAGTTGTTGCAGCATCGAGGTGACGGTCTCGACAAGCTTCTCCTTCTTCTCGGCCGTGGAGGTCTTCGCCGCGATGTCGGCAGCTGAGCCTTGTGCCTTGAGGTAAACAGATGCCTTCGCTCTGGTGGGCGAGTGCGGGTTGATGTATTTGCGGAAGAAAGCGAGCATGTTGTCCTTGGTCAGAGGCTCGATGTTTTCGACGTCGCGGTAGACTAGGTCAAGGAGTTAGCACCACAGCCATTGTTGTGATAGGAAGTGTGAAACTTACCAAGCTCGAAATCATAAGCCTCACCCGTAATGTGATGCCAAAACCGCCCAGTCTCCTGACTCAAATTCTTCAGCTTCTCCAACCTCTTGTTGATAAGCCCAACCTTGTGTGCCTCAAACTCATCGCTCGGCATCTCCTCCAGCGTCTTCTCGAAGCCAACAAAGAAGTTGTCAATCCTCTTCTCCAGGAACGCGCAGTCCTTCTCGCTCTGGATGATGACACGGAAGCAGGCGACAGAACTATAGATCAACGCATGGCTGCCCACAATGTAGCCAAGCTGCTCCTTCGAGCGCAGCGTATCGAAGACTGGCTCATCCGTCATCTGCGCGAAAAGCAGTAGTTGAGCACGAAGACGGCGGTCCATGTTGTTACCCACGAACAGGAGATAGTCGATGCAGTGGTTGATATTGTCCGGGTTCTTGAGCGTTCGCTCGTACCTGTAGTCACACCCCTCTGGCAGCTCGATGTTCCTACGAGTTGGCCATTGGCTCGCAGGCAGTTGCTTCGGCTTGAGTGTCGACTCGACGACATTCGTGATGTTCAGCGCATCCTCCTTGTACATATTGCCGTGCACCAGGATCTCGATGTGCATCTGCCTGAGCACTTGGGGGAAGAACTGCCGTACGTCTTCTGCGGTCACATTCTGCAGCACTTCCAGAAGCTCAGAGACCACCCAGCTCCTTTCACTACTCAACCAGCGGCTGTACGTGGCGATTTGTGTGTACGGATCCCGATAGTCGAAGTTCTTGAAACCACGCATCATGCGCTCCTTGATGATGTTGAATCGTTCGTCGGTGATCTTCAAATCACGCATCGATACCAGAACCTTCTCGAGCAGGACGGACATCTTGTCGTTGTAGCCGCTGACCACGACGTCGTACCCCTGCGAGTGATTCGAGAGGCTGTATTGCAAACCAGCGAGTTCGGCGTCGTATGCATACTCTGTCAGAGAGTCTTCCACGAGATCCTTGTACAGCTGGCTCATGACGGCCACGAGTGGTGTGAGATTGGTAAGAGGAGAGCGCAGACAGACGTCGATATTGGCCTTCGGGACCCAGAATTGGTCGTCCTTCTTGAACCATGTGCGCACGTTGGGGTCGTTGCGGATGAGCTTGGGCGCAAGCGTGGGCTTTTCTACATCCTTGCGCTCCACGTCTAGCCGCTGTGGTACGAACTCGTTGACGCCAGGTAGACGTAGCTCAGACGGACGCTCGCTCGGAGATGATGCAGCTGCCTTGCGAATCTCGTTCATCCACTCCTCGGAGATCTTGTCGGTTCTGTACTCGGTACCGTACCACTTCTCTCTCTTGTCCCAGTTTCCTGGATACTCCTGACTCACGAGCATAACCTTGAAATTGTCAGGCCTCAAAGCTTCCAGTCCACGCTTGATGGCCTCGGGGTTGAACTCTGTGATCTGGCTCGATGCGGACAACAGCTTGTCTTTCGGAAGAAACTCTTTCTGCATGAGCGTGCTGTACCCACTGACGGTGCGGCTGGCTGGGCTCTTCTGTCTGAACTTGAACTCGACTTCGGAAAGTTTCGCCATCTCGTCGACGATCCACTGCTGAGGGGTTTGGTCTTTCACCAACGCGATATACTGGAAAACCGTATTGACGATCTCGCGATAGTTCTTGAGACCAGATTCCGTCAATCGGATGTCCACAGAGAACATGCTCGTGCCGGGGCAGAGTTCGGAGGCTCCAGATGAAAGACTGGTCGCCAACCCCTTCTCCTTGATGTAAGCTAGCAGACTGCCGGGCCCTTCGTGGCCGATGAGATGGCTAATGTATCGCGACGGGTGCGAAGCATATACCTCTTCCTCGTCGGGGTATGGGAAGTAGATGTCCAGCGAACGTTGGTCCATGACAGGCTTTGCAGAGACTTGCGTGCAGAGATCATCCTTGTCGTATATGGGTATGCCGTCCCATCTGAGCTTGGGCAGATCTTTGTTGACAACTTCCGTGAACATTTCCTCTACCCATGACTGGAGCTCATCCAGCGATTCGGTCCCGAGAACAGCTAGCTTCATCCGATTGGCAGAGTAGTTTCTGTCGTAAAAGCTCATGAACTCGTCCCGAATCTTGACACCGCGACCGATCGGATCATCGTGCAGTGTCTGGTAGTTGCCAGTCGAAAATTTGTGGTTCGGGTGTTGCTTGCTCGAAGTGCTCCTGTGAAGTTGCTGCAGGCGCCAGTTATCGGCTTGCAGATTCTTCTTGTTCTCCGAGTCCACAGCCTGTAATTCTCGATCAAGCGCGTCCTCAAGGAAAAGAGGCGCAACGAAGAATTGGGAGAAACGGTCTAGAGCACCGTAGAGGGGCGACTTGTCTTTAGTCCTTGGTAAGCTGGCCGTGCTGGTGTTTGCGGAATTGGCTGCACTATTGCTTGTGCTAGATGCCGAGACTTCGAAGTAGTAGTTTGTCGACGTTTGAGCCGTATAGGCGTTTGAGGAACCGCCGTATTTACTTAGGTAGGTGTTGTATTCGTTCTCTCCTGGATACTGAGTGAGCAAAATGTCAGTTGCGCCGCCGCCATCAGCATCCACCAAACACACTTACCTTCTTTGTACCCATGAACAGCAGATGCTCCACAGCATGAGCCATACCAGGAATGTCCTCTTCGTCGCTGAAGCTGCCCGCGTTCACGTCCATCGCCGCTGCCGCCTTGTCGCTGTCCGGATCGTGGATGAGCAGAGCTTCGAGCTTGTTTGGTAGTCTGATCACACGATATGTCCGAGTATCAAGTAGAGGCTTCTCGAGCTCATCCGCGAGCACCTCTACCGCCCCATTCCCAGCTCGTTGAGAATCTGCCATGGTTGCGTAGGACCTGGCAATGACTCTGCGATCTTGAAGCGCTGGAAAACGAGTCGTAGTATATAGCGAGCGAGTACGACTCGAGATGTTGTGCGAGGCAAATCGACTCGGCCGTAGAGGGTCGCGCAAGGGAGGCTGGAGCAGCTGACGTGGTGGTGGTGGTGTGCCTGCACTCGCGAGGCCTTGCGAATTATAGACGACGGCGCGGCTTGTAGCCTTGTTCAGCGCTCCGGTGAATGGATGACTCTGTACTGCCTTCCACGGTCCGCCACCAACAGCATTAACGCGGGCCCTAGGCGGGACGTTCATCAAATACCGCCAGATGAGGTCGGGATGCTGCCAAGGGAATGTGAAGCGGTGTGACTAGCACAATACTAAGTAGCAAGCATGCTAGTATCCCTCCAACGACACTGATGGTCAGGTGCAGTGTTCCAGAGATGGCAGGTGTTGCACGTGTGTCCAGAGGTGTACCTGCAAGGCACCACAAGGATCGTCATGCAGGCGTTCAGTTCGGGCATAATGCTTGCAAGCTTGGGTCTTGGCCCATACCGAGTTGAGTAGGATCACATGTGACAGTTAGGTTAAGTTATATATGTATACATGCTGAACACTTGAGATGCACTAGAGACAGGGCGAGGCTGTTGAAAGAACGTTGATGGCCTGCTCAGCCCTCACTCCCGTATACAGTCCCTCCACGCTACCAACGCCAGCTCCGCATAACTGCCTTCCCGCGCACCGTTCGCCTCGATCTTGCTTGCCAAGGTCTGTAGCCCTTCTTCCCAAGCTGCGACTACTTGCCTGGCAAGATCAGCTTGCGGCATATCATCTCCGAGAATCTTCTGCGCAAGGCGAAGGCCGTGCCATATCGAGATTCCACGGAGCACTTCTGTCTGCGGACCTGTTGAGGCTGGCTCGGTTGTCGCGGGCTATGAATTGTTAGCAACGTCGTCTGCGGCACCTTCAATAATGTACTCACAGCTTCCGCCCCCTTGATATTCGAAAGCAACCTCTCCACATACGCCCTAACCTTCCCATCAACATCCTTCCTATCCTGATACTTATAACAATACACCGCCGTCAACTCCAAAAACACACTCAACACCTCCGGCCGTCTCCTCGGATCATTCGCATGCACCGCACTCCCAGTCCCATGCTCCTGATCCTCTAGCAACACAGCAACCTCGTTAGCATCCTTGATCGCCTTCTCCAACCCCACCTTCCTCCAACTGCCACTCTCCTCTACTTCACCATCTGTCACCATCCCACCCCGTCCCATCTCCCTCAGCGCCCAAATCACCGCCCCAAGTACCTCATCCTTTTTCAACGTCATCCCCGTCTTCCTAGCCTGATGCAAACACCTCAACGCCACCCCGAATCGCCCTCTCTCGCTCGCAATCCTCACCATTTTCGCCAGCGTCCTCTCACCCGGCATCTTCTTCACCTTCCCCAACCCATCCAACAGCGCAGGCAAATTATTCCAGTCCCCTGCCTCCCCCTCCCGCATTAACCGTATCGCTTCCCAGAGCAATTTCTTCCGATTCGGGATCTCGGTGCGCTGGTCGATCCACTGGAGATCGATGGCTTCGTCGCCTAGCTCGACGGTTTGGGGGTTCTCTTCGAGGTATTTGCGGGTTTTGAGGGAGAGGATGAGGTTGCGGTCGTGGTTGGGGAGGAGGCGGGGGATGAAGTGTTTGCTGCGGAAGGTGGAAAGGATGGTGTCGAGTTCGGGGGAGGAGGTGGGTTGGAAGGTGGGCACGGCTTTGGGGCGGATGGGGGTGGTGGAGAGGAAGCGGGTTGTACTGGGGGTTGAGGGAGGGGGGGCGGCGCGTTGGAGGCGGAGGGCGCAGCGGGTGCAGATACTCGACATGATGGGGAGGATGTGATTGTAATGGGTCGTGTTTATTCTGTCTTCCTTCAATGGATGGTCGCTCCTTCCCAAGATCTTGCTCCTTCCTGTCTTGGCTTCCCCGAGACCTCCGCACATACTTCATGCCGAGGACTACACCAGATGAATCAACAGTTCTGCTTCCATACAGCACATCATGGCGACACCATTGAGTTCACTACGGCCACTGGGTCCCTTGAAACAAGCACTACGACAATGCCGAGCGGAACGACGACAACGGCGAACATACGCGACCACTGAAGCCCTCTACCCGTCCCTCCAAACTCGCTATCCTCCGCCCTCCCCAGGCTTCCGACCATCGCAGGCGATCAAGCAGAATCGTATGCCACTGCTACCGTCTACTGGTCCGGGACCTATACTGACAGAAAAGCAGGTTTCGAAGAAGGACTCCGCCGCATCCCAGTCATCCCCCCACCCCGTTCTACCCTCAAAACCTGCCGCGACCCCATCGCCGCCGTCACCGCCTCCCAACTCACCGTCCTCGACCCCACCGGCGCCCGTACCCGCCTCTTCGCCCCCAGCAACCCCGACCGCGCCCAACCAGGCGACATCCTACACGTGCGCCTCCGCAACGGGGACCCCTTCTCCGGCGTCTGCCTCTCAATACGACAGCGACATCAACCGATCGATACTGCAATCTTATTACGGAACCAGTTGACGCGAATAGGGGTGGAGATGTGGTTTAAAGTGTACAGCCCGAATGTGGAGGCGATAGAGGTGGTGCAGAGGAAGGATAAGAGGGCAAGAAGGGCGAACTTGTATTATCTCAGGCAGCCACGGCATGATATTGGGAGTGTGGAGGGCACTGTGAGGGGGTGGTTGAGGCAGAAGAGTGGGGGGAATGTTAGGGGGAAGGGGAGGGATGCTAACAGTGGGAAGAAGAAGAATAACAAGAGGGGGTCGAACTGAGCTGGACGCCGTGGGATTGGAGATAGGAGCATAGCGATGGCGTCTAGAGCTGGATTGATACGCAATGATAAGGGCATGCGGACGGTATGTACATGTACAACAGTGTGTACGCTGACACGTTCAACGTTTGTATCATTCTGCTTGTGAGCAACTACTACGAAAGTGAGTGCACCTTTTTCGGAGCAGGAGAAAAGCAGAAGACTCCAAGAAATTTTCAAGTTGTCACCGGAGATGCGAATATCGCTGCGGCTCGCCAGCCGTGTGTCGGGCAGGTATTGACAAGGGCGACATATCGTACCTGCAGCTTGTCCCGCCCTCCACGACCAAGTCGAGTGCAACTGACAAGTCATTGTCAACCGTGCAGTATGCCCGAGCATGAGCGCATACTGCAGGAACGTGCCTTGCGTGGATGGCTCTTCTTTTCTTGTCACCTTGGCTAGACGGTGCCAGCAATGCCGGCCTCAGTGCAGTGACGACGATCGCGATCACGGACGAACGGGCCGTTCTCGTTCTGTGGATTTGATCTGCAGGCAAGCCCGGTGGCGAAAGACGAGGTCTAGAGGCGGTGAGAGGAGCTGCAGGATACTTCCGATGTGGCTGATACTCGTGGAACCGGCGAGCGGTGATCCACGTGCTGGCCAGCATGCATCAGTGGGATGTTGGGCGGAAGATGTACGTTCCAGGATCAGCACGTACACCAGGAGTTCAACGCAAGAGGACCTGTTCGAGCGATCACTGGTACGCATTGGATCATATCCCGTAACGAAGAGGCTTCGTCGGGGTCATTGAGGCTCGGTGCAGTGGCTCGTGTTCTGTGACACCTTCCAGCAAGAGGAGCAGTCCGTCGAGCAGCCTGGCCTCAGCTGCTTGCGGTATCCAGATGTGGCAGTAACGAGCATTTCTGTGCCAGAGTGAGACAACGGACGGCGAAGTTGACCTCTCACAACTCGTGGCTTCCATTTGCTCGCCATGCATGCTGCAGTCATTCGTGGGATCCCATCCAGATCAGGGCCTGATCTGCGCAGGTATTCTCGTATGCCAGCACATTCTCGGGTTAGTCGAGGAGATACTCCAATGGTGACCAGAAGGTGGAGCTCATAAGGCCGTTGTGAAACAATAAAACGTGGTTTTATTCCGCTGCATTACTGCAATTCGACACTTTCGGGTTCCTAACCACGTTCTAGGCATCGAAGAGCTGTGGTTTCTTCCATCGTCTCCTTTCCCATGGAGTCGGAAGCGGTGCAGATCCACGTGCAATGGTGTCCAGCAGTTCGGGATCCACCACGCTGCTGTAGGCTATTTTGGGCCCGCTATAGATGTTGTGCTACGTTATAGGCCGACGTGGGGATCTCTCAACGACTCCATCTCTTCCGTCGACACTCCACATCGTACCTGCAGCATTAACACTTTACAGGTATTCCGCGATGAGCTAATGCAGAGCGAATGTGTGTACCTGAATATGTCGAAGGGGCAAGAGATTTGATTGACTGCTCGCTTGCTGCAACACCCGTACCGTACCCTTCGTCGCCAAGCGCTCGGTGCGCTGGGTGCACGACAATATGCAGTGTTCTATTGCATCCATGAGGGCACCCAAACATAGCAGCAGCGTACCACGGGAAGGGGAAGATATCGAGGTCCGGCAATACGACGTCGCATGGTTCTGAATCGAAAAGGACGAAGTCGAATCGCGGGTCTCTTCCCCTGGATGCACGCGCTATGTCGAACGCCACACAATGATGCATCGTCTGCACAACGAAAATATTATCGTGACTATCACCAAGAATACCGCTATGTGAGCAGTTTGATATAAAGGTAGGAAGCAAGACTTGCAAGATTTCCGTTCTTCATCCTTCGACTCGTTCTTCAATCCACCAGTCTCTCTTCATCCAGCTCTCACACTTTCGCTACAGAAGCTTGCTTCGTTCCTGTCGCTCACATCACCACCAAGATGTATTACTCTTTCAAGCTCGCGGCTCTCGGTCTGTTCGCCTTGACCAACATCGCTGCTGCGTACCCCGCCGACCCACCAGGATACGGCACCTCTTCGAGCGAGGCTGGCGGCGTGGAGACTTGCAAGGCTACAACGTAAGTCAGATTGCTCGAGAAGACGTTCTCCAAGACGCAGGCAGCACGTTGGCCGTGAAGGGGTTGAGCTCGCACAAATCTCCAAACAATTGCTAATATCTTTACCCATCTTTAGGTACACGTCCACAGTCACGAAGAAAGGTGGATACAGTACCGTCACTTCTACGTATACTATCACGAAGGGTGGTTCGGGGTAAGTGCATTGTGTTGGAGCATTGAACCCCTTACTCATTCGTTTCGGCAGATCGACCATTACGATCCCAACAACGCTCACCTCCACAGTGACCTCCACTGTTCAAGCTGGTCCCGATAAGACCGTTACAGTAACCAGTGCCGGGCCAGGGACGACGACCACAAAGACTGTCGCTGGGCCTGGCTCAACGATCACAGTGCCAGGGGGCACCAAGACTGAGACCCAGACCATTACCAAAAATGGCGGCACAGTGACCAGCACCATCACCATTCCCAACGGGCCCGCCGAGACAATCACAAAAACTGTGGCTGGGCCTGGCTCAACGATCACAGTGCCAGGGGGCACTAAGACCGAGACTTCGACTATCACCAAGGCTGGAGGCTCTACCACAATCACCATCCCAGCGGGTCCTGCACAGACTTCCACCATCACAAAGACTGTCCCAGCCGGTACATCTACCGTCACTTCGACCAAGACTGTTGCTGGCGGCGAGACCACGAAGACGATTACTCAAACCGATACGGTGACGAAACCCGCAGGCACATCAACACTCACTGTGACTCAACCCGCTGGAACATCAACAGTTACCGTGACCAAGGCAGCTGGAACGTCCACGGTAACTGTGACGAAACCTGCTGGCACGGTCACTTCCACAGTCACATCTACGGCAGTTTCGACCGTGACCAAAGCCGCTGGGACTTCAACGATCACTGTCACAAAACCAGCGGGCACGGTTACCTCCACAGTGACTTCCACCGCAGTCTCGACCGTGACAAAATCTGCAGGCACCGTCACTTCCACCATTACCAAGCCCGCTGGCACTTCCACTATCACCAGCTACTCAACCATCACCGGAAAGGCCTCGACTGTCACCATTCCCGCAGGACCTGCTGAGACTGTCACGGTTACAAAGGGCACGACCGTTACTGCTCCTGGCGGCACTGTCACGTCCGTCGTCACGAAGCCCGGAGGCACCTCAACGATTACCTCCATCGTCACCAAGCCGACCACTTGCCCAACTAAGCCCATCAGCACGTATACCACGACCTGCACAGAGACAAAGACGATCAAGAAGCCCACCACGAAGACTGTGACCGAGGCGTGCGCGGCAACCGGCTACACCAAGTAAATTTCATCCACTTCCGATGATAGTGAGCACGAACCAGGATCCTCTGCTGGCATGGAGGTTCTAATGAGTGTACGGGACAACGATGGCATTGATAAAAGGCGTTTCGAGGTGCAAATTTGTGATATGGCTTGCAAACATACGCAGCTTGTCAGATTAATTCGGCGACACATAAATGGTCCAACTTAAACATGGCATTTGATGGATATAATTTTTTTAGTGTTTTGCAGTACATTACATTCGTACAACTCCTCCTGTTCTTGAACCATCTCTTATCAATCTCTTACTACTGTCACAAATCCTGTGAGTACAGCTGCTTCGTGCATCTAACTCAGGGGGAGCTCCTTTACCACTCGGCACTTGCGCAGAGTAGTACGACCTGGGCACGGAGCCTGGCAAGATCAAGGTCGACATTAAAAACCGCATGTCCATCTCGAGCTCGACGTCGAAGACTGGCTAAGCGACCGGAACGCTAGCAATAAACATCTCAATGCTGGACTCAGCTTGAGCCGTCATGGAGACCTGAGAGTGAACTCAACATATGAATCAACTACTGTTTGTATCAAAAGCAGTAGTCCCACAAGGCAGCAGAAACACTGCCTTGTGAAGATCAATTGCATCTGCTTCAAGCCACAGCTTGAACCAGGTGCAATAACCTGGAAACCACCTACCTGTAAAATGCGACTTCCATTAGATGGAGTACGCAACAAGTGTCTGCCCTTTATCAAGAGCAAGAATGGAGACGTCTGGAGTGACAATACCTCCAGAGCTTCTTTTCCCTAGTCTTAGAGCCGAAGCGGCTCCAAGAGCCCGGCGCAACCCTGAGGATGAACCTGTGCTGGTACAAGTCCTGCCACCTGCACAAATTAAGCAGATCACGCAGTGTCTGGCCGCTGGAACCCATGCCTTGCTAGCGTTCCGGTCGCTTAGCCAGTCTTCGACGTCGAGCTCGATGGACATGCGGTTCATCATGTCGACCTTGATCTTGCCAGGCTCCGTACCCAGCCTGAGATTAACACACATATCTTGACATACCCGTTTACTCTTCGTTGGGATATTCAGGTGGAGAGGATCGAGGCGCGTTCTCGAGCAGATTCATTGCTTCTCCTACGTCGCGACAACAACGGCATGAACATCAGGTACTGCGATAGCTTGAAAATCCAACGGCTCAAAGATAAAGGCCTGCGGAGCTCTCTGTTTTTTCCCCAAAGTTAGATATCAGGCATCAAGGCAGAACTCATTCACTTTGCGCTATCCCGTTTTGGGAGTTGCGTTTAACCTCAACCTCCAGTTCCCCTCTACCCACGCAGTCCACTGCTCAAAAACATGTATCCTTGCGCCTACAACATATACGGCTTATGTTAGTATGTACTTACTACGAATACCGATGCGGAGATCAACGTACCAGGACGTGCGGCGGATCTCGTCAACCCGCTCATTGTCGGCGCGAGTGTCCCTTGCCCAACCACGAGCGATGCGAACTAGCAGTGGTTTAAGCTAAAGAAACTCCATATCATGAAGATCCACGTCGCAGCATCATGACTATGGTACACGCTACCTGGTCTTGCTGGCACAGCCAGCCCCTTCGTCTCCTCTGTGTCGACGTTCATCTTATCGGCGGAATCCTGCTTTCGACCCTCGATGGGTCAGTCGGACGGCACAACGACTGTCGGTATCTACCAGAAAGAGCGGTCAGTACGTTCGGTATAGGGAGAAGCTCGAGACATACTGGATCATCGGGCGCGGTAGCTTGCCCGTCCACCTTGAGACCCCTAGAGAGCGCGTCTGCCGTGGCCAGGTAGTCTGGGTCGACGCGCTGAGCAGCATTGCGTGAGTTCTCCTCCGCCAGCCTCTCTTCATGCTCAGCAAGCCCACTCTCGGTCGCAGTGTCTTCGTCATCGGTATTGAGGTCGTCGAGCGACACATCTCTCCACTCCGGCTTCTCTTCGTCCAATATCTTTTTGAGGTCATCGATCTCCACGCGCAAGGCTCTCATCGGTACATCGATAGCTTCGTCCTCGCTGCGACTTTTTAGCGATTTATTCCCATGTACCAAGAAGCGAAGGTCGCACGCTCCAGTGACTCACCCGGCCGGACGCCAGCGCCGCACGATACGCCCCAAGGTCTCTGCATTCTCCCAGTACTCATGCGCTTCATCCCAGTCACCGACCGTTGAACCCAAGAGCAGAAGCGTTCTCATTCGGTGGTACCTAGGGATCGCTGCACGGACAGTGTAAGTCGAAGCCTTTGTGGAATCCATTTCCATCTCATGTACCGGGCTCGGCGAGCAGCTTTTGAGCCTTCTCGATGCATTCTTCAGGGCGGTTTTCGTCCTGAAGAGCTACTGCTTTGTCAAACGCTTCGGTGAAGGAGGTCTCGGTGGCACTTTTGTCTTCCATTTTCACTTGTCTTTTTGCGCGGTTGTTTCAAAATAGATAGTTCGAGCCAAGACTGTTACATGTACCTGGAGAAGTAAGACAATGCAAAGAAAGGTCCAGGGTCGCTCCTCTCTGTGTCTGTTACCCATTGATAGCATGTGAGTCAAGGGTCCAAGCTCTTTTTGGTCTGCGCTGCAGCGCTGCTCTGCAAACGCGTCCAAGGCCGGACTTCACGATTGAGCGCTCCCGAATCACCGCTTTCGTTGTCGAGTTTCTCTTGCCGACGCTCACTGCACATCATCTGTGCAATCTCGCTTAGGGAGAACGCCGCCCTTGTCCATTGCGATAACTCATCTTTCGTCGATTGCAGTAAGTCGATCTTCTCATCGCGAGCATCATCTGGAGTCCAGCTGTATCTTCGAGATCACCACCATGACTCGCAGCAAAAAGGCACTCATCAAGGCAGCTGCTGGGCGCCTCAGCCCTCGCCAGGCACTAGATACCCGCTGCTGCAGTTGCGCTTCATCCTCGAAGGCCGTGATGATCGTCTCATACCTCAGCTGAAGCGGCGTCGCAAGATAGCGCACAGAGGTAAGACGACACATTAACACTAGATAAATTGGCTCGACAGCTTGTAGTCCTTGCAATATCCGTCAATGATGCATGCTCACTCTCATCAATTCCTTTCTACTGCTGCGACCGTTGCTAACGTATGTATGGACTGATCCAATCTCGAAGAGGTGATCTTTGAAGTGCACAATGTAGAGCACGCCAGTGTTGCGAAGAGGACTTCCAGTCGTTGAGATCGATGAGGTGGTGTGATCGACTGGACTACGGAAGCAGCAGACAAGGTCACAGATACAACTGTGCTGGACGAGACCACTCGCGAGCCTGATGTGGGATGATGAAAAGCTGTTTGGATATAGAGCTCTTGCTACGTGCCCGGTCTCAGGAGATAGGATTTACATGGCCTCTAATTCCTTGTCCTGTGACGAGGAGTAACTCAACAGAAGCACAAGACATTGGTGGCGTTTATGCATGCAACTAGCGGCGTTCGACGGCCCAAATAAATATAAGGTTTCATCACGCTAAATTATGCTTGTATGGTTCGTGGCTCGTAAACGCATGAGATATCGACGGAGGACCGAAAAGGCCCACCATGACCCAAATCCATCCGACCGACTTGATGCGACGGATGATGCAACGTCCAAGGTTGAAATCTGGGAAGTGAAAGACCAACCGCAGTCAACGAACGAGCGGCTTCTCGCCTCTCCGCCGACGCCACTTGTTCGTTGATTCAAAACAGCTCCGAACAACCTTCAACCAACCACGCCCATTGCTTCGAGAAGTCGTACGTCATCTCCCAAGACGACTGCAGGAACGGATCTCCCCAAACCATCAAGCCAGCTTCTCCAGCGTAGGGGTGCTGAACATGCCAACGATATCGCCACAGGGCGCCATGTCATCGAAGTCGTCCGCAACGAGGATGTTGTCCCGCATACCTGGGAATGGCAATAGATCCACCCATGGATGATGGTGGATATGTCGTTGCATTAGAGTGGGACGTAAAACGACTGGGGAGGGAAAGGTCTCGTCCGGATTGCGATGAGACGCAGAATGGCGACACTGCATCGTCTTTCATATGCTCTTCTGTTGGAAAGCCCAGCGCAACCGAGTTAGAGACCAACGCTCGGAACACGTTGAACTTCGCCAGTACGAGGATCTGGTCTGCGAAGGGCGATGCACCGGGTATTACGCCTTGTTTTCGGCCAATGCAGACGTTGCCTGTCCACCTTTGAAAGTGGCATACAAACTCTCCTGGCGTCACTTGGGAGGCAGATTTGCTGATTGCCACTGCATCTGTACGCTCGCACACAGCGAGCGTGGTGCTCCCAGCGGCAGCATCGAATATACGCCAGACTTGGGGTCCTGAAGATTGGTAGCGTGCAGCATCTTGGACGGCCTTGCTCGTTTCCTCGATCGCGAAGACATGGATAGACTGCATTTTCTTCGTGGCTCTGCGCTTGCCTATAGAATGGTCAGCGGGCGACCTCGACATCGCCACGACAAGCCGTTCCAAGCGAACGTCACCCACGGTACAGTCTCTGGTGAATACGGTTCTGTTGTTTCCGTCGCATAAGCGGGCTCGACACGCCAGTCCAGTCCTCGTGTTGGCCGACGATGTTGAGCTGCTGCGGCATCCGGGTCAAGGTCACTAGACCATCGTCCGAGAGATCATCGTGGTGCGTCATGATGTCAGGGCGTGAGCGCCGCGTGCTGGAGGTGCATGTAGACAAGCCTCAACTGAGGCGACAGGCATAACACCGTAGCTGCGTAGTGGAGAGATGCTAGGATGCTGATGTTGAGTCAGGTTGAAGCTGGTTTATTAGGTCGAGCCCATCCATGCGATCTGCTTACTGTTTGTGCGCCACTAGTGCGAAGCTTATTCTCAATGGTTTGCGCCTCCTTCCAACCCGACACCTGCAGCTTGCTTACTCCTGACATACCATGGCATCGGAACAAGACTTCCCAACAGCGAACGGCCATTGAACCTGCGTTGATGACGAGCAATCTTGGTCTGTCCCCGTAAAGTCCGCTGGCAACTGACGGATGAAGGGATGAACATAGTCCGAGCATAAGTACCAGCGTCCTGCATCTCAAGTGCCGCCAGCAAGCACAGCTCGTTCGAACTTCTCCTACCGCTACACATCCAGACTCCCTTTCTCAAATTTGTCACACTCAGAAAGATCACATTCCGCGAACAGACATCATTGACAGACTCAACTTGAATACATCAAAATGGAATATGCAAGGTCCGCATACTCACTTTTACCACGACTATCCTCACAGAGCTGATCGTAGTGAACACAGACTGGGAAATTCGGGGCTGAAAGTATCTCGCTGGTGCTGGGTTGCATGTCCTATGGCGATCCCAACTGGTGAGTAGGTTGTCGAGCAGATTCCACCTCTGGAAGACATCTAAGACGAGACACTTCCTGGCACAAGTTCATTTCTATGCAAGGATTCTACAACCTCCTATATCGCGAGGAGGAGCGCGAGATGATCCCATACTGCAAAGCAACGGGTGTCGGTCTGCTACCCTGGTCGCCACTTGGAGCCGGCGTACTGACACACGCCTGGTCGGATCGTAACGACGCACGAGAGCAATCGGATGTCTTTCTAAAGGCGCTGTTTCGACAGGGCGGAGTGAACTCAGACGAAACGATCGTCAATCGCGTGCAGGAAGAGAAGAAGAACATCGCAATGGCGCAGGTTGCCATGGCATGGGTCATGGCGAAGGGAGGGATGATGCCGATCGATGGACTGGAGAGTGCCGAGAGGATCGATCAACAATAGCGACCAACATAATGATCAAAAGTGCTGGCTACAGTAGGGCGGGATCCTTTCAATACCTCGGTGAGTGATCTGATCTGAGACTTGAGAGCGAGCCAGGCCGCTGTGGTAGGGGGGGGGGGGTTTGGTGCTCGTTGTTCCGACGGTACTCGGCCGGGAACCATTTGCTTTCCTTCTCGCGACCAGTGGTAGTTTGGTCGGTATGCGAGTGATCTTTTTATCGTGCACGCATGCAGTGCGATCTCACAAACAGACAACTTGTCATCGGAACGACTAGTAATCAATGATCACCATTTGGTGGTGACAGAACAGCTTTGATGCGCAAGGTCCGAGTCTAATGTTAGCATACTCTTACACCGCAGATCCTGGTCCCGCCAGCTTCGAGCACAGCTTCTCGTCCGAAGTAGGTTTGCATCATATGTTTGGCGAAATCTTGATCGGCCAAGCTCCAGCTGTCAAGACCCATTGCTCTGACATCGTCCGAGGCCATGGCGATAGCTGCATCCGCGATGCCTTCTTCAGTGTCGTCGTCAGCCGCCTCAACTAGATTTGCAAGTGGTTGTACCATCTGCGCGGTCAGCCGGTGGAAGTAGGCCGTCACGATAGTCGCTACAGCGTGCGCTTGAAGGCCCATACTGCCGTCCTCGGTATTGCTGTCGCCAGGATGTGGAAGCAAATAGTTCATCTCTGGCAGATCGTCAAGGAGTTGTCGGTCCGTCGCCGTCTCTTCGGTCTCCCAAGCATCCATCTCGCCAGCAGATGCCCACCACATGAAGCCATTATACGCCATCGCTGACCATGAAACGGGCTCGATGACGTCTACACCATCCGGCTCGTTGTGGTTGATCTTTGGGAAGAGAGTGCTGGTGGAGGTATGTGCTAGTGGTATATCGTCGTTGTCCTCTCCGGCATCGCTTTGCGGATCATCGCGGTAGCGAATGCTGATAGATCGAACACGGTCAAGCTCGGCACGTAGCAGGCGGTAACGGCGAAGGTCGCGGTGCGTAGCTTTCACGACTGTACGGTCGGAGAGAGTTACGACTGACCGTCGTTTACTGGGCTGACCGTGGGATGCTAGATTCCGCAGTGATATCAGCACATCGTATAATTCTTTCTTCTCGCCCAGTATGTCGTCGGTCGTACATGCGAGCCATGGAGGTTGCCGCTTTCTATCGCTTAAGCTTGGTATGTCGTGGATCCCAACATTGAACAAGGGTTGTGTCCTTAACAGAGCTTCGGAGTCTGTCGGCAGGCTATTCGTCTGTGCTTGCGGAAGATTCGACAGAACCGAAAGCAAATATACGAAGTTGCAGGTCTGCTGGACAGGTGCTGCACCGAGTAGAAGTATACGCTTCCGAAGCAGGGCAGCGCGATATAGTGGAAATATGAGAGGGCCGAAGGTGTCGAGCAATGCCGTCATGGACGAGGCCGGGTGGTCGGATTGTAAGCCACTGCTTCCTGCAAAGATATTGCTTGCACTTGACCGAGTCCGCGTCTTTATTGGATCAAGCTCAGCTCTCCACAGCACTCCTCCGCTCGTTGAAGACGATGCAGCTTGCCCATCCTCTGAAGTGGCCTGCGAATGCTGCTTCCAGTACAGCTCCAGCGATCGGGTGTCCTTCGTATCTTGCACAGCCTCTGCTGCCAGTCGTCTCAGATGTGGAGCGCGCAGCCAGCTCTTACCCAGTCTCCCGTAGCTGAGCGGTACTAGAACACCAACAGTCACGAAAGCGGCATGTCTTTGACTCTCATCTGCTTCTCCTTGCACAAACGCGCTTATGCCGGCATATTGACCGTGGATGAAATACACAAGATCCTCGCTACAGGAATGGAGGCCAGAAGGGAGGCACTGATACTCGACACCTTCAATGTCGAGGTCGGGTTGTGTTCGCTTCCAGCCTATAGTATACCTATGCAACTGTAAGCACGAGCTCGTGCTTGAGATCCTGCGTGACTTACCCTACCTTCTGGTCAAACCTCACCTGGAAGAGGGCTGCGAGCGGTGGGAGAAGGGCATCTGTGGTCATATCTTGCAGCTCAGCACCTCAAGCATGAAGGCATGTGAAGACAAGACGGACTGCTGGTGTTGGACGTTGGCAACGCGCTCCCTCGGATGCATGCTGACCAATGAAATCTGAGCATCGCCTTCCGGCGCTAGTGCCGGTACTCCGGCATATGCTCTTTGCTGCTTCCTCAATGCATCGAGTGTCCAAGGTCTCACGGAGAGGCGGCGGTGCTCGACGACGTACGTAGAGCCTCGCAAAGCATTCGTACAACACGTACTCTGCGAGCTCAGCTCTGCAACTGAACAGTGTACATCTGTGATACAATCAGAACCATCATGGCTGCCCACAAGGACTCTAGCCATCCTCCGCAGCCTGCGTATCAGGCTACACCAGGCTCGATACTGCACCCTGATCGCGAGTTCTACGACTCCGTAGCCAAAGCTGCTCGCACACCAGTCGAATCCTTCACACTCCCCATCCGAAGTGGCAGAGCTTGGACCGTGGACGAAGGCCAGATCATCCGTATCAGTACCCCTGAGGGCCCCCAGGTCGGAGATCTGAACGTCTGGAACTCGAGCAATCCACGTGAGAGGTTCTGGGCGGCTCGTACACGGCAATTGCACGCCAGTCATCTCTCCACCTACGACCGCTTATGGAGCTGTTTGCCTTATCTTCGGCCTATGGTCACCATTGTTGCCGACTCTCTGGCCGATTACGGGGTCGACAAATGGGGTGGTAGATGCCATGACCTACTCGGTACACGGTGTGATCCGTACGTCAACTCTATGCTGTCAGGAGATTCGTACGATTACCATTGCCATTCCAACCTCACTCGAGCCGTGCTTCCTTATGGACTGACAGAGTTTGATGTTCACGACGTAATCAACCTCTTCCAAGTGACCGGCCTAGATAAGGATGGCAAGTACTTTATGGAGGCCTGTCCGGCGAAGGTGGACGACTCGATCACATTCTTCGCCGAGCAGCCGCTACTAATGGCCCTGTCGACTTGTCCCGGTGGTGACTTGTCCACGTGGGGCTGGGGCGAAGGTGGTGGAGGCGAGGAAGGGGAGAAGAAGTCTATGCTAGAGTGTTGTAGACCGTTGAAAGTCGAAGTGTTCAAAATTGATGATGGTGCTGTTCTCGCAGGTTGGAAGAGGCCACAGCCACCTGCGTATCGCGGCAAGCATGGCATGGTCGTGCCTAGTGGAGAGGTCGGATGAAACGGGTAGCGTGGTAAAAGACATTGTCGACAGCTTGCGATTGGCAAAAAAACGGGTCAGCCGCCAATGGGTTTCATGCGCCTGGATAGCATAGTGTCCCTTGCAACACTGGCATGAGGAAGCATCAAAAAGAACCCCAGCTTGTCGAAGCTCGTCGGATGACCAGGAGTTCGAGACGACTGATCGGGAAGTAGACTGAGACTGAGCGTTGTCTGCCTAAGCGTCCGGTCTTCGGAAGGCAGCGGAGCAGTGGCACGAGGATCATACGTGCGGTACTACTAAGGAAGATCGTACTGCACGCGGAGACTCAACACCACGAGGACGTACAAGCTTGTGAAGCCGAGACACTCTTGTATCCGGTGCCAATCAAATCTTATATAGATATGTATATATATACCAGAGGTGACGACTGCAACACTGAGATAACGAAAGCTCTCGGATCGCTTCATTCTCTCCTATCATACCTTCTCATTGTGCACCGAAATACCACTGTACTTCTCACTGGGTGTTTCGGAGGCTGGCGAAGCATGATGTACTGCAGCAGCTTCGTCCTTGTCCATGAAAACCAAGTCCACTTCCTCCAGCGTTTTATTGCCTGTCTCGGGGCAGCAAAAGTAGACGAAGAATATGGCTAAAAGGCAACTGCCCAATTGCCAAATCCAGATCGCCCATGAGGTCCGCTGTATCGCTATTCCGCCAGCGAAAACAGTAACGACTGTGTTGTAGTCAGTCACTGTTCGGCAGAACGTCTGCGTGCAACGTACAAGTCATAGACCATTCCCCTTGCGAACCGAAGGCGCCTCCCAGATGCCTGTACCTAAGAACCGAAGAGTAACAGGGTCAGTAGTGTCTTCGACGTGAGTCACCGGCCAAAAAATGTCAACGGTTACCCGTTTACACATCAAATACGCACTTTAGCGGTGCAATCTCGGGTCCGTACAGCCAAGGGATGGCGATCCAACCGTATCCGAAGATTGTAACGAAGATTATGACGAATATAACAGCAGTCCATTGAGTCGCCGAAGTTTTGTTCTGAACTCCATTCATTGCCACGAAAACCGTCATGGCAGCGGTGCAGGCGATGGCTGACCAGAAGAGGATTGGGCGACGACCCCAGCGCTCCAGCGTCCAGTAGAGCGGCCATGTACCCAGCCAGAAGGCGGTGTTCATAACGGCGGCGAGTAACTGTTGATAAAAGGGGCTCAAACCAACATTTTTTAAAATCGTGGTGCTGAAGTATACCAGTACGTTGATACCTGTGCTTCAGTGTTAGGCGTCATGCTCAGGTGCTCGAATGGTTCAGTAGGTTTACCCATGTTCTGCTGTATTGCAAGGATCCTATCTGTCTGTCAGCAAGACAATATGCCTTTTGCGACAGCTATTACTGACAAAAAAGCTATTCTCAGTCGCCTTCCCGTCTTTAGCTTCGATCGATCCCAGAGGACATCAAGAAGATTCTGGATGCGAACGGAAGTCAGCATCGGTCATAAGGAAATGGGTTGTACCATTAGCCCAGCTCACGATCTTTGCATGCGAGCTTTCGAGAGCGATGGTGTCCATGATCTCTCTTGGAAATAGACGTAGGGGTTAGCAACATCGAGTGAGATGGGAATTCGGCTACTAGTACCTACCTCTTCTGGTCTTGTACCGCATCTGATTCCAGTGGCTGGCCATGCAGGCCGGCGAGGACCCCATCACCTCTCTCCATTTGACCGACAGAGTAGTACCACCGTGGAGTGTCAGGGAGCATAAGCATGCCTACGAACGACACTGAGGCAAACAAAGACTGCAAGGCAATCGGGAAGCGCCACGATAGCTGTGTTCCCATGGTAGCCTCGCCTTGGGTGAAGGCAAACTTCATAGTCTTGTTAGTAGCCAATAACTCTACTACGGAAGGTAAGACTTACGTCGAGCCAGTACGCCAGTGCGACTCCTCCGACTACGTGTGAGAGCTCGTCAGCTGAGGTTTCATATATGACTGGAAGGGGGCCAGCTCACTCAGCCAAATTGATTGATTAGCTGCTTCCTTTCCACGCTCAGTCTTCTCGATGCTCATTTCACTCATGTACGTGATAACGGCACAGCTGATCAGTCCCACCCCGAAGCCGCACAATACTCGAGCGACAATGATCTGTGCAACGGACCACGAGGATGCCTGGAGTGAACCGCCGACAATGACGAAAGCATCTCCCACAAGAATCGTCCTTCGTCGGCCGAGTATTTGGCCGAACCCCATGTAAGCTGTCGATGACACCCAGCACGCCAAAGTATACGAAGAGGCGATTAGTGGGATAATATAGGTGCCGGGTGGGTTCTATGTCGGTGTTATTAGCGTATGCTTTCAGGAGTAGCCTGACTTTGACCAACCCCGATCGCGTCGCGGAATTGTGGGGTTTCTTGGACGCCGCCCAGTACGCCAGCATCATAGCCAAACATGGTGAATGCCTACGGGCGACATTAGTGATTTCGAAGGCTGGTGGCTAGTGAGCCCTCTCACAATCGAACAACTGATGCTCATCACTCGATACAACGCCCTACCCTTCAGGGTGAGCTTGGGTATTGGGCTCTTCATTCTAGCGAGTTGGTTACTCTGATCTCGAATGGCCTGCCGTTATAGCATTGGAAGGATGAAGCACAAGACGAGAGTTAAAGTGCTCCTCATTGTTCGACCACCACAACCTCGGAAGTGGTGCTGCTAGATGATTATCAATCTCACCAGACTCCGCATCAGTGCCATTCTCATTGGTGATGCGAGTCAGGCACCGTAGCCCTCTGTCGTTCGCATGCAATGTATTTATACGAGCCATACTTGCTGGAATGTGGCTATGTCAAAACCACGATCGGGTTTTCGTCGTGACGCGATGTGCTCAGAGCCTGCTCTGCTAATACAAGCGGGCGAAAGACCAGAAGAAGTACAGGATGGTTGACTTGACAACGGCCAATGTTCTCCGAGATGAACAAGGAGGACGAGAGGTGAAGTGAGCAGTGTGGGGTCATGACTGCGGAGGAAGGTTGGAGGGAACGTGGGGTGGTGTGATTACTTACTACCTTACCTCACTCCATATTTTCTACCACATGGCCCCGAATGCATGTCACTGATCCCAGAGGATCGCAAAGAACAGTCGGAGAAGGTGACATTCGAAGGATGACGTCTGCGGATCCATACCAAGACGCCCAAGAGTCCTCCAAGAGGTGTTCTCGCTCTCCGCGGGCTCATATCATGACGATGTTTTGTCCTTGGAGTCTTGTCGTTCTTCTGTCAACGGGTCCAGATCCATCCGAACACGTGCGACAACGTGCGAGTTGAGGATGTTCGCCTCAAAAGTTCTTGGATCGAAGGCTCAGACAGATATATTGTCTTGGCACATAGCAGAAATGACGGTTTTATGCTGTGGTGCCAACGTGTAGACGCAGCAGTCCGCTTCTTGTCCTCTGATGCGAAGAGTATATAATGCCCGGGAGTTTGTAGGCATTCCATAGCTCATCTCACTACATCATCTCCTCACTTGCAAACAAAGCACTCAAGCCATCAACAGTCAATACACATCCACCACCACCACAAAACCTGCGAGAAGACAGAATGTTCGACAAACTCCGAAGCAAGTCAAGCGACACCAAGAGCGACTCATCCATGGACGCAAGTGCCGCAGCCGCGTCAGATTCTTCAACTGATACTCGGTCAAGGACAGCCAGCGCATCGAGCTCCAAAGAACGACGAGCATCTGCATCAGCCTATCGAACAAGCCGGAGTGCGAGCCAAGCCAGGGTTAGCAACACAGGATACGCAGTTCCACCCGCAGCATCTGCACAAACCCCACGTGCGAATGCCAACACTCAGTCACGCTGGCGCGACATTCTTTGGAAGAATTCCCTATTCGATTTGAAGGGGACCTATCCCGAGGGCGCGCAGGTGCGGGCGATGTCACAGAGTGTCGACAAACCACATCCCGAAGTAGTTGAGGAGCGTATGCGCGAGATGTACCCTCAGTGGCGTTCGTGAAGCGTGCCTGTCTAAGAGAGGCTCGACGGAAGGGACTGGTTTAGCGCAGGCGTCGGGTATTGCATGATTTGTACGGTTGACCTGTCTGATAAGCTTGTATCTGTAGCGGTATTTCTCTGTCCATTATACTCTCGAAACGACTGCGTTAGTCCTCAAAACTGCATCTCATCGTTGCTCGTATACTCTGCGAGTTTTCCATCCCGTATCTCCATCTCGTCAAGGTCTAGGACCTGCCAGGACCTATCGTCATCACCGAAAACAACGATCACTTTCTTGCCCGGGCGCCCACCAACAGTAAAGTGCTTCGGCGCAAACATCGCTTGAGCAGATGCGCTGAACTCGTGCATCACACGCTTGCTCCACGCTGTTCGATCTTCCTCGAGACGATAGGACACGAGTTTGCAGGTGTCATGTCCAGACTTTTCCACATCCTGCAACACGAGAACGAAGCAGGTCTGGGAATCGACTATCTGAGCGTAGAGTACTGTGGCATAGTCGAAGAGCAATTCGGTAGTCTTGTCCTCGACTATATTGCGAGTCCTCGTCACACTGATGACCTCCATCCTGCAACTCTCGTCGTCGGGGGCTGGCAGGAGTAGGATTTGCGTCATGCTGCCCCCGCCCTGCTTTGATGTAGGAAACATCTTCACATCGAACAACGTTGCGTAGGAATCCACTCTGATCCTGGTGCCAGATAGATTCGATGCTGTATGCCTCGCAAGCATTCTTTGCTGCCATGCCGTGATTTTCTCGAGGCTCACTCTGCCTTGTGCGGCAAGTCTAGTGGTTAGAGCGGGCAGGTTGAGTGAAAGTTGTGTTTCGCTGGAGCCTTCTTGGGTCAGACTTGTGTCGCCTGTGTTCGTGCTGTTCATCTTCCGTAGCAATGCTACAGTATTGCTGCGCTTCAATGTCTTGATGATCGGATGCTCGAAGAAGCCATCCTTGTCGATACTGCCACCCATGTCAGGCTGCTCAAGGTATGGGGCAAGCCTGCTCTTGCCCATCGTGTGCTTGATGTATGCTCCAGTGAGATTGTAGTCCACGTTAGGCGTCTCTCGCTGCTCTGTCTCGATCGCGCTCTTCGATCCTGGTCCGGCGCTCGCCACGTCGATCATAACTCGCAACCACTTGATGAAAGCTCTGAACTGTCGCTGCTCAGCAATGACGATCAATTGTGCTCGTTCTGCTGCCAGTCGAAGCGCATCTGTGTCGTCCTCCAATTCTGCAAGCAAAGCCGCAGGCACGTCAAACGTACTCGTACCTTCATGTAGCTCGGCTTGGCCGCGGAGACTGCTGGCGACGATCGATAGACGATTCAATGCTGGCAACAAATGCATGAAAATGTGGTTCTGGATGTGATCGTACAGATTTGTGACCGACTCCTCCCATCGTTTCCGCGGGGTGTCCTTGACGACATCGGTAAGCCACTCCGTGACTGTTGGCGTGAATCTCGCCGTCATCAACAACTCGTAAAGCGCCGTTACAGGATCGCCTTCATCCTTCTCGCGAAGCTCCTCAGTGAACCCACTCACAAGTCTCGTTGGTAGCTGCTGTCCCGTGATAAAGTCGTGTTGAATGCACCGAACTGTGTGGGTGACATAAACCATGAGATCTTGTAATCGTTTCGTGTTTGCTGCAATGACATGGAGCAGCGAGCCGCCCAGCGTGTCCAGAGGCAGATCGACAAAGTGTAGCCGGCTTTCATCCGCGTCCTGCGGGCGTACAAGAATGGCGTGAGCTGCACACTGTGGATGAGAGGCATGAAATGCATTCGGTGTGTCAAGCGTCAGGTTACCAATCTTCACGGTGTCGTCTAGGTAGATTTCCGTGGATTGAGACGATCCGCATACCAACAGTACGTCAATGATGTCAGATCCTGATGCCGTAGTGGTGAAGGCATTGTCCACCCCAGGTTGATTAGTGAACTTTGCCGCGTCGGATCCACCACGTAGACCATGGGTAGGAAGTGCACTGAGGCCCGGAAGCACAGTCGTCACATCCAACGTTGTGATAGAATCGACTAGGTCTTGTACACCATGCTTGATGACCGAAGCGCTGCTACTGTGAGTTGCGTCCGCCTTCGCGCTGGCCATGTCGAACCAGTCTTCCGTGGAGAACTTGCCATTCAATTGCTGGTCTCGTTTAGTGGGACGCTGTGACGCAGCAGTCGGCCGCAGGTGATACGTCCAAGCCAGACAGCTCGGTTCTTGCTTCTCTGCTTCAATGTCATCTTCTGTTGGTCCTGTGGATGGATTGAGATCCAGCTTCCAGTCCGCACCCGTCCCTTCGGCGTCACTACTCAGGCGAGAGACTAGCTTGCCGTTCTCACAAGAGTACAGACAACAAGTGCCGTCTTCCCAAGCTACCCCAAGCAAGCTACCGTCCGGTTTCCACGACACCAATCGAGGCTTGGACTCCTCGTACTGATCCGGATACTTGGCAGTGAACGCTATCTGGCCGTTGATGGCTCTGTAGACCGTCACATCGTCCGAGGCAGGGTTGATGACCGCGATTAAATCGTAGAGGTCGCAATATGCCGCTGTGCTTGGATCAATTGGATGGCCTAAGTGCTTCTCAAAGAGCAGGGGCAGAGTGTGGCCAAGGCTATCGGTCGTTGGGACCATGATGGTGATAGGACGTCAAGCAAGGCTTTATGGTAGCTGGCGAGTTGGCCAGATCGGAGACGGCTTGTTCGTTCAGCCTACTCTGGCAATGCCGACCTGTATTCTGTTATCCGGGCAAATACTGTTTTGTATGAGGAAGTCGCGTGTCGTTGTTCGCGTTCTTTGGGCCGTGGTTTCGCCGAGATTCCTCCGCAGCTGACTTCACATGTGTCGCGCGAGGTAGGATACTGCGTCTGCTGAGGTACTGTAACTTTCTTTGAAAAGTAAAGTACGCTGCCGTCGATCTATCATCCAACAAATCAGTAAGTCGATCGCCGAAGTCGGTTATATCAAGCACTCTGCTTCTCTTCTCATTTCTTGTCGAAGCGTGCTCTTGAACTGGACACGCAAGACCTCGACAACTGAGCTTCGCGGTCAACTGGTTGTCCCTCGTCAACATGACCCCTCCATTTCGCGCGGACCAGATTGGCAGCCCCCTTTGACCTTCTATGCTGCTCTCCGCGCGACAAAGTCTCGCCTCTTCCAGTCAGATGTACGAGACCTCCCAAGACTCCGTCATCAAGAAGGCCGAACAAGATGCAATCAACCAAGCCGTCCATACCCAACTCTCGCTCTCCATCCTCCCCATCTGCTCCGGCGAGTACACACGCCACATCTTCTACGGCGGCTTCTTCGAAACGCTCGACGGCATGACACCTGTCACTAACCTACCCATCCTCGAAGCCTTCCGGACAGACTTCCCAACCACAACAAAGCTGGCTCAAATGGGCGCGACGACTCGCGCAGCGGTGGTCTGCACAAGGCCAATTTGATGGCGGAGTCCGGCGTACTTGGATGAGTGGCGTATTCTGACCGCCACAATCCCGCAGGAGAGGTGGAAGGATTGCAAGATCACTATCCCGGCTCCATGTTACCAGCACATTCAGCTCAAACCTGGCACAGCGTATACCAAGGAAAGTGGGTATTAGAGTGATGAGCAGTACTTCTCCGATCTCGCTCAAGCCTACGTATCAGAGATCACAGCTTTGTATGACGCCGGCTGCCGGAACGTACAAGTGGATGATCCGCACCTCACTTACTTCTGTTCCTCCCAATTCTTGGATGGGTGCCGTAAAGACGGGACGGATGCGGGAGCGTTGTTAGACCTGTACCTGAAGGCGCATAATATGTTCCTCGATCATTTGCCCGAGGATCTGAATATGGGCATTCATCTCTGCCGCGGCAACATGAGTGGGTCTACGCATTGGGTGTCGGGGAGCTATGACCTGATTGCCGAGAAGTTGTTCACGAAGACGGAGTACCAGAACTACTACCTTGAATTTGACGACACTGAGAGGCAGGGAGGGTTTGATCCGTTGCGCTTCTTGCCGAAGGGGCAGAATATTGTGCTTGGTCTGGTCTCGACCAAGCGTGCGGAGTTAGAAAGTATTGATGTGATTAGGAGGCAGGTTAACGAGGCTGCGCAGGTGGTTGCAACTGCGCAAGGCATATCGAAGGAAGAAGCGAAGGACTGTCTGGCGTTGAGTCCCCAATGCGGATTCTCAAGCTCTTCACTAGAAGGAGGTAAAGACATGTCGATGGAGCGGATGTGGGAGAAGCTTATGCTCGTGCGTGATGCTGCACGCGACATATGGCAGGACACTTCTCGACTCTGAAAAGGTTCGATTGCGAAGGCTGTCCACCTTGTGCACAGTTCCAGCTTCAACGCACTCTATGCTCCAACCCCCAAACACCATCTGTCATGCGGCATGATGACCTTGCGCCAGTTCATACAATCGTATAGTTTTCCGCCACGCTCCTCACGTCCTTCGCAAACCCTACATCCACTCCCTCACTCACCAGTTCCACGCTGCCAACATCGATGTCTACCCATGGCCGTGTCTTCGCGAAACGCACCTGCATTGGGAAGAAGTCTGCTTCACTCTGCGCCTGCGCCTCGAATTCGAATGAGCCAGACGGATTTGAGTCGTCGACAGTGCCGATGTTCCACTCAAGGCTGTCGCCGCTGACTTCATAGACCGCGTCGAAGGAGCTAACGCTGGGCTCCGCAGAAGCGTACGGGACCACAACCACGACATTCTTCAGTGAGTCAGACCCAGTAAGTTCGTATTCTACAGTGATGCTGTGCGTGTTGGGTGAGAGCTCAGAGGTCCAAACAGTAAACTTGATCGGAGGATCTGAAATGTCTTCCGGCTTTGCTGTCAACCGCCAGCGCATGACTTGTATGCTGTTATTCGCTGGGAAGCCTTTCGAGCTGTCGGTGAGCTGGATGATGTTGCTTGCTTTGAACTGCGCCTTGTCGACTTTTGGGTGGGCGTTTAGTTGTGCGTTCCTGATGTCACCAGTAGTGAGCTGAAGCCTGATCTGCGTGAGACTGGCGTCAGAAATCCGCAATTGAAGGTCGCCCTTGACCTCGAAGAATTCGACGGCGCCTTCACGGGAGAGACGAGCGGAGATTGCTTCCGCAACGGTAATGTGGATGCCATCTCGATCGATGCTGGAGCGGCCCCCGCCAGAAGATACGACGTTTGGCTGGATGGAGGGTGCAGCAGGAGTAGGTAGACCAGCCAAAGGTGCGCTAGCTTCTGCTTCAGCCCCTAGGTCGCCTCGCACCTGCTCAAACATCGATCCAGTCTTGTTCTTCTTGCCCAATTGCATTCCCTTGCCACGTGCTGGCATCGCCTTGCCGAACTTCTCGTTCTTGGCGGCGGTGTAGCTGTCGTAACTGTCGGTCATGCTCGGCGCGGTGGGTGGAGGAGTATATGTCGTTGGCGTGTATGACTGCTGCCTGCCCATGGAGCCCATGCTGCTGCCTCCCCGTGCCGCACGACTCATCTCCTTGCGCTGCATCTCGAGCTGCTTGGCCTTGCGCTTCCTCTCCTCGCTGGCCTCTAGCTCCTTGTTCCGCGCAATGATCTCCTGGATACGCTCCTCGTGGCTCTCCATGTCGAGGAAAGTCTTGATCTGGCTCATGGTCAAGTTCTCGCGGTAGCCCTGCGTGACCACCTCATCGAATGCGGACAGCAGTTCGTAGGCATTGCGTACAATCTCCCTCTCGTCGAGGCTCTTGCATACACTGCCCACCACCTGCGCGAAGAGGTGGAGCGTGTTGATGTCCTGCAGGATGTTGGACTGCTTGTTGGTGATCAGGACCATGTACAGCTCGTCCAAGGGCTGGTAGACGAAGCGCACATTGTCCTGCTCCACGGTTGTGTGCTGGCTGGCCGTGTCGGCGAGTTTGGGGAAGGAGGCGAGGAGTGCTTCGACACGTGACCGTTGCATCTGGCGGAACTGGCGGGCGAGGATGGGTTTGCCCGAGCGGGTCGTGATGGCGGCGGAGAGGATGACCTACATATATCAACATGGGCAAGTGACTGGTATGGCATGGGTGGTGGTTTACCATGATGGGCAATCAATTGTATGTATCGCTCGACTAGTATCAGGGTTGTAGCATACTCCCTGCGGTCTTGTAGTATTCAGAGGGTCGGTCGTCGTTGCCCAAGATGTTCGGCGACTCCTTCCCTTGCTGCAACTTGTTCCTTCCCCATCCCACATTATTTGGCGGTCACAGTCAGCAACTCAGCCTTGGCAAACGCTCGGGCCACCCACGCCGCCGCTTTCAGACGCCCGCCGCACACGACTCACTCTCTCACCTGATGCACCCACGCGAATCACTGTTCGATGATGCTTCAAGACACCGACGACGCTTTCTTCACACGGATCCATTCACCGACCTCGACGACACCCTCCTGGGCTGACCCTCTCGCCACCGCTGCCGCCGCCTCACTGGCCAGGTGAACGCGACAATAGCAACACCCTCAGCCGACGCGCCTCAAACGTGACCCAGCTCGGAGACATCCCTCGAGCACTCGCCACCTTCGCTGTCTGACTTGCACTACACCTCTGATTCACACAATCGACGCTCGCACTTCCCATCACCCACGATGGCCGCCGTGACGAGCTTCACCTCCCTTTCCGCCCCCGCCCCCGACGACACGATGGAGATGTCTTCCCCTGCCAACCGCCCCCTTGACGATGATGACATCGACATAGACTTCGATGACTACCCAGCACCCGAGAATGCACTCGATGATGAGCACATGCTCGAAGACGACCCCACCAGACCCGCCACCGCTCCCGATGAACTGATGGAAGAAGACGTCGACCTCACTGAGCACGTACAAGAAGAGGTGATGCAAGACGATGGCCTTCACATGCACGAAGCACCGATCCTAGAAGACGATGAATTGATTGATTACAGCGAAGACGAAGAGCTCCAAGACACTGCAGTAGATGACGCCGAAGTAGCAAATGACACGGTTGCGCCCGAGCCACTACCTGAGGTCGCCGAAGAGGATCAATTCGATGAAGAAATAGAGCCTTACCTCGATGAGTCAGAAGCTCAAGCGCAGGTTCTTGATTTGAGCAACGAAGTTCCCACAGAAACCGCACAGATCTCTGACCCCCTCTTGACCGAGCCACTGCCTGTAGCCGCCGATCTAGCTTCTGAGACGATTGTCGACGCAAATGCAGAGGCTTTGTTAGAAGCGCAACAGAACGGCAGCTACGAAGAGCTTCGTGAGACTGAGTTTGACGCAGCGGACCAAGAAGATGCAGAAGACTCTGCAGAACATGCCATCACGATCAACACCGCCCTTGAAGCATCAGCAGAAGGCCCTGATACGCCCACTGATACTGGTCTCCATCCCATGACACTTCAGTACAAGGACATTCACATACCACTTTTCAAGTCTCGTAAGCAGCTTGATGGTTTACTCAAGGACGACAACCTGGCAAACGTCAGCTTGGCGGATCTCATGAGCAGTTGCAGGCAGCGCTTGCCACTCAAGACCAATGAAGACATTACTGATGACCAGGACCTTGTCCTTAGCTTCGACCAGCTAGCGTTGATGCTTGTAGAAGTGAGTACCACGATCTTCCGTCTATGCGTGCGATCCGCTAACATGGTTTCACAGGACTCACGAGCAGCTTCGTCGACCAGTCTCAACGAGGTGCTACAGGTGTACCTGCAACTCCATCACAATGACGGGATCGAGGAGGTGCCGCCGGTTTCCCTTACACTTTCAACCCAACCTCGATTCTCGAGCAGCATCTCCATGTTCAGGCAAGCCGTTGCTGGTGGACAAGGCATGTCCAGCTTCAGCTTCCTTCACGCATCAAATGATGTAGAGGCCGACCACGACCAGTATGCGTACGACGGGGGTGAGGAGTGGACAGGTCTTACCGGCCACGAGGACCCGAACCATGTTACGGAGCAGCAGTATGCTGAGAACACGTACGCTGAGCAGGGAGGTGTCGAAGCAGGCTCTTACGAGCAGCACGAGCCGCAGGATGCCAACGATGAGCAGTATCAAGACGCAAGGCAGGACTACTACTTTGATGAGACAGCCCAAGGTGACTATGATGAAACGTACCAAGGCGAAGCAGCCGACGCTCTGGATGGCCTCACCGGCCAGACAGCGAAGGAGCTGTACGATGCTGAAGGAGAGGCACAAACAGCAGAAGCAAACCATGACCTGCAAGTACCTGTACAAGGCGACTTGGAAGCGGCAGCACAGGACCACGCCGTCTCAGCAACCTCAGAAACGGTCGAAGGCGACAAGGAGACAGCAGACACCACAGCCGGTGAGTACTACGATGAGGAACTTATTGACTGGGACGACGACAGTCTGACTACGTTCGACTCAGACAACACGGACCACACCCAAAACAAGGATACCACTGTGAGCACAGCTTATGATCCTGTCGAAGCTAAAGCCGATCAAGATGAGCAGCTACAACTTGGCTCAGAGGACTGGTTGAACGAGTTCGCCGAACCCGACGGCGCCCATCAAGATGGCGAGGAGAACCAGCAGGGCTACGGCCAAGAAGCCGCACAAGATGACCAGACTAACAACCCCCTTCCCACACAGCACGACCATGATGGGGGCGCAGAGGATGCCGGCAATCAACCAGATTACCAATTCGGAGAAGGTCAAGATGAGCAAGCTATGGCACACCACGAAGGCGGTACCCAAGGAGACTTTTACGAACACGGACTTGAGCACATTGACTTCCACGAGGATGTTGCCGATGACCAAGGAGATGACGACGAGTTTGACGATACCGTCCTGATCCACCGGCCAAATGGCGAGGGCTACGACGAAAGCTACCAAGAACCAGGCCCGGAAGGACAGTACCAGGAAGAGTACGACGATCTTGGCTTCGATGAAGATGAAGCTACCGAAGAGCAACAAATCGAAGCTGTCGAGCCTTTGGCAGATGCTACCACCTCGAAAGACTTTTCCGGCGGCTCACCGTCTGGAAAGCGCTCTTTCGACGAGATCGACGATCTCGAGGATGACACCATCGAGCTGCCCGAGGTCAAGAAGGTCAGATCGTCCTGACCGCCCTGTGAGAACGGATGTTTGATTCTGGCATGACACATGAATGCCTCAACACATTCGGCTCTAGCCTTTGCAAATCTAGTATGGTCACTACCGGCGTGGAGGACGACACTACCGTCAACGGCTGGGACAGCTGCTTCAGTCATCTCCTCTTCACGGGCCACCAACGCCTCGACGTCGACCAACTGGAGGAGAAATGGAACCGACCTGCGGCGCATGACCGAAGGTAGGTCTCGAAGATTGCCCGGCATACTAACATTACAGGCACAACAAATCCGGAACCCTTTTGCTTCTGCTTTCGCTCCACCCCTTTGATTCGCTCATACGAGCCCTAACCCCAGATGACGCCGCGATGCTCTCAAAGGCTGGGGTGAACTGGTACGTAAGAGCTTCCGCGTGTGATTTTAGCGATGGAGATTACGGGTGCGGGCGTTCGAGGAGAGACACGGCATGGAAGATACCCCATTGATATCGGTTATGGTGCGGCAGCATGTGGGATTTCATCTTTTCGTGGAGCGGTTCTGCTCGTCGCTCGGGTATATTCGAGTGGGCTCGAGAGCGATATAGCGTTTTATTTCTAGCTAGTCGGAATGGTCGTTACCACATGTCAGCTCAATTCTCATGCTCCAGGCCGGCGACATGAATGAAGTGAGGTTCAACGTGACATCCTGCTATCGGCTAAACTTGCCTTTTGGTGAATCTATCATCAAACAAAGGCCACAATAGTCAATCATCTTCACTGTGACTGGGCCATCAACACTGGAAGAATGTGATCTTGGAACAAAGAGCCGAGATCGATCACTGTTGACGCCTCTCTACACTTGGTGTTGTACTACACCATACTGGTTCTCGAGACCATGGCCGCCGTCATAAGAAGTCTCAATCGATTGCTACCATTTGCCACTCCGGGCACTCCCTTGGTTCAGGATCTGCTTCACCTGGCGGCACTGTGCACGCTGCTCTACTTTGCGCCTCAGATCCAAGCAAGACTTCAAGATGCTCGTCGTGGCGAGCCTGCGGAGGATGTTCATCAGCATGTTCCTCCTGATGAGGATGAGGAAGCCCAGCAGGCGCCACCAAACGTGAACGAGGAATCTCTTGGCGAAGCAGCAGTAGGAGCAGATGATGTCAACGATGAGCAGGCCCCACTGGAGGTCTTCGACGGCCAGCCAGGTCCTGCCCGTCCTCTGACACCTTCCCAAGGGCAACGCGTGGTCGGCACGAAGAAGGCAGCATCACTAGCGCGCAAGGATCAACGGCGGCATGCGAATGAGATGAGGCGGTGGCAGGCCGAGGAGCAACGAGCAAAGGACGCAGAGGAGGCCGAAGAGAGGGAGAAGGCAGCAGCCCCGGAGCGAGAGCGGCGGAAAGCGGCAGCGGCGGCGATTGAGGAGAAGAGGGCGAAGGAGCGGAGTGAGCAGAAGCAAAGGGAGGATGAAGAGAGGCAGACGAATCTACGCAGGCAGGAGCTTGCTGTCAGTGTTATCAAGAAGGACTTGCAGGAGCGGAAGTGCAGTAATCTACTCGACGTGGTTGTCCGAGTGGGCGGGGATGTCGACGAGGTGTGGTTGGAGAAGATTCTGAATGCGCGCAGCGTCCTGGGAACGCAGCAAGATGGCCTGACGATGGTGACAGGTACTGGATGGGTGGTCCGGGTGACGGCAGCAGACATGCATGCAGTTTACGAGGCGGCGAGGAGGGGCAGCGAGGAGGCCGAGAGTGGTGAGGTCAGCTACGATGATATTGGCAGGTGGCTACAACACAAGCTCGGAGCGTGAACAGGCGATGAAGCACTACTCAAACCGACCTACTCTCCAGCATGCTGCAGGACGGACCATCGAGCGAAGGACTGGGAAGATTGGCTGTAGAGCGACCCTATCGATTATGACGCCGAATGAGCCGTTGACTCAGTTAAAGGTGAGCCGCTGAGCGGGCTATTGACTTAGCCACTGAGTGAGCGTGTCAATGCAGCACGACCCGGACCACTGCTTCCTATCACGGACTTCGCTCGAATGGACTGCTATTCGAAGCCGCCTGCTGCTGGGGATCGACTCCCCTTCATGTACGGTATGGCTTAGTGGGACTCAGCCGGACTGTCAAACGGTACAGATCCCTACCTACCAGACGCAAATCATCTTCATACGAATATTGTCAACCGGACCGACACGCAAAACGCCCACGATGCAAGCAAGGCAGGCGGTCGCGATGCACAATGAGTGGCATGATGCCAAGCTCATTCCTGTGGTTTGTATACGAAGCTTGTTGTTGCTTGAAGGTCATACAGGGCTGCCTAACACCAGATTGAGATTAGGCCTGAATCGGAGACCACTCAACCACGATGGAGCGATCGTTCGAACTTCATTGAACGCTCTACCAACCAATTACGTAAGGAGTACCTCGCCTAGCATAAGGAACCATTAATTCAACCACATCCCCTTTCCTACCGATAACCGAGAAGCACCATCTACCACACATGCCTGCTGGACTGTCTCCGAAGGTCACTCGACCTAGCAGCTGCACGACTGCAATGGCCGGCTCCCCTGGTACAACCAGGTGGTCACGTCGTACCTGGCCATTTGCTCCTCCTATCGCACTCGACTCCGCTCTCTTGCCTGTAGCTTTGGGGCCAAGACACGGATGTATCGCAGTGCTTTGTGCATCTCATCAACGGCACGGAGAATGCAGGAGCACTGCCTCATCCTTGTGACGGCGGCGATGGCCCTGAGAGGTCGACTGGACCATCGTAAAGCATGCCTGCTTGAGGGATATGAGGCATTTCAACGTCAGGAAGGTGGAATTGCAGTGTTTGCGTGGTGCCGCAGGCTATTAAATAGCACCAACAGTACTCAGCTATTTCGTAAGGTTTCCTCGTCGAAGTCAGGTATACTGCGATCAAAGCCTTCGAAAACAAGTCGTCCGTCAAGGTGCGGAGATGCTATAAAATCGACATTATTGAAAGGGCTGTTCTGGATCAACGAAAGTGTGTCTTCAAGATCCGGTGGAGCTCTCCTACATGCTGGAAGCCTTTGAAACTCAAGTGCGTCAACTTCGGGAATGGTCGTTCCGACAAAGCGATCAGCATTTGTTTCAAGAAAGCAGCGGCCATCTTGACGCACCAAGGCTGGTACGTAAAGTGATAGAAGGACTGGCTGTTCCCGCAACCACTGGGAAGTGGATAGTGGTGTTGCATGTCTTCGCCCAAGATGACGACTAGGGACCTGAGGCTACTAGATACTTTCCGCAGCAGCCTTGCCATGTCTCGAAAAGGGGTGTAATAATTGCGGACATCAATGTCCATGTCGAAGTGAGGAACAATCAGTTGCAGGTGGGAGAGGGCGTCCAAAGACTGGCATAAAAGCAATCGCATCGGGTACTACAGTGGACCTGGGAACGACGCCGCCTTGCCCGTCTCTTGGCGATGGAACAGTCGGTCATCGATTACCTGCTCTTCGTCCGTGAGACTCATACGACGAGCAGTCTTGGCGAAGTCCCCGGCGATCTCCATGCTTATGGGTTCGCCACCTGGGAAGCTACCGTGGTCTTCTAGATAGTCCAATACCAAGCTGCCCAGCTTGGTGGTATCGACAGCCCCAAGAATAGCCTTGACTAGACCACGATGCATCCAGCCAAGTAGCGGGAGATCAGTAACTTTAGGAGAGAGGCTGATAGGGTTCTCGCGAACTATGTCCTCGTCCCATACTTCGTGGAGCAACGCCAGATCCACTTGCGTGACATGTGCAACCTTACGAAGACGTTCCAAGTCTCGCGATCGATATCCAGCAGTGATGACCGATCGTAATCCCTCCAAGTATCCCTCCACACCAGAATCCAGGTGAACGACTTGACGTACTTGCCCAGATTCGGCTGGGCGGTGACCAGGTGCAGGAAAGCGCGTTGGCGAGGAACCAGACTCTGTGGTCGGTATTTGACATGATGGTGTGAATAGATGACTGGCAGTATCGAGTTTTCGCATTCGGTGATCCGTCGCTCAATGTTGTGAGAGCTCAGGTCAACGTAATTAAGCAGATATGGCCAGGAAAGAGTACGCCATGCACAGGAGACGAGGCTGATATTGCGAAGCGCGACACAGTCGCCGATGAGCTGCTGAAACACGAGCATCCATACACATCTCCGGGGACGAGTCCATCGCTGGTGGAAGCATCTCGGAGAAGGTCAAATGAGGTCGAACTACCAACAGGCAGTTCTCGACACGGCTGCAGCCTGCCGCTTGTTAGCGGCAAAGTGCCAAGCACTATCCGAGCTCACGCTGGGACGATGAGAAGCCCATCGGGGGCAATACTGCTACAGTAAGGCGCAGCGATGCCAGAAATGTCCAGAGTTCGAGCACGACCTCCACAGTTCAGCATACCGGTCGAATGCTCAATGCTCAATGCTAGCCCATTGGCCGATCCATACCCGCGCTAGTAGATGTTCGTTTTTGTGGTCTTGATAAGACGAATATCTTGACAGCAAGGCCACCTCGAGTGCTATATGAACATGAGATTGGTCCTTACACATATACTGACCTGTAGGGTAAAGATGAACGGGGTGGAAAGGAAGTGAAGTGGACATGAAAGTAAACCTCGCCGACTGCTGGAAGGCAAGTTTAGCCCACCGCGAGAGCAATCGCCACCCTAGCATGGGCAGACGCAAGAATTCCAGTCGTGCAAGGCAAAGGGGCAGAATGTGTGCATTGTCGAATCGAATAATACACCTCCGAAGATCTGTCCACTTCAGTCGACTCTGGGCATTTCTTCTGCTGGACGCCTCACATTGCGTGCATTAAACGCTCGGCTTATTTGATGTTTCGATTGATATATCGATATATGAAACCGACTGAAACTGAAGTCGCGATCTCTATTAAGATAGTGGGAGCTTGGCTGATGAAGACTTTGTTGAACAGATAAATTAAATCAACTTCGCGCGAGAAGTCGTCCTGAATGGTAGCGGAACCAGAATATGCGGCATTGTAGTAGCCACGGAGCCAACCGTTCACAACGATGACAACCTCTCAGCGCTGATATATGAACAGTTCTCTTCGTTGTCCTACGCACAACCGCCGATGGCCAGGCTGAAAGGTGCGTTAATGCAAGGTACGAACTCTATCTGCAAATGAGGTTGCGATGAGGTCACGGGGTAGCCTATACGCCAATTCGACGATGTTTTAGCATTTGTCGAGCCTTCCACTCTACCATCATTCCTGCTCCGCTCATCTCGTCGGGAACTTGTCGAACCCATACTACACCTCGCAACGATGGCACCACAGCCTGTTGCATGAGACGATCCAAAAGTCGAGCCCGCAGTTACCGATGAAGAGGGAAAGATCAATCAAATGTGCGATGTGATTAACAAAGTTCAAGAGCACAACTTCGCTCAGCATCGCCACAGCTTCCGCGGAACGCACGTGAAGACTCAGGCCATTGTGAAAGGCAGCATGCGAGTAGAGTCAAACCTACCACAGCATCTAGCTCAAGGGTTGTTCAGCAATGGTGGCAAGGAGTACCCACTCGCTATCAGGTATGCCAACGAACCAAGCTTCCTTCAAGACGACAAGGCTCCCGGACCTCGAGGATGCGGTATGAAGGTCTTCGACGTTGATGGCCCAGGAGGTTTCCTCGACTCCGCTGGGGAGCAAACACATACGCAGGACTTCACATTCAACAACGCCCCGTTACTAGAGCTGAAGGATCTGCCAAACACTCTCGAGATCTTCAGCCTGCGCGAGCAATGGTTCCACAACCCGGAGACACTCAAATTGAAGTTGCTAGATCGAGAAGATAAAGACCTTGAGCTTGCGCCTACTACACTACCGAACCATCACTTCATGGGCTATACCATGTACTCGCAGTCAGCCTACAGATACGGTGATTATATCGCCAAGTATGCTCTATCCCCGACCGGCAACTTATAGCAGGAGTTGGCCGATAATGCGAACATCAGTGCTGGCAGCAACCGCGAACAGCACTCCATCTGGCTGCGGGAGTACTTCCAGTCACACGACGCCGAGTTCGACTTCCGGATCCAGCTCTGCCGTAATTTGGCGGACCAGAGTGTCGAAGACTGCTCGATACCATGGGACGAGGAGAAGTATCCATTCGAGACAGTAGCCAAAGTGACGCTGCCGAAGGGCCAGGATGTTTTCGATTCAAAGCGGCGAGCCTTCTGGGACGACCATATGAAGCTGAACGTCTGGTATGGCTTGGAAGCTCATCGGCCGCTGGGTAGCGTCAATCGGCTACGAAAGTCTTTGTATCAAGCGAGTGTAAAGAAACGGGCTGATCTCAATGCTGCCGAGGTGAAGTTGATGAGCCAAATACCTTGAGTATGATGCTTGCGGCTTGATTCCGATGCCAAATATACTTTCATACATCTTAAATATCAGTAGCTTCATACTTTTTCTACCACCTGGGCAGCCCTCGGACCACCAGTTTCGTTCTCCATATGGATCGCTCTCTCCATCGTCTTCTGTTCCTTGGGGATGGTCTTCGTGAAGGATGCAGCGATGATCGCAAGACCACCGAAAGCAAGCGCTATAAGGTAGACCAGTCTGAATGCATCGACGTAGGCATATTTTACCGCCATGCCAGAAGCAGCAATAACTTGAGACGATACGTCGAGCTCAGCATAAGCATCGGCTGTATTGAGTGCAGCAGCTTGTATCAGTTCCGGAGCGACCGAGTTCGGTACGTCGTATTGTGCTATGACAGAAGCCATCTTCACCGGCAGCTTGGTTGCGAATGTGTTGGCTAGGATGGCGCTGTAGATTGCCGTTGCAACTGCACCGCCCATCAGGCGGAACGTACTGGCAAGTCCGTTGGCGAGGCCACTGCAGTCGTTAGCATTGACATAGCATATATGTATGCCAGCACTCACATATCCACTTGGTTCTCGATACCCATCGAGATCATAGCGAATGACAATAGCTGAGGTGGTGTGATCGTTGCGGCCAACACAATAATCGTTGCGATAGCTTGTGTCCTGTCGTTGACTCCAATACTGGCCAAGGATCCGATGAGTGCAGTTTGAACGACCTGGATCGACTGTCAGATGCAGTAAGAAGGGAGAGGACCATGACATACCATGAAACCGACTTGTTGCCATCGCTCGTGGCCGACTCGAGAGCAGAAGGCCATGACTATAAAGCCAGCCGTAATCGTTCCGAAGGATACCATGTTGGCGTAGACTCCAGCAATGATCGGCTTGTCCGCCGGCACGAAGAGGAGCCCACTCTGGCGAGGCCACAAGACGTTCATACTACCATGATGTCAGTCATTTGAGCTGGACGACGCCAACGAAGTGTTGTAGCACACCTGTAGTACAGCATACCGCCCACGAAGCAGACGACCAGCAGCACGGTGAACCCGCGAACGTTCTTGAAGAACTTCGTTGGAAGCATTGGGTACTTCAGCGGAGCGTAGGCTTCATAGAAGCCCAAAGCAACCAGTAGCAAGGCCCCAACGACAATAGTGCCAATGACATGAGCACTGTTCCAGTCATATGCTCTGCCACCCCAGTTCACACCAATCAGGAAGAGGATACAGCCCAGACTGAAGAGGCCAAAGCCAACAAAGTCCATCTGCCGGAGCAGCTCCCATCGTGTCTTGCCGTCACGCCTGTGCTTCGTGTTGAAGTTTGGCGGATGGTAGAAGAGAACGACGAGAATGAGGCTGAACGCTTCGAAGGCAAAGATGTACCAGTAGACTGCTCGCCAGCCTAGCGCAGTGCGGGCCAACAACGAGTAGGCGATCAACGGGCTCATGAGAGCTATGCACCCGGCGAAGAACTCGAAGCACCCTGGAGTGAGTCAGCCAGCCAGCCTTGCTATTGTCACAGTCATGCCACTTACCAATAGCAAGCACACGATGCTTGATGGGTACAATCTCCTATGACCGGGTTAGTCAAGTACATTGGGCTCGAAGCCATAGCACGCACTTGCAAACCAGCGTAACACATTTCTTGGATGCCACCTCCTATTCCGAAGAGCACGCCACTCCCGATCCTGCATCATACTGTCAGTCACTCCGAGATCAATCTGGTCGTAACCTGAACTGACATCTGATTGACACTGTTGCCAGTCGCACCTACGGCTGCTCCACACAGAGCAATCACCGAAGCAATGATCAGGAACCACCGACGTCCGAATATATCCGACATTCGACCTCCAACGGTGACCAGCACAGAGGCGCACACATTCCATGAGATAGTAATCCAAGGATAATTTGGATTGTCGTCTAGGTCGGCGATGATGTAACTGAGAATCGTCGACGGCATCAGCAAGGTGTTGATGTACGAGATGAACTGGGTTGCAATGGCCTGGAGATGATTAGCAAGACCTTGAGCGTGTAATGATGTATTCATACCACAATGGCCAGGAAGGCAGTAAATGTCATGCGATCATCCTGGACTTCGGCCGGGTCATAAGCTGGACCATCGTTGCTCCCAGTGTCCTCGACCTGGATATTCTTCTCTTTTTCCGCGTTGTCCATCATTAAGGAGCAGCAAAACGCAAAGATAGAATCGAGATCGTAGATAGAAAAGATAAATCTGCAGAATCTGGAGAACACGATGTACTGGTGTTAATGAATCAGTGGCATACCCTCTCCCGCTAGCCAAGGGTATGCAGAGGTCAAGACACTGGGCGGATATGCACAAAATGTGCGGCATGCCCACGGATGCTTTGCTTCTGGTGGAATCCTAAAATCTGCTTGCAAATACAAGCACATGAGATCGCCGAATATCCGTTCTGCAGCAGCGCGTGGCACCTGCGTGTGGGTTGCATTTGGGCGGAGAAGTTGTTGCGGAGATAAAATCTGGGGCGGAAAACGACATCCGATGCTAGTAGCGAGATGCAACCAATCACCCACAGGGAGAACGGAAGAACGAGATATGAAATCGAGGGCGGCGAGAACTTTCTTTGCGATCTGCCTTACGCTTTGAACCTTCTTCAGGAGGAAGGCGGCGCGACAACTATGCCAACATGCCTTCCAAACTCTCGCCAGTAACCTCCTCGATCTCCCTGACCCACTTGAGAGTCTCACGCTCGACTGCTGCATCGTCGTCCTCTAGTAACTCAGAGATAGCAGGAAGCATTTCCGGCAGCAGGGTCAACCACTCAAGACCAAGTCGCTCGGTAACGGCCCTCTCGCACTTCACAGTGGAAAGTCGCACATCTGCATCCGCGTGCTTCATGAACGCCATCAACTTCGTGTTGATGGACTTCAGATGCTCCGGCGAGGAGGCGGCGGACGCGAGATCTGTGACGGCCGACACGACAAGGCTTGATGCTTCGATGTTTGTTGTTTGTTCCAGCTGAGACAGTAACGGATCCGCAACGGCATCAAAGTGTGACGGAGCTTGCCAAAAGTCATCTTGATCGTGGCGAAAACTGCTTGATAGGGCTTGCAGTACAACCTTGATCAGTTGCTGCTGTGGGCCGGTTGCGCCACTGGACTGACGCAGAATGGCCCCGGCGCTGTCCAGGAGAAAGCTGGCATAGCCGGTGACCAGACTTTTCAGCTGCTCGGACAGCGTGAGCCAGAAGTGGTAGACGCTGATCAGACGGTACGCTCCTCGGTAGGCATCATGTGTCGCGTGCGACCAGTCGACCAGGCCCATGAAGAAAGGCCGGAACGTAGCATCGTTCAACTTCAGAGTCACTTCCATTGCAATGGTGTCCGCTAGCGAGGTGTCCTCCTCCACATTGTGCTCACCATTGTCAGCAAATTCGGCACGTAGATCAAAGGCCTGCAGAAGGATGGCAAATAGGACTTGAGCGTTCTTCGTGACTGTGGCCTTCGAGTGATGTCCGATCCCAGCCTGTAACGTCTGCAGATGTCGAGTTATAGCCATGCTTCCAAGACTCACAACATCTGTCCACGACCTGTCGATCGCCCCAAACAGCTCAGCAGGTGCGATCTTCTTCGCAGCTAAGATGCAGAAGTCATGTATGGTAATTGAATCACCTGCATCGACCGAGTCTGTAGTACCTGCACGACTTGCGATCTTGAGAACCCTATCCAGCTTATCGCCAACCAGCATCCATGACAGCGTCCCGACGATCGAGCTCAGCAGGCTGAACGCCGCAGTCATGAGCTGCTGGTCTGTAACCTCTTGTGCGAGGCAGTGCTCCAGATATGCGATAGCTGTCTCGAGAACCGGAGGCAGAAGTCCAATTGCTTCGTCGCCAAGCAATTCGACCATGGACGCCATTGCCAGCAGCGAGATGACTCTTAGCTGCACCACGTCGCTGCGGAGAGCGGCATCGCCCGCAATATGGTCTGCAGCAGCGAGTACGGCACCACGATCTGTCTTGCCGAACCGCTCGCTGATCACGTCCATGCATGCTATTGCGGCATGTCGAGTGGCAACAGACTGATCTCGACGGACATATACTGCACAGTTCGGCAGCACGTTGGTGAAGATAGTTTGCGCCGCTGTGTCGCCACGGTGTGCCTGTTGCGCACGTGATTCCAATGAGCGGAAGACTTGTTGCCGTGTTGCGTCAGAGCCAGATTGCATGAGCTGGGCACTCGACTGGATGAAGTCGGACGTGGGTAGGAGGCCGAGCGTAGCTCGCAGTAGGGACTCGGCGGGATCCTTGAGATCAGGGTTGGCGCCCAAAGCGTGTGTCAGTTGCATCGCATGCTCGAGCAACGAGGCGTAGAGGGTGCGGATCTGATTCGTGCTCTCTTCGTCGCCATTTGCTAGGTCAGCGGCGAGATCTTTACTCAGCGTTCTGTTCTGTAACAGTGTTGATCCTCCTTCAAGCAATGCCTCCAAAGAGTCCTGGGCTTGCTCCGCCTTCTTTTCGTTCAGACCAAGCAAGACATCACTCAGACCTCTCTTTGTCTTGAGTCCGTCTGTAATCAGGTCTAAGTACTGGTTCATGGCTCTCAGCCTCGTAATGGCATCGAACCGATTCAACAGCTCGACCACGAAACCAGCGATCCTCGTGTCGCTCGCATACCGCTCGACCAACATCGCAAGCACAGCGAAGAGAACGTCCTGCTCGCCCAGAGTCTTCACCAGAAGCTCGAACAGCGCAAGCCGACGATGTAGCGGAATGTGCTCGAAGGCCGCCACGAAGCTCAGCAGTAGCTCTGCGGCACCCCGGACAACCTCTTTGCCCTTCTTCTTCAACGAGGCAGCCAAAGGCGGTACTATCCGCGATACTGTCTCGTCGGCGACATGAGCTGAGTAGTCATCTGATTGGCGAAGGACGGTTGACGACATGAACGTAAACAGCGGCATGACGCTATGCAATACCAGCTCTGGTGCCCATGCTGCAAGGCTCGACACGAGAAGTAGAGCAATATTGTGCACTTGCGTGCTTCGTGTTGTGCGAACGCATTCGACAATGAGGTCCGTACGTATGTCGGCATGGTCGATCGCACTCGACTGCGGCTGTTGCGATGCGTTCAGGCCGTCCACAATAGACAAGAGACTGCCTAGCAGCATCTGATGAAGGTAGGCAAGGTCCGAACCTATCATTGACTTGTAGTGGTTCAACTCACGAAGAGCGTGGAAGAGTGGCCGAAGTAATAGTGGGTGTGTTGCGGGCTTGGAAGATTCGACGAGTTCAAGCACCAGAGTGATGTGCCGGACGGCAGCTTGTATCTTGCCATCATCCACAATTTGGGGTCTATTGTCCTCAGATCGGCTGTGACGACGTCGCTTTGCCGAAGAAGGCTGATCTTCCAGACCGTTCGCATTTGGTAGATTATCGGCAAGGTGTACAAGGACGTCAGTCGGAAGAGACAGGGCCCGTAACGTCTCGAGGGCCAGTGCCGGCGCATCACCTATCGCATCGTCACCTTGCGCAAGATGCAGCAAGAAGTCGGCCAGTTCAGCTTGCATCGAGTGCAGCAATGGGAAGACCTGTCGTAGCTGGACACATGCCAGGGGCACCAGACTCGCCCTGCTCCCAGCGACTCCTGAAGCGACATCTTTCAGGAACTGCACCTCATCTGTGTTGCGATGTGTCATCGACCCCAGCACGGCCGACTCGATATCTTCCATCACCACACCGTCATTGTCACAAGCAGCTTTCACATCTTCGTGGGTCTTTGTCATCCAGGTCCGAGCAAAGGGTAGGAGGAGCACCTTCCTTGCGTGCAGGGCTGACTTGCCGACATGGTTCAAAACCTTGAACAGCGTCAATTGGACAGGCACGACAGGCGTCACCACCGCATGAGCAGCGAGTAGGTCGGACAAATCTGCACGCAGAGCTTTCTTGAGCTCCTTTCGTCCATGTGAAGCTCCAGTCGCTGACCCAACCGTACCATCGTCGAGAATATCCGCCAGAGCACGGGTGATGAAAGCCGAATCTAGCACGCAGTCTTCCAACACGGGCAGGATGTGGTTGACCAAGAAGCAATGCGTGTCGTCGTCGGAGAGCTGGGGAGGCTCAAACTTACTCACTCCATAGGTGCGGGTAGCAGCGAGAAAGACGGCCCTCTCCTCCTTGTTCGACGGAGAAGTGGTCCCGATGGATCTACACAAGGCCGCTGCAGCTTTTCGGACCTTTGCGTTCTCATCGGCAAGTGCCGCGAGCAGGTATGGCAGAAGGCCGTCCGTGGCTACACCGTCAGTCTGCGATAGAATTCCTTTGAGCTCTGTCGCACAGGTCTGAAGCGCGAAGTGTCTTGTGGCTGCATATACAGAACGAGTCGTCCATACTCGTGCGAGGAGAGATACAACCCGAGTCCGATCGCTGGCATCTGCAGTGGCAAAGGCGGAAAGTTCGAATAACTGTTGCTTGTACCGCATTGATGACGAGGAACTTTCGAAGGCAGCAGTATATTGCCGAAAGATGTCGAATGGCATTGAAGGATCAAGGAACGATTCAACACCATCAGGAAGATGCGGCAGCTCGCTCAACACCAGGTGGAAGTTGTCCTGGGTGTCGTCTCTGGCTTCTTTTGTCTCTGGTTGGTCCACATCCATAGACTCGTGATCGTTTACAGCCTCGCCAGTGCTGATGAGTAGCGGTAGACGTAGGCTTTGCAAGTCTACCTTCGCGGCCCGCGCCGCTTGCTCTACCAGTGCGACGTTCTGTTCAGTCTGCGCAAACTGCTCGAGTAATCTCGATACCGCTCGGGACAGCTCCCCATTGCCGTCGCTTTCCTTCAGACCCGCAAGGCTCGTGATGAGCTTTTGCAACACTTGGATGTTGTGCTCCTTGGTCGTTAACGCTGACATCAGTACATCCTCAGCAACTTGTAACTTCTCGCTGTCTTGCGACTTGATCGCCAAGCGGACTGCACCGGCTACGACACCAGCAGCGACCTTGCTCACACGCTGCGCTTGCCCCAGCCCTGTCAACCGCTGCGCGATCTGCTTGTCTTTGCTCAGAGCCCTTGCGACGGGATTTGATAGCTCAAGTGCCTCCTTTTCTTCCGCAATGACAGACAAGCAAGCCAGACCTTCATCCATAGTGTGCTCGGTCCACGCGCCTACCACAGCTTCCATCATTGCATCCAGCACTCTGTCCTCCAGTCTCGCCTTCGTGACCAAGATAGTCATGACCATACACGCGCCCAGATACAGTTCCGGGATGCCTTTCATGATGAGAGTGCTCTGCAATACAGGCAAGATTCGGAGTACCAGGTCTTCCTCACGCTGCTTCCTAATGGCGTCTCGTCCGGAGGCAGTAGCGTCGATCATCCCGTTCACCGCCTGCGCTATGATGCTGGCCCAGAATCCTAGTAAGATGGCGGACTGATTCCTTGCTTTCACAACGTCTATGAGCCAGCTATTGAATGCTGCAAAGAAGGCGCTGTTGCTGCTGATCGCGGACAGGATAGCACTTCTGGGTGGGCACTGCAGAGAGGCCACATAAGGATGTAGCCATCTGAACGTCGGTGGTAGTCGGTCGGACACTATACTCATCACAGCCGCGAACATGTCGGTGGTGTAGAATGGCAGCACAGCGAGTAGTAGAGCTTCTGTATTATGCTCCTGCACCCGAAATCTCCTAACCAGCCATTCCAAGCATTTTATCGCCGGCTTGAGGAGCAGACGACCCTGTAGGAGCCCGAGGAAGCTTCTTACAACGCCGTCCAGCTCTTCGTTCTCCCGCTTGGTCATTTGTGTGCGGTCGACATTCTTGCTCGAGGCCGCAAAGATGCTCCGCTCGTACGGCAAGAATCGCGCGTCGAGCTGGCATAATTCGTCGAAGCCTTCGATGCAGATTTGGTAGAGGGTGTCGAAGGACTGTGAAGCGGCATCTCGTGGTTCGAAGAGTAGCGACTGGCTGTGTCGCGACTTCTGTGCTTTGAGGTCGAGCTGGTGGGTGCTGTTCGCCGCGATCGTAGCCAGCTGTTGTTGAAGAACGGTCGCCATGTTGATTCCGTCGTCCTTACACAGCTGGAAGGAATTGTCGCCTTGCTATTCTCGTCGAAGCAACCTCGAACTTTTTCTGTGGTCGATTTGACCACGGAGATCTTCGGTGATCAGATTAGATCGCCAAGACCGGTCGCGACCTCACTTGCTCAATTCGCGACGCGCCTACACCACTCCCGCAGGTATGTGCCACTTAATTTTCCCAGCTTGGGCTACTGACTAACCATGTCGCAAGCGAGCAAACCACCGGTGCCCAGGTTTGGGAGCTTCAAGCCCAAGCCGGTGGCAAAGCAACCCGATCACACCCCCAAGCCTCCACCAGAGGACGATGAAGTCAAAGATAGCTACCTCCACCATTCCAAGGACCGTGATTGCAAGCGACGAAGGGACGAGTCGAGGCACGACCGACATCATCGACCTCGAGAGCGAACACGTGATCGGAACGGGGATTTCGTTCGCTACTCTTCGTCCAGCAAAGCTCCGCCTGCCAGCCTGGCTTTGCCCAAAGACGAGTTCGAAGAGAGCAATCTGTTCATTGTCGACAGGTGCGGTGACCAGAGGAATGTTATTTACGGAAGTCTGCATCGTTACTCTGTTCCCGCGTACCACCGAGTTGGGAGCGGTCGTGTCGTAGGTACTCCTTCTGGGTTGAAGATAGATCGTGATGAGAGTACCGAGAAGACGGTGGTACTGTCTTTGCGAGATGGACGAAATGAGAAACGGCCGAGCCGACCTCTGACGGACCAGCGAAACTCGACAAAACACAGCGGCCGAGCACTGAGATTAGTTGTGCCCAAACAGCTGCCAGTGCCTGATGGGGACAGAAACCGTGACTTCATCAGACTGGCAGGCGATAGCAAGGGCTCAAAACGGAAACGAAATGACGACGATGATGATGTGCCGGATGGTGCCACAGGCGTTGATTACCGCTCCATCGAAGGCAAAGCTAAGGCGCCGGCCCAACCTGAAGATCGAGATCTAGAGTTCGCCTTAGACTCCGATATCGAGGATGAAGAAGACCCCGCCATGGTTGTCGCTCGCAACAAGAACACCGAGCTACTGCGTACGACGAAAGAAGACCCAAAGGACTTACGTGCCTGGCTAGAATTGATCCACCACCAGGTCCGACTGGTCAGTCCGACATTGCATCGAACTGCACTCTCGAATGCCGAAAGTCGTTCATTGGCAGACATTCGAATATCTATTTACGAGCGAGCGTTGAAACACGTCGCAGCCGGCACTCGTGGTTACGACGACCTATGGCTTGGTATATTGAAGGAAGGTTTATTCATCTGGGAAACAGCAAAACTCGCCTCGAAGTGGAATGATGCACTCAAGGTATGCCCGAGCAGTATAGCACTTTGGAAGAAATACTTGGAATTTCTGCAGACGAATCCGAATAGTTTCAGCTTCTCAAAGTGCAAAGAAGCCTACATTCGATCTCTGGGTATCCTTGACAGCGCCCAACCAGGATCGGGTACGGGAGCGACAGCAAGCGGGAAAGTGGACATCTTCTTGCGCTTGACGTGTTTCATGAGAGATGCTGGATATGACGAGCTCAGCTATGCGTTGTGGCAGATCGTTTTGGAGTACTATTTCTTCCACCCACCAGACCTCACTGTCGACAGGAAAGCCGAGCTTGAGGCTTTGGAGGAGTGGTGGGAGGCCGATGTGCCTAGAGTTGGCGAAGAGAATGGAATGGGCTGGGACCACTTTTATGCCCGTGGCGGGAGTGACTCGCACAGGCGGCGTACGAAAGATCTACCTACTCATCCGGACGCCGCGGAAGCCTCCTCGCGGGCTGCTTTGCAACGGGAAGCGAGCTTAAACGACGCGTTGCATCTACCAGCTGCGGCAGCAGAAGACGAGGTCGAAGACCCGTATCGATTTGTCATGTTCTCGGATGTCCAGGCGATCATCGAGCACATGCTCGGAGATCTTCCGAAGCGTTTGCTCGTCGACGCATTCCTTGGTTCTATGGGGCTGCCACCACTGGCAGCAAGCGTACTGCCAGAGCCCGAGAGTCCGGGTTCGGAGGGAGATCACTTCATCCGTACAAGACTTACAACTCGAGGCGATGGTGTATTCGAAGCATCGAGCCCGCCCACCCTCAAGTGTCCATTGCTGTGGAAGCAAAGCTGGACGTCTTTTGACCTCGCCTACACCCACCACTGGCCGACTCTCGGTGAGGATGTCGTCCGCTTCGTTGATACAGCACTGGCTGCCATCGTCAGTCGCGCTCCCGAGGACGATACTTTGGCTGAATACTATCTTACTTTTGTCCTTCGCCACTATCCTACAGACGCAGCGAAGACCGCCAGACGCTTACTTAAGGGTCGACCAACCAGCCTGGTGCTCTACAATGCCTACGCCCTCGTGGAAGCTAAGCTTGGTAACTTGGAGAAGGCTATTGGGGTGTGGAAGACGGCACTGGCAGCAGACTTTGGAAGTGGTGGCAGTGGCCCTGCCGCTCATGTGTTGCTCTGGCAAACTTGGCTGATGGTCCTACTCCACGAAGGAAAGCTGAATGAAGCTCTAGGACTCTTGGTTAGCATGGCTAACGGTGCCTCCACTGTGACAGCTTCGAAAGCGGAAGATGTGCCTGCTGCACAATGCTTGAAGGTCGCAGGCCACCTCGCAGACGCCATCGTTGCAATGCTCTCGAAGCGCGAATACCAGCATGCAGCACGCTACGTCGACTGTTTGGCATGGTTTACCTATCTTACCACCGGCACCTCGATCGACGCCGCTCTGCCTGTCTTCACAAAGTACATCAATATATTATCGCTACGTCCCACTCCGGCAAACGTTAGCCAGGAGCTACTGCATCAGGCAAAGGCGAGGATCATAGCCCATCACAACGATAGCAAGCGACCTTACAAGCCAGCAACGATTCGATCAGAGCTCAGCGCAAGCCTTGCAGCGTTCCCAGAGAACAGCATGATACTTTCTGTCTCGGACATGGTACGAGGCAATACAATCGTCGATGATCGACTGAGAGATGCAGCGCAGTCGGCCAGGGATACGGGTGACCAGAAGATCGGACTTATCTCCTGCTGTCATAAGATCGACGAAGAACTACGAAGGTTTAACATCGGAGCAGCAACGTCGAGCTCTGTGCGAGCGGTCTTCTCTTCGGAACTATTGGGCACCGGGAGTGCTGCCAAACACTCGATCGTTCTGTGGAGCGCATGGCTGGGGTTTGAAGTTGACCAACTCAAGGATAACAGAATCGACTCTGTATCGACCCGGAAGCAGTCATCGAAGACCACACCATTCGAGCATCCGATGAAGGTCTTCTATGATGGTATGCGATACATGCCATGGAGCAAAGGTTGGGTTGCGCAAGGCTTGAGCTCGCTCTACAATGCTGGAGCTCTGGACGATGAAGCAGTGCGAAGAGTGCTTGAGGTGACGGAGGAGAGAGAGCTGAGGGTGCGTCATCAGGTCTTGTCATCAGTGACGTAAAGGCAGTTGGTCCACCACAAACTCGTATAATGCCAAATCTCCGTGTCTGTGGACAGAAGCCTGAGCACAGCAGTACCACGAGTATTGTTCGATTGGCCCGCAACCGAGTCGGGCGATGGTTGTTCGCGATACTATCTCCTATGACTACAGTGTGAGCGTGTCTTAGAGCAAACTTTGTGGTGACATGGAAGGGTCTCCTAACTAGAAATACTTTCATTCTAGCCAGCATCCTTGTCTGCACAGTTGAACCACAAATTTGAACATAGAGATAAGGCAGGATCTCATAGCATCTTCCTGGAATTCTTCTGGATTATAACAGTGCCACAAGATGAGCTCGCAGCGCAACGAGCAGACGAGCGAGGCATGGCGCAACACGATTGCACGTGGCCGCCGCGGCGGCAGGCAACCAGGAGGACAGATTGGACCTGCGACATCAACCCCTACAGGTCCGGCTCTCAGCGCTTACTTCAGTGGTCGACCTCCACCACCCACAGCCACGTTGTTTGACCCTGGACCACCTAATCAGCACCGTTCATCACCAAGAGCAAAGCCTGTCGAGAGGACTTTGACGATACTCCGCCGAGGCGACGAGACTGAGCCCGACTTAAACAGTCTGTTCGGCGATGCTGTTGCCACCACTGATGCAGATGAGTCCGACAAAAAACCTGCTGTCACCAATGCGAAACCGTGGAAACCAACCGAGGACTTGAAGAACATTTCCAGAGGGAGCAGCACCAAGCCTCGCCAGTGGAAGGCACGAAGGAATCAGCCCACAGCTGATAACAACAAGGCGGAAAAACGCGACCCAAGCGAAGTTTCTACCGAAAGAGCTGACTCGCCCTCCACATCGAGCATCAAATCTCAAGTACCCTTGGAACCCCGCACGGCCTTTGCGGAAGCAGAACTTATAGCTCTAAGCAATGAGCAGACTTTGGAGACCGCTAGCCCAACTACCGACGAAACAACGGCAGCCATTAGATTCAAGGCCGACCCTGAGGGCGCACAATACCGAGTGTCGAGTCCTGGGGTTTTGTCATGCTTGTCGGAGACTGGCGGTGCCCCAGAATAGAACATTCAGCATCAGGATCTGCTCAGCCGGAGGCTAGATGAAGCTGCGAAACGGTATTGGACAATTGCCCATATCATTCAAGACGAGCGAACAGCTGGTAGAGTACCTATAGTTCCCTCTTTCTCAGGTATGGCGAAGCTTTGGTCGGAGCGGAGCGCGTCGATGTTACCATACTCTCTACCCCGTTCATTGATATCATCAGGTTTCCAGGCGATCATCCAGTCCCTTGGAGTCGAGTATGCGCAGGAGGACGCCGAACAAGATGCTTTCCAGTGTTCGAATAGTCTCACCGTCAAATTGTGCCAAGAACGCACAGTTGAGCTGCAAGAACACGAGCAATATCGCGAGTGGTTCAACGGCCTCTCGAACTTCGACCTTATTATCGATTGTCGCAGTTCTGGCCGTAGTTGCACACAGCTGGACACATCTGTGGTTGCACCAATCCTGAATCAGTGTCGCGTAAGGCTACAGGTTCAAGGCGCCATCGTGCTGACGTACGTAGCAGGACTGCGCTGCCTAGACTCGTCTGTGGCAATAGAGCGCCCTGGCTGTGCTCTGATCGCCTCTCTTTCTGCACAGCTGGTCGAGGCAATCACGACAGACCCTATACTTGATCTCGACCTCGAAGAAGCGCTGGAGGATATCCACAGTCGCGCTTCTGATGGCAGTCGAATGATTGCATTGTGCGACCTTTTCAAGACGTTCGTGTACGGAGTCGCATCGAGCAGAGTACAGGCGAAAGTAACAGAACAGCTATCGATTCGAATAGTTGTTGACGGCCTTGACTACCTGGAATCTGAGCCGACATTCACCACTTTCATCAGTCTCTGTCGGAATCTGGCCATGGAAGCTGAGCACGGCGAGCTGGGTCGCTACGTGGGTTTCAGCTACGCTCTGATACATCCGCAGGTAAGCGCGCTGATGGACGAACCTCGTGCAGGTGAGCACTACAGCTCTTTATAGCATTGCCGCCCGCAATCCGAGCACAAGGTCACTCTCTTGAACCTGAAGATCCTAGCCCAGGGTAGCCGAAGATCCTGAGTGGCAAAAAGCGAGCGTGAGTGCGTATCAGTACGGATACTTGGCACATTTCCTGTTGCTCGATGACGTGGAATATTTTGCTACCTTCAATTTTCACTACTTCATACCGATTCTTGTGCAACATCGGCTTGTCTTGATGATCTTCATTCTCGTTCTAGGCTCCCGCACGGCGGTCATATCGGACTCACGCCACTTGAACAAGCTTCGTATGCAGATCTGGGAGCCACAAAGTCGCCCTGACTAATGAGCATTTTTGTGTGAGCAAACTCTACGAAAAGCTACATATACATCGCAACAGCCCCGAGTCGTTGCTGCGATATATCCAAGTTTGCAATTGACTTGACGACCAGACTGTCAACAGAACTACACATCAGCGATTTATCGTGACCAAATCCTGGTGACACTAATCTAACATATACTCAAAAGCAATACAGCACCCTCGTAAGGATGGCATCGCCTGCCGAGACTAGGAGAATGCTACGGCAATCGAAGGGTGCACTTCCTGCGCGTCGAGAAGAACGAGCTTTATCCGTGGCAAATGACAAGCCCGCTTCAGCAGTGCTCGTGCTCGACAGCGAGATCTTCCTTCGCAGGTCTTCACCGAAGCAGGGAATCTCGGTGTTTGAACCGCCCCCGGAAAGTCAACGGAGCGATCCACCGGCAACAGCAACACCTGACTTCCCATAGAGTGCCGGCACGCATCCCTTGATCTCGGCTGTAGCTGAGTTCGTTGCCGCCCCGGGAAGCATCGAACGCCCCTCTCAATTGAACTTCGATGCCCAGGTTGGGCCAGGACTCTTGAAGGTCACCCCGCAGCAAAGCAGCATTCTTCATCGCAAGGAGACCTCAGAAGAGGCTCGTCACCGCAGGCAAAATTCCAACATACCATACGTTGTCAGACTCCCGGATGGGCCATATATGCCACAGACTCTTGCAATCACGAGCGCTCAAACGCCATTGGTCGCTGAGGGACGGGGCTCACAACTCCCTGAATCGACTCTGCATATTGACGACGATAGTAGATACATGGTCGTCTCCCATACGGCTCCCTTACCCGGCCCAATGAGCAATCTACCCTCAACCTTGGACAGTGGTACCGTAACCCCAAGCTCTTCCCTAAGACAGTCGCCAGTGTCGCCAGGATCCTCCGATGACATTACTGGACAATTGAGACAGCTATCTGTGAATAAAGTAGCGACCGACGGCTCGCGGGACGAGGAACCTGTGGGTAAGTATGGACAGTCAGGCGCGAGTCGTCGGATAGTCGAGCAGTTGGCGATGGACAACCATCGTGCCAAAAGGGATGCTGCGATTAGGTCCTTCAGTGCCCCTCCCCTGGACCTTGAGGGGGAAGCGAGACGACTGTCTCGGGACATGGCGGAAACCAACCGCTCACGAGACCAAGAACCTGTGGACCAAGAGCCAAATGATCCCCCAAAGATTGGGGACTCGACTCGTCAGACAGTCGATCGGCTGATGAAACACGATCGTCCCAATCGAGGCAATTCTGTCAGACCCGTTAGTGCTCCTCCCGACGGCGACTACTTGTAAGCACTCTGCCTCCCGACTGTACTGGTGATAATCTGCTGTTCTAGAGACGCCGTGACCTTCCACCCTCGTCCGTGATACGTAGGAGTACCTGTGCACCCAGCAATGTTAGATAGCGGACAGGGGCGTGCGGCGTCAGAGAGGTCTTGGTTTTCTACAGCACGAGGGCGTTTCTTTGTATGGGGCATTTGACCTGCCATACCAACGTGGCAACCGCCACGGATATTCTGCTGTGTTGATCGCACCTTCGGCGCCTAACGCACAAGTCCCACTAATATGCTCGGCGCTTCGTACATAGATCAAGTCGTGGATTGCCCTCGAAACCTATTCCTCATTCTTTGTCATCGATAAGTCCAGTAGAAGTTGTGATGAATGGCGGTTGCTCGGGAGAGATATGCCAGAGATGGGGACTTTTGACGCCGAATTTGAGACGTCCACATGGCTACGCCAACAGCTAACTATACTACCTACAATGAACCACTAATGCCTATCACCACATGAAGTCAGGCTGTACCAAGCTATTACTGTCCTAGCTCGAGCACGCTCGCCAGTACACTTCTCGCTGGCTACTTCCTCACAGAAGATCGCTCGGGCTTGATGAAACTAGGCATTTCATCCAATTCCTCCTTGCATTCATCTAGTTCCTCTTTGCATTCTTGAGTTGTTGAGCGTTCAGACCCTTGACATATAGTAAGTAGCCGGAAGCCTGCCTCCAGGTGTTCCACGGCTTCAGCCGTGCGTCCTAGGTCGTGCAATCGGTACCCATAGTGATATTGTATCTCGGCCTCGAAAGACCGCATTGATGGTTCGTGAGCCAACACCTGGAGCATCCTCTTACAGATCCTCAACTCGTCCTCTGTTGATATCTCAGGCTTTCCGGGTGTTCCATCCCCATCCGGATCGTGGGTCACCAGGCTCAGTTCGAGCTCGTCAAGCTCGCTTCGCCGCTTTGCGCTCTCGCGAGAATAATCCGACTCACCGCAGGCGGCACAGGTGCAACGGAAACCATAGGAGGTGAGATCTTCCGCCCGCTTGGTATAACAGTCGAAGTCTCTGACGTACGAAATCAGAACCTCCGTGCCTGCAGGAATGTCACAGATTGCTCGGATGCTAAGTCCGGACAGGAAGTCCTAAAGTGAGGGCACAAAGATCAGCAAGTGGCTCTGACTTGTAATCGAGCTATCGAGCCGAACATTGCCACGATGCGCTGCATTGTGACTTGATCAGATGCCGGTGTATTCTTCCGCTTTTCTTGCTGATCTGACGGTCTGACTTACCCAAGTATGAACTGCGTTGGGCACACAGGAGTGATTGATCCTGCTGACATTTCTACAGAGGATCTGGAGCTCTCCCTCGGCTTGGAGAACGTTGTTCTCCCATATCGCTAGGATCTTGCCAGCTTCTATGAGCTCGTCATGGGACTTGGCTTCCAGTTTGACGTCCTTTGCGGAGTTGAGTAGCTGCTTATCGCTAGTAGCGACGTGTGAGAGTACGGTCAGGCAGTAAAGTTGATCATCCGTTGATAGCTTCTTGAACGCTTTGTATACATCCTTAGGAGGAATCTCATGTGGGCGATCGTCGATCGACCACACCGGATCATCTTCACCGTTCGCGTAAGGTGACTTGAGCATCAGCATAGGCATGTCTGTGAGGATCACTTCGCCTGCACTTATGAGTCTCGTAGCAAACATGCCCTTGCCTGTTCCTCCACCGGCAGCGATCAGGGGCGATTCCTTGATCGTCCAGCTTGGACCGTCAACGGGCTCAAGTTTAACATGAGGCCCACGTAAGCTGGATGCCTTTGAGCTTGAGGGTCTCGACTCTGATTTGCTCGAGGTCGATTGTGTGGTAGAGCTCGAGGCTCTCGATTGTGGTTTTGATGTGGACTGTGTAGTGCGTCCGCTGGAGTCGCTGCTGTCAACAGACATGATAGTCAGTACTTGTATTGATGAAAGAAGGGGCCAATGGATTGCGGTTGCAAGCTCAGGAGTTGCAATAGTTATGGGGTCGATCTCTCGGAGTATACAAAGATCCCACGATAGATCTGCCTTCTTAAAGCAAGGACAAGCAGGTTTGCCCTCCTTCTGGGATCTTGTGAGTCTCACCTCTGATCTTCATGACCATAGCAGGAGTCAGATCGCGCCGTACTGCAGCAAACCCTCAACCATCGCAGCCAGTCCATCAGCTGTGTTGTGCGTTCTGGCTTCGGTCTGACTCGTTAGTTGGATGCGAATCAACCTGCGAGCAAATCTCGCAGGTGACGTTAGAAGAAGGAATTGTTCTTCGGTTATCCAGGTCGCCACCACCATACATTGAGGTAACTCTGTATCACGACGCTGACGTGGAGATCCTGTTGTTTGCTGCGCCTCAATACGATATCGTGACACTGCATGGCCAACCGAGAACCTTGGTACGGCCTGAGAAGAATAGAAGCTGGAAAGGGTGGTCTGATGGTTGAAAAAAGGGTCTCAAAGCTGTGAATGTTACTTGCACAGTATCCGTCTTACGGTCCATCAAGCGCTTGGCCCTGAGCCATATCGAAGTAAATCCCTTTCCTTGCAATAAGCTCGCCATGGGTGCCGGATTCCACAATTCTCCCAGCATGAAAGACATAGATCGTGTCTGCGTCTTTTACAGTCGACAGGCGATGCGCCACCGCGATCGTGCTCCGTCTGCCATCCTTTGCTGCTTCCATCAGCGCCGCCTGCACGATGTGCTCGCTCTCCGTATCCAGTGCTGAAGTTGATTCATCAAGCAGTAAGATCTTCGGGTCTCGGATCAGGGAGCGCGCAATAGCAATGCGCTGCTTCTGTCCACCCGATAACTGAGCCCCTCGAGATCCTAGAGGAGTTTGCAAGCCTTCAGGTAAGGAGCATACGAAGTCCCAGATGTTGGCATCCTTTAAACCCCTCTCGATCTGTTCTTCGACCGGCTCGCCAAGCTCGACGGCACCCATCGCAACGTTCTCGCGCACAGTGCCGGTGTAGAGCACGGGCTCTTGTTGCACAAGAGCAAGCATACGTCGGTACTGACGGAGTCCGATGTTGGCGATTGACTGGTCGTTGACGGCTATGACGCCAGAGGTGGGATCGTAATAACGTGCGATCAGCGAAATGAGAGTGCTCTTTCCAGACCCGGAAGCACCAACGAATGCCACGAAGGATCCAGCGGGAACTTTGAAATCGATGCCTCTGATGACCTTGGTGTGCGGCCTTGAGGGGTAGGCAAATTCGACGGCATCGCAAGCAATAGATGCAGGTTGGTCTCGTTGCTTCTCGGTAACGGGCGGAGGAGCCTGTTCTTCTTCGCCGATCGCAGGAATACGGTAGCGTAACCAGAAGACGTAGTTCGCAGCTGAGCGGGCGAAGTGGTCCGAGGTCAGCATGTATCCACGATAATGGCTTTGACGTCTCGAACTTACCTTTCTGTGCTTTCGTGATACTGGTAGAGTACTGCAAGAACTGCGCTGCATTCTCACCGCCGAGAATGATGGCGATGAACACAATGAAAAATTGGCCAGTGCTGTACTCAGAAGTCGAGACGAGTTTGCCGCCGTACCAGAAACCCAGAGCCATGGCCAGAAAGTTGATCGACTGGGAGATGGAGTACCAGAACATAGTCCAGATGAGAGCTTTGCCGGATTTTGAAGCCACGTTCGATAGCCTTTCTTCGTATTGCCGGAGTACGGTCCTAAAGTGATGGGTAGAAGGGTCAGCAAGTGTCTCGGGCCAGGAGACGGAGGGTGGAAGGTCTCAGAGCGCCGCACGGTTCGTGATGCTGTCTCGGAAACCACTTCCACCATCAGTTTGACCTACGGCTCAAATGTCAGCGAGGCCACTGTACGTATGGCTGATACGGCCTCCGTAGCCAAAGATGCGCTGCTCGCAAATCTCTTGACAGTGTCATCGTCGAGCTTCGACTCGAGACGTATGCGTGCATAGCCGCTGATGAGCATGGGCGGCAAAGCAGCAAAAGTGCAGACGAGACCGAGTTTCCACCCTACAACAATGGGTAGAAGGGTTAGCAAGTGTCTCGGAGCTGTGGGCGAGTGGATGGATGTCTCAGAGCGCCGCACGGTGCTTGATGCGGTCTCTGAGAACCCTTCCACCCATCAATTTGACATACCATATGCGATGCCTAATATAGCGCACGAGATGACCGTGACTACATTGTTGAGGATGATGCCTGAGTTGAATCCAAGCAGTTCAGTCAAGTCAGTTGGGCATGTCGATAGCCTCGAAGTTATGGCCCCGGTAGCATTGGTTTCCTGGTCGAAGAAAGCCAGGTCTTGCCGTATGATGTCGTTGAAAGTCTCGAGCCGATACCTGTGAGTGACTTTCTACAAGGCAATAGGCAATTAGCAAGCTTCCAAGTGGCCGTGAGGATCTCGCGATGGATTTGATGAAAAGCTCCACAACGATCTCCCCGGGACCACACAGGTTCTAGAGCACGTCGGAGAATATTACGCAGGGGCCGACCGCAGGAGATGGCTTACCTGCCCAATCACATTGGCCACAATGCCAATAGTGAAGTAGATGGCAAAATTGGCGAGTGCGACCACGAAGAACATCAGAGCCCTAGATAGATGGTCAGCATCGTCATAGACAGGGAAAGGCTTTGTCCATCAGTATTTTACCAGAAATTCCCTTCCTTGGTCGCGGCACTGCCATTCAGCTGAAACGTGACGAACATGCGTGAGAAGAGGATTGCCAACACGGGCCATGTCCCTCCTGTTGTGACTGCATTAGCAACTGCGCTCGTTTTCAATGGATTGTAACTCACCAGCGCATAGAGATGCTACGCCGAGGACAAAGTACAGTGGCCACAACCGGCGTTGCTCTCGGACGAGGAGAAACAAGCACTTTAGTAGACTGTAATTCATGCCTTCGCGGAATAGTGTCTCCCCGCTTTCGTCGTACTGGACGTCTTTGCCACTACTCTCATTCGTGGCGCGTGGTGCGAGCTTCTCCTGCATAGCGTCGGACATATCATGAGCATCACCATCTCCAGGAGGTACTTCTGTGCTGTGCAAGCCTTCTCCTGCCGCTCCTTGCTCAAGATTCTGGGCACGGACGAGTCGAGCATAGGCGCCGTTGAGCTCCATCAAGGATGCACTGGTGCCTTGCTCAATGACCGCACCCTGCGCCATGACCGCAATGTTGTCGGCCTTTTGTACAGTCGAAAGTTTGTGTGCGATGACCAAGGTGGTACGGCTCTTGCTGACGTTGTCCAAAGCCTTTTGAACGACCTTCTCAGCACGTGGATCGAGCGCCGAGGTGGCTTCGTCTAAAAGCAGGACCGGGGGGTTGGATATGATGGCCCTGGCGATGGCGATGCGCTGCTTCTGGCCGCCTGAGAGCATTCTTGCGCGATCACCAAGCTCCGCGAAGTACCCGTTGGGAAGTTGCTCGATGAAGTCGTGTGCGAACGCCGCCTGGCAGGCATCTCGAACCAGCTCCATTTTGTGCTCGTCGGAAGCATGCTCATGTTCAGTACCTATCAGGCCATGGCATACATTGTCGAAGACAGTGCCACTGAATAAAACGGGCTCCTGCTGTACCAATCGTATCTTGGTGCGTAACCACTTCACATCTACCTCGCGGATGTTCACTCCGTCGAGGTAGATAGCGCCTTCGAGATAATCGTACCACCGCTCCAGTAAACCAACGATTGTTGACTTCCCACAGCCACTAGCTCCGACTAATGCCGTGGTCTTGTTCGCGGGGATGTTGACTGTGAGATGGTTAAGCACCCGGCTGTCTGGCCGAGACGGATATGCGAAACAGAGATCCCGCACCTCGATATTTCCGCGGCACGTGTCTGGCCTGAGTCCTGTACCAGACTGTGAGTCGATAGCGGACTCTCGATCGATGACCGCGAACAGCTCGCCTGCGGCTGTGACTGCTTTCGAAACAACCATGGTCTGAAATGCGATTGACTGCACGGAAGTTGCCGCAAGGACAAGCGCAAAGATAACACTGCCTTCCTATCAGTAACAGGCAACTGCTCACATAAGGAAGTACTCACGTGACGATCTTTCCAGCTTCCGTGATCTCGCCAGAAACGTACATGCGTGTTCCTTGCCTGCACGTAGAAGAATTGACATGTCAGCACAAGTTTGAGTATGGAACACATGTTCGCTGATCGATGAGCTCACCAAAATGCCAACCCGTAGCCAGAGTACACGCAGAAGTACGAGGCTGAGAAGAGGACCTAGATACGCATGCTAGTTAGTGGTGTCGAAAGCACTTGATTGTATCGACTTACTCCGAAGATCGGCGACTTCTTCATGCCTTCGCGCTCGGCATCCCCAAGGTGGCTGTCGTATCGTTGCGCCATCAGCGGCTGCAACCAGAACGCGTGTACCGTTGGTATCGTGGAGAACACTTCTTCTGCAAGCAAAGCCGCGCGAGTATATGCAGCCATGACCCGAGCTTCTATTGGTGCATCCAGTGCAAATACGCTGCCGACAGCAACGAATAGAACAGGTATGATGCCGATGGTGATGAGAGTGAGCTTCCACTGTACGGCGAAAGCCACAACGAAAGCCGAGAAAAAGAGAGCCAAGTTCGAGATTGTCAACGTAAGCTTCTCTGAGATGCCGTTATTAATGATGTTGCCGTTCGTCGTGACTTTGATCGATGGGGACCCAATGTCCTTGGACTCAAAGAAGGCGATTTCCTGGCGGAGGAGGGACTGCAAGAAGTGCACACGAAGTGCTTTAGTGGTTCGGATAGCAGCCAGGGATACACAGACTGTGTGGATGTAGGTCAGCGCAAACTTGGCGATGAACAGGTAGACGAAGTAGAGACTGCGCAGGTAGGTCAGTCCTGACAATGATACGCTCTCTTTAAAGGATTTCATAACGTACGCGAGCTTCTCGACCTGCCGCATGTACCCTGCTGGGCTGATGTTCCCGCTGGCGAACCGCGTGAACGTGGTCACGAAACTTCCGAAGACGATGTTCATGAGTGGGAGGGTAGTCCCAGCAGCGATTGCAGCGATGAATGAAATGGCATAGAGCCCACGGCCGATATTGTCGGCGTAAGTGAAGACGCGCTGTGGCACGTCAGCTGAGGAATGGCTCTACCATCGCCACCCGCCCAACTTACGAGGTAGCTGTCGAATCCTGGCTTCGCCTCTGGCTTGTCCTGCTCAGAGTTGCTGTCGGCTTCAACGGCATTGTTCTTCTTCTTGACGGCCATGATCTCCGAGACACGAAGTTATGAGTTCTGAGGGAGGGTATAGCATGAAAAGAGTGTGCGAAAGAAACAGGATTGTCTGTTCACTTGTGGTATAGCATGGGACCAGTGTGCAACTGGTAAAAAAAAAAGGAAAGGCTTGTCTGTTTACTTGCGGTATTGGTATCTGAATGCTCGCGTTCCGCGGACACCGAGACCATTTCGCCTGCCATTCAAGAGGATGCGATCGCCATGATGTTATTCTTGCAGATTGAGAATAAGGCGAACACGGACGCCATTCTATGTGAGGCTCGGGGCTTGACTTGTCTCTGACATCCGCACGACGCGCCAAACGCCTCGTTGTCTTCGGGAGCAGAGGAACAGACGAAGTCGTTCGACGCGTTGGCTTGGCGGTCATCATCTTTTCGGGGCCCGCGGACCCCGAGCGCGAAAGAAGGAGACAACATGCTCGCAGATGCCACCAATCCATCTCAGCATCTCGCACATCTCGTGAGTGCAGATACGAGGCAACACATGCCGCAAGCTATGAGTACACGCGATAAGGCTCAAATCGCCGACAAGAGCGACTCTATGCAAGACCTGCGTGCAGTAAGTGAGGAGATGCTTTGACTATATGGCGATTATTATTTCTTTACAGTAGCATAACACTAACAACATTCAGTGTGATGCTTGCCGAAACCGTAAGGTGAAGTGTGACAAGGGTTCACCGTGTTCAAACTGCAAAAATAGCAAGTCGATCTGCCGGACGACCACTACGCAGAACAGCGAGCCTCGATCCCGTATTGTGATTAGCAAAGAATACGAAAAGAAGATCGACTTCATCGGAGATCGTCTGGCCAGTATCGAGAAGCTCTTGCAACAGCAGCGCGGCTCCACTACCAAAAGCCCTGGCGAACATGGAGACTCAGTGCCGACACCAAGGACTGCTCCAATTACCCCATCTTCTATAGGCACCACCGAGCTGAAGCCTTCGAACAACTACCACGTCGGTGATGCTGGAGCAGGGCCTCACTCCGCAGTCGCTAGTAGCGTGATTGAACAGGCTGTCGGTCAAAGCACTGGTGCTTATGGCGATGCTGAGCTTGCTGCGGCCTTGAGCTCGTTGAAAGACATGGTCAGCCATATCGAGGAGACTCATGATCTTACCGACTTTGCGGGATTTCGCGAGGAAGGCAAACCCATGGAGCCACCTGACGGGACTGACATCGAGAGACTTCTGCAGAACTGCCAGAGTGAGTGCATCTCCACAGCATACCAAGGTTTGTAAGCCGCTAATGTGACACCCTATAGACAGCTTCACCCTGGTGTTTAGTCCTGGCCTCACTGTTGCTGCACTGCGAGAAAAGTGCGACAGTGTATTCGCACTAGGACAACAACCCACCGCTATAAGACGTGTATACGTTTATAGCGTGCTCAGGAGTCTGTGTAACGAGTACGGCGGTCTGGAATCCGGCTCCGCGTTTGCGCAGCGATGCCACAACCTACGCGCGTTCTTTACTGCACAACTTGGCCAGGCTGTGAACGACATCAAGCTCGTTATGCCAGCTACTGAAGAAGCAGCGTGCGCTTTGATAAGAGCTGTAAGTCTAAACGGGTGCCATGTCTCAAATTGGTACTAACTGCTCATAGTCAGTCGTCGCCGAAGAGCTCTGCAAACCACACCTGGCACTGACACTGACCTCAAATGCTGCATCCATGGTGCTCTTGCTTGGATACCACCGCATCTCGACGATGCAGTCAGACACCGAGACAGATCGGCAGAGCAAGATATTACTCTTCTGGATGACTTACTGGCTCGATACTAGCTTTGCGGTACGACTCGGACGCGCTCCAGTAATACGATCGTACGACATCACAGTGCCACGACTCTCCCATGGCTCGATACTGCCGAGCAGCTTCGTTGACGCCTTCAATTACTGCACTCGGATTAGTGCTCTACAGTGTCAGGTCGTGGAGGAGCTGTACAGCCCGTTGGCCCTTCAACAATCATCCTATGAAACGGCGAAGAGGGCGTCAGAACTTATCGAGCATATCCAAGAAGCTTGGGTTCGCCGTGAAGAGGTAAGTTTTAATCGGTTCAGGCTGCTTCAATATGACAAAGGAGAGATGCTGATCTACTAGGCGCCCTCTTCCGTAGCAGACGACATCGGCGATCCGGGCCTCTATCTTCTGATGAAAGAGTCAGACGCCGCTATGCACTACAGCACAATGTACGACCACTTTCGCATAACTTGTGGTAGCCTATTACTGACTCGAACATGCTTGTAGCGCTCTGATCCAGCACGCAACCATCTCCGCCGCTGGCAACGAATCTCCTGCTCTTGACGCTGCGCGGAATGCTCTCAGCTTGCATGCCAATACATGGAAAACATACAGACACCTTCCAGACTTTATCTGGACTGGCCACTGCCACTGGTAAGCGTAGAACCTTATTCTCTGCACCAGGTCTATCTACCGCATAGGTTGCAATGAACGCTGACACTGCTCAGGGGACTGCTCAAAGCACCTATCACACCGTTCACAGTACTATTCTGCCATATCATTGCCCATTCATCTAGCGCAGGCCCGGACCTACGACTACTGACAGACTTCGTCGCCACACTGCGAGAGCTGCGACGTTTCGCCGCCGGCATGGTCAAGCTCCACGCTCTTTGCGACATCTTCTGCAGAGTGGCGACGCTGTACGTTCAAGCGAAAGCAAACGAAACTCTCACCGGCTCCAGCTGGATCGGACAGCCGGCTGTCAACGACATTGATCATTACCTGGGATCTCTCGGCTTTGCGCCTGCACCTCTTGCTGATCCCGATGCGATACTCGATGGTAGCGAAGCGTTCGGTCCCGGCTTCTTGAACGACTGGTTCCAAGGCAACAGCTCTCTCATTGGGTTCCTGGAGCAGGATATGCTGCTACCAGGATAAGTGGCAGGACAGTGACGCGGTCTCATCGCAGACATACCAGGGCGAGCCCCGCACAGCGACCGATAGAAAGTCTGCTCAACGGAAGAGGCATCGTCAGTAGCCGTACGCCTACCAGTTTGTGCACGCTACTGGTTCTCTGCGCCTGGAAGCAGGTATACGCACGACAATCAGACGACATGTACATACGCCTCCTTCCATGCAGCTGGACATAACCGCTGCCCCCACCAAAAGGAAACAAGAGGATGGTCCGCAGGTCCAGCGATTTTGCCTGGGCAGGGAAGGACTGCGGGAGGTAGTGCGCCAACGACCGAAAATGACAAGCGTTTGGGAAGGTCGCAGCAATCCCAGTCTCGGTTCGATTGGGCTATCCAGAGTTGACCCGTTCGATGTTCTTCCTGTGCCAAACTCTGATACTGTGGATTCGCTCGTTCGTACTTGTAAGGCATGTGTGTAAGATCTTCAGCTCTAAGGGAGTGCTGACGCCGACAGACCACGCTCGAGTGATAACAGCGTCGCCATTGATGCACGGAGCTCGACGATCTTGGTTCGTTCTATCGCTACAGGACCCAGCATTCTTCCTGATCAAGCTCTGCCATGCTGCCAACAAGCGCACTGCAGGCTCCGCGGGCTCCGCAGCCCAATCTCGAGAGGCGTTGTCTTTCCAGACTGAGGCGATCAACATAATTCAACAACGCCTGGAGCGTAATGACCTGAATGAGCTGACCGTCTCCGCGGTCGCTAGCATGGTCTGTTTCGAGGTACGTACCTTGATTGTTTCGATTGATTACGTCGATGCCGCTGACTGAGTATGATAGTCAGTGTACGGTTCTCAGATGCCTGTCAAGCTCCACATGGAAGGGCTTGTGAAGATTCTCCAGGCGCGATAACGAGGTGCCTCAGACACGACCCTACCGATTTCGCGGGTGATGCGTTTTTGGTCACCACCGACACCACACGCCCGTGCCCCGATGGCGCTCCCCTGATCTCACTCGCCCAAAAGTTTGTCCATTACCATATGCGCTGAGATGCAGCTAGGCAAACGCCTCCATTGACAGCGGACGAAGGGGCCATTCCCGAATCGTGTGCAGTACGACCCCAACTACATGAGAAAGATGAAGGCACAGCAGGTCAGCCCACGCAAGGGCAAGAGAAAAATGGCAACGCCTTCGACCTTCTCCGGCGATGAAACCTTAGTGTACGGTACGGGCGAAGGACAGCAAGATGAGCATTACGTGGAGATTCAAGGTCTTGTGCCGGAGGCCGATTGCACGAAGGTCGGCGGCGACATTCCCAACGATCGAGTCAGCTTTCGCAAATTCTTCGCGGAGATGAAGCACAAGGGCATGCCATACAAGCTGGAAGACGGGTACTGTGCGTATCACTACTCGGGCTATGTGGCGCCACAAGGAGACGAGGATTCTCTCCGCACTTTCCTCCGCGCTGTCAAGGCAGACACGGATCAGGAACGCTTCAAGCTAGTGTTCGTCCCAGCCAGATAAGAGCGCTTACGACCAAGCGCGGGTGATAGTGGTAGTGAGGACGATTGGAACGAGTCACGGATCGATGGAGAGAGACAATGCTGCTGGAGGCCAATGGCGCTATCAAAGGTACACCAAGGTTCGTCATCAACTATGACCTCAACGTCCCACTCGCTTCAGATTTCCGACCGCTACTCCGTCGTCATCCCGACTCACCCATCACCGACTGCGCACCTCACAACTACGTCCCCCTGGTGGCGGTAGCGATATTCATACCACCTACGCCACGCACATTACTCACGCCACAATGTCTGACACTTTACTCTCGAGTGCGCAGGTCGACCAACTCGCCTCCCTCGTGACGGCCGTTGTCAGAAGGCAGCAGAAGCTCATACTCGAGCGGCAATGCGGGTCATTCAGAGACCTCGCCGCAGACTCAACGCCCTCACTGACTGTCAATGGCTTCACTGAGGAGCTCACTGCAGCCGGGGCCACGCTCCTCTCCATTCCCCACTACGAGCTCACCAGCGCCGACTTCGACAGCCTGCCTCGGGTTACACTCACCAGTACTCAGCAGCGAGTCAGGATTGCCGGCGTGTACATCATTCTTATCGTTGGCGAGGACGGTGACGTGTGGACGATCTACATCGGCTCAACCGCCGACTTGGAGAAGCGGTAAGAAATCCCACGCCTTTGTCCATCTTACCTACTCACTAACTCATCGTCTCTTAGGCTTTGCTGCCATCTACAGAGTGTTAGCGGCGTGTCGACAAAGGGAATTCATCAGCTCACCTCCTTGTGCGCGGAGCTGAAGGCTGTTCCCCAGACGATCCAGATCATGGCTGGAGAACCGGAGGCCCAGCTCGGCCACCTGCAGTTGAATGAGAGCATATGCATCAAACTCTTCGATACCTTCCAGGAGACAAATTTTCCGAAGGACCAGCAGCTTTTCAAGGACCTTCGCACAGCCGACTACCTCCCAATCAAATACATCGGAATCAACCGCGGTCTCCCAATCGCGCAGGATGTCATACTCACAACTCCGTACACGACGATGCTGAGTGCCGGCGCCGCAATTGTCGGAGCGCACGCCATCTCGAGTTTGAGCGTGAGGGCACCACGATGCAGCGAGTACAATCGAGGTACTTGGATTGGCGACGCGGGTCGAGCACTCCCCATGTCAAACCCCCTTCTGTAGGCATGTCCTCGAGTATCAGCGATGAACGTGCGAGTCGCAGCATGTCTGTTGCTCTCCAAAAGAAGGACTCTGCAACCTGCTGTTGTGTCTGGCAGCAGATGCATACCAGGTTGGACGCTGCTCGCGAGAAACACTTCCGACACGGCTACGTAAGGCCATGTTGAGTCCATTGCGGCCGCCAAGCAGCATCGTTCAGATTCTTCCATTGGAACTGTGCATAGATTTCGCTGCCGGATGTACTTCGAAGCAATCGCGAGGGATCCTCTCGAGTCTGAATTCAAACCGCATTCGTTCCTTGAGCCCCCATGCTGCTTGCAATGTCCAAGGTCAAGGTTTGTACAGGGTCTTGGCTGTGACAGGAACTTGTTCATAAACTTTTGAGTCGTCGGGAGCGAAAAGTACCGACAGCATACGAACGGTACGTCCGAATACTATATAGAGCCCAGGTGGTGTGGATGCTGTAACTGGAAGACTGTGTCAAAAGGTACGCTCCATTCAATCGGGAGTGCGTTGCGATACCGGGTACGCACGGTGGTAGCGCACGCAAGCAACAAGCTTTTGTGGCGATGCCTGGGCACTGTTGGATGCGACCCTGGCTCATCACCAGCCTTACGAACGGAGCCAACTGATAAAGTCGCACGCACAAGAGTCGGCGGCGGGCGTGCGTGCCCCATGCGGTCGAGCAGATTCGGTGCCACGGGATGGCTTACTGTAGGATCTGTACGCAGCTCATATATAAGGCGGGGACGGCCCCCAAGCCATTGGCCCGTCTCCAGCATCCATCAACAATTGATAATTTTCATCTTAACATCCATCACGAATGGCTTGTCCGGTGGCCAGCAACGGCGGCGAGATGCCTGCCGAGCATCCGCCAGTTCCCAATGGCAGCGAAAAGATAGATGAGGTGCCCATACCTCAACCACCCCCCGAATTCCTGCTAGGCAACCTCCGGGAATTGGATCCAAACTTCCCATCAAGATCTACACAGCGACTAGCCGACCTCTATGGCGAGATCGTGCAGCTCCAGCTACCTGGTCGGCGACTCATCATTGTGTCTTCACAACAATTGGCCGACGAAATATGCGACGATAGACTCTTCTTTAAGGAACCCGGGAAGGCCTTACGCGAAGTACGAGCTTTGACTGGAGACGGGTTGTTCACCAGCGCTCACGAGGATGGACGGGTAATGAAACGTGAGGAGAACTGGTGGAAGGCCCATCGATTACTAGTCCCTGCCTTCGGTCCTCTCGGCCTGAGGAAGATGTTCGACGACATGGTAAACGGCCTCTTGCCGCCACGTTTGTCTTTTTGCTGATGAGTTCCTAGCAAGACATCAGTGCTCAGATGATGCTGAGATGGGATCGGCTCGGCGATCAACATGCGATCGACTGTAGTGATGACTTTACCAGGCTTGCATTCGACACCATTGGCCTCTGTAGTTTCGGCTACCGCTTCAATGAGTTTTATAGCGATGAAGCTCATCCGTTTGCTACCCAAATGGCAGATGTACTCAAAATGTCGGGCCGAAGGTCAAGTCGGACGGACCTCCAGAACATATTGCATCGGTGGGAAGAGCAGGATCGACAGGAGAAAGTGAAGCTCATGCACGGTCTTGTCCGTGAGATCGTGGAAGAGCGAAAGGCTAACCCGAAGCCGGATGCGAAGGACTTACTGAACACCATGCTCTATTCTGTCGACCGAGAGTCAGGGGATACCTTGGACGAGCAGAACGTCATATACAACATGGTAACCTTCTTGGTCGCTGGACATGAGACAACCTCTGGCACATTGTCCTTCCTGTGGTATAACCTGCTGAAGAACCCAGAAGCGTTCCATCGGGCCCAGAAGCAGGTCGATGAGGTAGTTGGTGATAAAGTCTTGTCGTTGGACATGCTGCCTAAACTGACTTATCTCGATTCCGCGATCAAGGAGACGCTCCGGCTGAACAGTCCTATACCGTCCTTCTCCGTCATACCGCGCGACGACTGTCTTCTTGGAGGCAAATATCGAATCCAAGCAACAGATGCCATACTATTGAACCTTCATGGCGTACACAACGATGCAGCCGCGTGGGGTTCAGACTATAATGAGTTCAAACCGGAGCGGTTCTTGGATGGGAAGTTCCAGACTTTGCCGCCGAGTAGCTGGAAGCCGTTCGGCAACGGGCTGAGGGCTTGCATTGGTCGAGGGTTCGCGGAACAGGAGATGATCCTCAATACTGCCATGCTCCTGCAGCGCTTCAGCCCGGAGATGGTGGATCCTGGTTACAAACTCGAGATCAAGTCGACGCTGACCATTAAGCCTGATGGGTTCTATATGAGGGTACGGCGTCGACCCGGAAAGTCACTGCTAACCGGCATACCCGGCGGCGTTCCAAGTCAAGCATTGCAGAAGCAAGCCAACGACGAGAGCAATAAAGCTACTGCCGCGGATAGCACGAAGGAGAAGGGGAGAAAAGTCAAGATCTTCTTCGGCGGTAACTCTGGCACCTGTGAAGGATTCGCTGAGGCATTATCTACCAGTTTGGATGAGCAAGGCATTCGAGCTGACATAATGAACCTGGATTCTGCCGCGGAGAACCTGAGCAAAGACGCCGCCAACATCATCATCACAGCATCGTATGAAGGTCAGCCTCCTGACAACGCAAAGAAGTTCGTATCGTGGCTGCAGAAGCTGGAAGGGCCAGAGGCGCTGAAAGGCGTCCAGTACTCCGTAATGGGGGTTGGGAACTCCGACTGGGTTTCCACGTTCCATCGCATCCCGAAGCTGATCGACGAGAAGATGGGCGCCCTGGGAGCGGATGCTATACTACAAGCTGGGTTCACTAACGTCAAAGCGGATCTTATCGGTCCATTTGAAGATTGGTCGGAAGAGGTGGTCAAGACACTGCTCTCCGCAGCGGGATCCAAAGTTGAGGACGACAAGCCAACCCTCAAGGTCTCCATCGAGCGCAGCACGGTCGTGAAAGAACTCGGCGACGAGAAAATGGGCATCGGAAACATCCTACAGAACAGAGTCCTCGCGGACAACTCGGTCGGGCCGGAGAAAAAGCACATGGAAGTCCGCCTACCGCATGGAATGAAATACGAAGCTGGCGACTACCTTGTCGTACAGCCTCGCAACCCCGACGAGGCTGTACACAGAGTTATGCGACACTTCGGCTACGACGAGCAGACCAAGATCAGTGTGCAAGGCTCAAAGAAGAAGTTCTTGCCCACTACGCCAACTCCGATAGAAGTGTTCCTCCGCGATTACGTTGAACTTGGGATACCCGTCACCAAACGACAACTCAAAACCATTGCCAGCTTTGCAAAGGACAAATCCGCCGACAACCTTCTCCAAGACGACATTGTTGGCCAGCTGGCTGATAAACGCTATACTATTGTGGAGGTTCTTATCGAGAACTCCATCACTCTGCCATTCGATGTCTACATCGATATGCTCCTACCTTTGACACCACGACAGTACAGCATAGCATCCAGCCCGTTCGCAGAAGGCTATGAGGACGTCGTATGTCTCACCTACGACATCCACACTGGACCTGCGCTCTCAGGCCACGGGGTCTTCGAGGGAGCCTGTTCCACGTTCCTCGGTGGCAGGAAACCTGGAGATGCCATTTCCTGCTTCGTCCGCACTACCAACGTCGGCTTCCGCCTGCCAGGCGACACAGAAACTCCGATAATGATGTTCTGTGCTGGAACCGGGATCGCCCCCATGAGAGCATTCCTCCAAGAGCGAGCAGCAATCGCGGAGGCTGGTTCACGGAAACTTGGGCCCGCGCTGTTGTTCTTCGGCTCTCGGGACGCGGACAAAGACTTCCTGTACAAGTCTGAGCTGGCTGAGTGGGAGAGGCTAGGCATCGTGACGGTTCATGGCGCACACAGTAAGTCATACGACGAAGCGTTCCCCAAGACAGTATCAAGCGCCATCCAGCGTCTGAAACGTTTTGATTTAAATGTCGGCTTCGAGACACATACTGACTCTGTCGAACACTGTAGGTCGAATGCCCGACGCTGGTACAGAAGGACACCCGAAGTACGTGCAAGACGCCATTTACGAGCACCGAGATCAATGTGCCAAATTGTTCGATGAAGGCGGCAAGATCTATTTGTGCGGCAGTGCGGCAAGGTTAGGTCAAAGTTGTGCAACTGTATGCAAGAAGATCTACATGGAGAGGACGGAAAAGAGTGAGGAGGATGCAGAGAAATGGTTGCGATCGGTTCAGACAGACCGGTACATCAGTGATGTGTATTGAGGCGTGGTTGCATGGTGTAAAAGTACGATATGAGGAAACAGATAGCTGAGCCTTCATCATCTTCGTTGAACGAGAAAGTGTCTTCGTGTCCTTGAGATGCTCCAGAAGGCAAGTCATGGTCGTCGTCCCATTGGGAGGAGAAGTGGGTCAAACAGGCTTGGCAGTTTTCGACTTCACTTCATCCTCTGCCCCGCCCCTTTGTCTTCTAGCAGCCGCCCACGTGCTGGAGCGGCATGCGAGAGGTCGAAATAACGTAAGTACATAGCTGTGGAAGTCAGTTTCAGTGGGTTGGCCTATCACGATTCACAAATGCAAGAAGCCTCCAATACCCAGCAGCCAGGACTGCCAGATCCTTGATGGCCTACACGTGTCAGCATTGGCGGGCTCATAACGGCGGCCCGCACACCGAACGATGAAATGCGATAGAGAGGTGATGGGGAGACGAGACCAGCTCAAACCCATCGCCGGCCGTGTGGGTCGCAAAAAAGTTGCGCACGATCTTGAGCATGGAGGCGCTCGCTGATCATGCACCCACGGCGAAGTGAGTGCCCCAGCACGGTGTGGCCCATTGGTGTAAAAGCAGCCTGCCAGGAGTTGTTGTGTGTGTATGTGAAGTTGTGCATTACTGCCCATCAAGAGCAGCCTTGCGCACCTTCGCGCCAACACAGAGTATGACCAAAGCTCGCAGAAGCATCCGATCGCCTAGCCACAAGGGTAAATCGTAGACCAAGCAAGCTGCAAGCCGCGGGACGCGCACGACTGATGCCACATTCACAGGATCTCAAGCCCAAGTGACCGACAGAGCGAACGGAACGCAACAGCAAGACCCCAGTCAACCCCAACTTGAAAGCACGGCGTCAAGCCCAGTAACAAAGCCTTGTGAGCTCTGGCGCCTTACTGGTTGGTACACTCGATGCACGACGAAAGCGCACTACAGCTTGACCCGTCGCATGTGGCCGACGTATTGTAGCATTCCTCGAATCCACAAGGCCGAAGCCCTGGGACCTACTCCTAGCTACATCCGAACGCTTGACTTTTCGAGTCCGCGAGGTGGTGAGCCTCGGGTTCCTGTACTGACAAGGTCCAGGGACAACATCACCGCCATGCGACGAGCTACTCAGGACGTCAGTGAGGAGAGCCAGCGCATACTGCTCTATCATCGCGGGCGATGATGCTTGATGGTGGAGGAGGGCGGTGGAATGTCGAGCGCAGGTGGTGAGAAATTGAGGGTGTTGATGAGGTGAAGGGTTTCGGAGCAGAAAGGCTTGGGAAGCGCCTCTTATAATTTTAATACGGGCGGAAGTTCCCGCTGCCGCAGCTGCCTAGTTCGATCAAATTTCAAGCTAGCGGCAAAATTTCCAGCACCAAACAAGAAAGCTCTGCGCTCCCACAAGTTCACTTGGTCGAACATAGTGCTGGACAGCTAACTATGGACGGACCTCAGCAGCACAACACGCAGCAGCAGCCATCATCTCGGCTCGCTATGCTCGCTGGTATCACGACCCCGGCCGCAGCTAGAGCATACTACGACGACTGCTTAGCTGAGCTTCGCGCTCTAAACACCATTCGCAGTCAGCAGCCTACCGCCTCCACCAGAGTCTCGAGGAGGAGGAGAGCTAGAGCAAACCGAATATCAACCACTGCAATGGCAGCGGCGCCGCCACCACCGTCGAGGACGCAGCAGCAACGGCTGGAACAGTTCATTTGGCCACCACAACAGCCTTCCTCCACGGACCACCCAGCGCGGCCACCTCTCAGCTACCAATCCGCGATGCGGCCCTCATCGTCCGCTGTAGTTCCACCACCCCGATCTCGCCACCCGAGAACAGGCGCCACCGCTGCGGTGAGCAAGGCTCCTTCTCGCCCACAAGGCCAGCGAAGCCGGAACCGCAGCCTCGGATCACTGCTTACCGCCGAGCAAGCCAAGGTGGAGAGTCTTCGTCGCGAGCGGGAGCCGGCCGGCCAAGCCAAGCACACCAGGATCACGAGCAGACCGTTCGCGAGCTTGACGAAGAAGCAAAGCAGCACGAGAGTGAGGTTGCGGCCTTGAAGTCGGAGTTGATGAAGGAGAAGCAAGCGGCGACGCTGGGGTGGAAGTTGCTGTGGGGCCAGAAGCACGTGATTGAGGCGTTGCAGTCGAAGCTGGTAAAGGAGAAGCGAGCCACATCGCTAGGGTGGGAGTTGCTGTGGAACGAGAAGTACGAGATTGATGAGATCAATGAGCTAGTGGTGGGGAGTTATGCAGAGCATCTCGCAAAGACCACGAAGCTGGAGGGCGAGATCGAGCGGTGTGGTGGCATCATCGATGGTTTGGGGGCGGAGAAGGCGACGATGGAGGAGGGTCTCGAGGCTGAGATTGAGCACCTCAAAGGGCAGCTCAAGCGGAAGGACGAGCGTATGAAGAACGCCTTCTCGTCGTAGGACTTACTGTTCGGTGGCGACAGCAGTGACTGTATTGGCAGCATATGGGAGGGCGTTGGCGAGTGTTATTGAGATACCCTGGGAACAACCCGAGCGGCTGTATGCGTTCCCTTGTAAGGTAGCTGCGCTTCTGCACGACCTTGTATGATCTTTTGAGCACTCCAGTATCACATCAGTGTAAATGAGGGTATGTCATCCTTCGCTTTGGCCGCGCGAGCTGTTCTTCGAGCCCTGCATCGTCTCTTCGAGCTGTCGGAGCTTGATACCGCATGGTCGTCTCCTGTTGAGCCGGGCGTTCTTGGTCGTGTTTCTTTCCATGCGCAGACTTCTTCGATCTTGACGTCGTCCTTGCGAACCATGATCCTACACCTTCCAGCTCGCCCGCCCACCACAAGCTACCAACAATAACGAACACCGTCAACGGCAGACCCGCCGCCCAGTACGCCCACTGGCTATACGGCATATCCCGCACATCTCTCGTGTTCATCCCAAACACAGATGCCACGAAAGAGAGTGGTAGAAAGATGATTGTGACTATAGTGAAGACCATGATCGCATTTTCCTGACGGTCTTTGTTCGACTCCACCATCGTCTGATGCCATTCGCCAAGTTCTTCGGCTCGCAGTTGTAGACCTTTAGACTTGTCGATGCGTCCGCTGATGCGACCTTTGCAATTCTGGATGACGATCGACTGGCGAGATGTTCCAAGACTGTAGATTAGGATGGCGTCGTTGTCGACACTCTGCTGTTCGAGACTTCGTTCGAAGACGTCGAGTACGGATAGCTGACTTTCCAGCGTTGCCAGGATGGCTTGGACTTCTTGCAGAAAGTCGCGGAGCTTCTGCTGGAAAGATCTCAAAGATGGATTTTGCGTGATATCGAACTCCAGGCTCTGGAAGTAGTCAGAATAGCTGGTCGGGACGTCTGGACGGCCGTGCATGACATCTCCAGCCAGCTTGTTCAGAAGTAGTGCGAGTATACTGCTCTCGGTGCAGATCTCGAAGTCTTCGAGCTCTGTCGAGTGCAGCCTTGAAGCAATCTCGAGCTTCGCATTCTCCAGCTCTTTCGTCACGGCTTGCAGATGCTTGTTAGCAGGTGGCTCGCCGAAAGAAACTTTCTTCGTTGGAGATGCTGGCTGCGCAAAGTAGAGCATGGCGGTGATGAGATGTAGCCAGGCTTTCGAGAATGCCTCGGGAAGAGGCTTAAGATCTTGCTCGTATGTTAGGAACTCGGCGGTGATGAGTGAAGCGATCGGGAGCATATCATCGCGCAGAATGCGATAGACAGCAGTCGGTGCTAATCGTCCTCCTTTCGGCACGTCATTGCTCTACTTGCATGTCAGTCGTAGCAACTCCAACCCAAGTATATCAAGCTTACCTGACCCCGAGTCCCGTCCTCTGCGACCGAGACAGAGTGCAAGGCTCCCCAGAACTTTTCTGACATGGCGTGCTCAAACTCGAGAGGCCAGAAGAGACAGTACAAGTACTTTGCGATTCCGACCACCCGACGTTTCACCTTACGCTGCGTCCTGATCTCTTTTGATTCGGTTACGTTAGAGCTGTCCTCGTCTTGCTTCAGCCATGTATCAATATCGCTGGATTTGGCCCCAGGCGTCTGTAAGTACAGATCTCGCTCATAACGGCGAGGATTCGAGACCAAGACCTGCTGCAAGCTGTCTGCAAGCTGACGCATGTCGGCAGAGCTACCTGCTTGCTTGAACAGCTGAAGATTCGGGCCGGAATGAATTGGCATCGAGCGTGAAGGAGTGGGAATAGAACGCATCGGCTCATCGATGGCTATATCCGGGATAGGGCCGCGAACAGCTCCACGACTTTGATCGTGTATGTGCTGGAGGTCGAGCTCCGAGCCAGCAGCATCGTCTTGAACGACTTCGTCTTCGGCATCCCGTACGTGGAACTTGACGTCTCGCATCAGCAGCTCCGGAGGCGAGTCCGTCGCTCCTGCCACGATATCGGGCCACGAATTACCATCGGCAATCTCTCCTTCGTGCTCGAAGGTCGCCGATGCGCCTTGGCTTTCCATGCCAGCCACCTTCTCACCAAACATAGCAAGGAAGGCCGGCCACGATGTACTTTCGCTCACTGGTATCAACCAACTCCGATCGCTCCCAACCGATACTTTCACGTGTGCACGTTTGTCTGGCCGAATATCAGTAGTATGCTTTACGGCGTCGGCGCATAGCTTGTCGATTGGTACAGCGCTACAGGTAATCATGGTATTACCATCGACGACCAGGCACCATATCTGTGAGATATGGAGGCAGTGGCCGGATGGAGTGCCTGGCGTTACTGCTACTGCCTGTGCTAGCTCGCGAGCTTGACTGCTGGAGAAGAAATGGCTCTGTAGCATGGGCCGTGTTGGGTGCATAGGAGAGCCTGGGCTAAGTGCTCTGATGGGTGCGTACGAGTACGGTTCGAGGCAGAAAAACGGAAAGCTTCTATGCAAGAGTCAGCCTGGTCCACAGACACCAGATATACAGATCCCTTACAAGAACAGGACAGAAGCGGTCGGCCGCGCCGAGTTCGAAGTCCCGTTGTAGAAAACATCGCTGACACAGTCCGGCTCCATCTCTCGGCCATGATGGCGTTGCTTCTCGAACTTCTTTTGCACGTCTCTCAACAGCAACGATATGTCACGCTGCTCCTTCTCCGAGACATCCACAGAAGCGACCGAAGCAGCCATGAACTCTTCAAAACTCATGCTGGCTCGTTCGAGATGGCACCACTTCATCATTGGCGGAGGCTGCTTCTCCGCCACATTCGGCGAGATTGAGGCCAACACAACCTCGCCGGTCACGTCACCTCTGTCGACAGTATTGCCGCACCACCGAGATTGTGATATGAGTAGTTCAGTCAATGGCCCGTTGAACTTAGTTTTGGCAGATCCATGAGACTTCTCAAGTGCAATGAGACTCTCTGCCTTGCCTGGTTCGGAAATGACGAAGGTGTCTTCCTCGGAGAATTGCACTCGCTTGTTGACCTTCGGTAAGCGGAATTCAACATCATCGGAGTCTTCGCTTCCAATGACCGATACATCCTCCTTGATATCGTACGTGATAGACTCCCCACCGGATATTGGTACCGCCGTACTCGAGTCAAAGGGTGTCTGTGCCGAGTGCCGCCGCCTCGAGTCGACGTCGACATCGACCTCCGACCACTCCCAATCGCTCGTGTCCTGACGTCGCGTCGAAGGCCGAGATGGGTATCGAGACGAAGGCCGAGATGAACGCAGATCAGCCCGTGGCTGAATCCTGAAAGTCTGCTCGACGGGGGAGTATCCATATGCGTAGTCATGGCCGCCGGTCTCAACAGTCACTCGTGCTCTGCGATCTCCCGCAACACGGCGCTCAATCACCGGCCGACTGGACGATGCCTCGCGGCGGTCATCGCGACGTATACGCAAACGTCGGTCGTTGCTGTATGCGCTCATGTCCTAAGAGGCCTGAAGATGTAGGTTTTCGTCGCGTGAGGTAGGATTCGAGGTCGAGAACGCGCGAGACGCGACGCCACTCTCAACGTCCTCGTAGACTCCATGCATCACAGTCTCGGCCGATCCGAAATGGCATACTCCCATCGGGCAAACTTGTGGCTATATACTAAAGTGGGAAAGACCGAGTGTATATCGTGGAAGAGATGAAGTGGAGATAAGGTTGTCAGTGAAGAAGTGGAACTACAGCGAAGGCAGGTACGTTGGCTGTTCACCTCCCACCGCTCAATCAGGGTCACGCGAGCCACATCGCAGCTGATATGCGAAAGTGATCAAAGGCTTCAAATGGTATCTCGCAGGCACACAAACCAAACTAGAGTAGAGTCATATCACATCTCATCCACCCAAAGCAGCAACGCCTCGCATATATATTCCTTCAAAACTCACCCCTCCCCTTACTCTCCCCCGGCCCCAACGCCCCTCCACCCCACACACCCACCAGACCCCAGAACCCCACCTTCCACCCCCTCACCAACCCCGGCACGCCTTGTCCCCGCCGTATCCTCACCATACCTTTCTCATTCTTCGAGCTCGTCTCGCCCTCGGTGTGGAGGATCGAGTAGACGGTGCCCCAGACCCCGATGTATGGCGATGTGTCAACCACGGTAGGTAAGTCCGGCTCCGCACGCTTCAAAGACGATACCTGCGCTCGGCGGAGGACCGTTTCGAGTGGTAGTCGGAGGAAGAGGTCCGTAACGCTGATCGTGAAGGATGCGAGTGACCAAAGCGAGGGCGTTGTCTCGGGCGTGATCTTCAATTGCCGCCGCAAGACGAGCGGGGAGGCGGCTGAGAACATTTGTGGTATACCATGCAATAGCACTGTCGGGAGCCAGAGGGTTGATGGCGCCATTAAGCTGGGCAGGCGACGAAGGTTTTGCACTAGACCGCGTGGAGGATTGGAGGTGGGTGTGACGATGAGTCGTGTTCGCACAAGGTCGAGAGGAGCGAGGAGGAGACCTGTGATGCAGCTCGCGAGGCCGACTATGATGAGGGAGCCGATGGGGTTCGGGCTTTCGCTGAGATCGAGGCCGGAGAAGCCGGCAGAGCCAGTGACGCTGAGACTTGGTCCTAGCCCTCCTGGATCTGGGCCGATGATGTCTGGGAGGCCAACTATGGCGAGGAGGAGACTGCGGATAAAGCTGTCTATGGTGCGTATGGCAATGGAATAGAGGAATGTGCAGTTTGTCGCTCGCCAGAGGCCTACTGCGCCGGAGGTGTTATATATGGCGGAGATGGCGTGGGTGATGCTGTCGGGTTTCTTGAGTCGAAGTTTGTATTCTTCGCCTGGGTCATGTTCGCGTCGGTCTCGAGGGGTAGGTGTGGGTGAGGGGGAGAGCTCGGTGCTGGGAGGAGTCCGTCTTCGCTTGCGCGGAGATCTGCTTCGGGGCGCGGCGGAGCTGAAGTAGTCGGGTATATCATCGCTTTGATCGCTGTGTTCCGCTGAGTCGGACTCGTCTTCGTCTGTTTCGTCATACCGGCCTTTCGAGCTTCCATGGCCGTTGGCAGAGATTCTTCGTGGAGATATCCTGCGCCGTTTGGGAGTTGCTGGTATTACGTTCGACGGCGGTAGCGATACCTGTAACAATGTCTTGGCGACATCGAATGGTTGTGCCAGTAAGACTGACGAGTACCTCCACAGCAGGGTATCAAGCAAGCTTCGAGTGTTCTGCCATGCTTCGCTCGTGGTCGACTTTAGGTCGATGTCAAGCTCTGGGAGCATGTCGCGGGCTGAACTCGAGAACGACTGTGATGCTGGCGCGGTTCTAGCGGAGTGAAGAGGCTGCGAAGGCGATGCGGTAGGTGTAGGTCCGATCGATGGTGGAACGTAGTAGGGCCGGAGTGGATTCGGCTCGCGCGAGGTCGAGAGCGGGTGGAAGCGGTCTTTGCTGTCCATCACGTCGATGTCCGCGATCGTAGGGGTATCCAGTGGCTGCTCTGCTCCGGAACCGAGTATAGGTGGATAGAATTGTTTCCTGCTGGAGATAGGGCATCATCAATGTCGCCGTCGCCGTTGCGGAGATGCGGGAGTGAGCCTTGGCAGAATCGCCGTCATCGCCGAAGGTCCAAAGGTTTTGATCGAAACATTGATCTGTTGTCGAAGTACGGAGAGGAGGTGTTGCATCGATGGAAATGGCAGAAAGACAGACACTGATGGCCTTCCGGAGTATCGCCACTCGCAGCGGTGCCATGTCCCGGCAGAGCCAGCCGCCCCTACTGAGATTGGAACAGTGCAGACGATATACCCAGCGAAGAAACACATCTCCTGGACCTTTGGTATCCCGAATACATGCTCCAAAACTACGGTCTTCCCGAGGAACAAGTCCTACTTTCCACCCACTCCCGCGACAACCACACTCCCACCCCTTCAGCACAACCACCCCCCACCACCACGGCGACCTCACCCCTCCCAAACCGGGCCAAGAACGCCACGTAACCTTCGTCGACAAAGACAACTCCCGCCACACCTTCGAAGTCGGCGACGGCGACAACCTGCTCGACATAGCGCAAGCCAACGACCTAGAAATGGAAGGCGCATGCGGTGGAAGTTGCGCCTGCAGTACGTGCCATATAATCGTGGAGGGAGATGATATGTACGACAAGATGGAGGAGCCGAGCGACGATGAGAACGATATGTTGGATCTGGCGTTTGGGTTGACGGAGACGAGTCGGTTGGGGTGTCAGGTTTCTATGAGTAGGGAGTTGGATGGGCTGGTGGTGAGTTATGCTTATTATTGCACGGGTGGTATTACGAGTTTGCTGATAAGTCATGTGTGCAGGTCAAACTGCCGTCGATGACACGGAATATGCAGGCGTCGGATTTTGCGGACAAGGACAAAAAGTGAATTCTTGCTACGATTGGCCGATGTCTGGTGGAGGTTCAGCATTTCGAGCGACTTGTAACATATGGAGGTCTCTGTTGCATAGCGAGGCGTTTTCAGAGGGAAGTGCATACTGGATAGATACAATTGCCGCTGATGTAGAGCAGAGAAACACCATCTCCACCCCCACGTCGCCCTCCTGCGCCGACATTCCCATCGCCAGCAACACTCTCCATCCCATCACTCCGTCTGTTCGGCATACCTGCAGCCTTCGTTGTCCTCAAAGAGCAACTTCAGCCTCGTCTACCATGAAGTTTTCCTCATTGAGCTCGTCAATGATGTGAAACGACCTCCCGGAACCGCGAACTGCACCGTCCCGGCCGCCTTGAGCACTCGAGCAAGAACCCCCGGTATGTCGCCCACCCCGGCCAGCTCCTCGTCCTCGTCATAATTAGTGCGACAATCAAAAACCATCCGGTACAACACCGCCTTCACGATCATGGAGTCGATGTGCGTGGTGTCGATGGCAGACTGCAGCGTCTCGCGGTCGACAAGGGCGGACTTCAGATACACCAGATACAGCCGCATGGCCAGGTTCTGTTGGCTTGGCAGCTTGTGCATGTCTGCAAAGCCCCAAAGCCTGACAAGTTCCTTCGCAGAACCTTCAACTGCACTCTTCCTCTCAGCTCTCGTCTTCCAGAACTCCGTCTCCAGGTTGCGGCCGTAAAGCCAGTAGAGGAAGAGCTCGAAGGTGGCTCTGTCGTGTCCAGACTGAATTTTGAAGACGTGCTGACCATCCTCACCAGCTAGCTCTTTCTGGGACGTTTTCGATGCATTGCAGAGCAGCGTCTTCGACACGGTAAAGTTGGTATTTGGTTCGTCTTCGAGGATGATGGTGACCATGTCGTTGCCGGTTTCGAAGCGCCTGTGCTTGTCAGCATGACTGTTGGAAGAAATATGCAGGCGGTGGGTACTCACTTGACGAACTTTGCTAACTTGTCCATGGTGGCGACTAACGCGAAGGAGAAGCGGGAATGTGACGATGAGCTGAAGGTGGGAAGCCGGTATGCAGGCGAGGGTCCACAACCTGCGTGCTTGTGTTGCTTGAGCAGTCGAGCGGCTCTAGCTGGAGGCCTCCAGGTGCTCTGGACAGCACCACGCCACATCATTCTTGGCCAGAGCCGGCACACAGCAGAGCCTTTTGGACTGAGTAGGTGGTCTCGCTGTCGTCGAGAGTGATGGTGACGACGTCGCCGCCGGCCTTGAATTGCCTGCTGTCACATTAGCATCGCTCTTTTCACAAGGTGACGGCAATACCCACTCCGCGAAATCGGTTGCGTAGCCCATGGTGAGGACCGACTTACGCTCAGCCAAGGGTATGTGCGTTGCGATGTATGGCAGGTGTAAAAGGCTGCGAACTTTGTGAAAGTCTGCTAGATTGAAAGTTGTCACTAGTCCGCTTTGGTCACTTTCATGTGACAGCACAAAGATATCAACGTCAGCCTCCAACTCAAACTATGGAACAAATGATCAGCCCTCTCAGCAGATTTAGACCTGCTCCGCTCAGCGAACGAGTTTGATACGTCCATTTGAAACTCCTACTCACCTCTCTTAACGACTCACCAGGAGGGAACATGCAACGATTGTCCCGGCTTGTCATTCGCGAGATTGATGAATCTCCCATCTGAAGAAAGAGCAAGCGGTCCCACATTCGATAGTGCAACCGAGACCTACTGTTTCCCGATTGAGGATTGCTGTCCATCTGCTAGACCGCGGCATTTGATGCTCTCGCCCATCCTACTCATCTCCAAGCCGCTGATCCTACCACAGCCATTCGAATCTGTGATTGACACGCACCCTATATCACCATATTTCTGAACACCGCACTGCTCCACTTTTGCCCACGCAAATCGCATCCCCTAGGCGCCGGTCAATCCTCCGCCACCCTATAGCCGTAACACGGACCTAGATCTGGTCGATTCAGGCCCGAGAATCTTGACCGAGCCCGCAGCCTCTCGGTGATGGCAATTAAGATGTCCGGCTGTCCATGAAGGAATTCATCTCCACCCGTGCCAAGAGCATCATCACATTCGCTGTAGTCGCGGGCCACACAGTCGAGTATGAGCTCCCACGGTTTAGATGTGCGCGGGACTTTCTCGATTGCCAGCTTCATCGTGGCCATCCTCATGCGTCTTACATAAAAACCTGCAGAGAAGCAATCGTGTAGGCGACACAAAGACTCGTTCTGGAGCTTGGGCATGAGGTAGGCATCAGCGAAGTACCAGAGCTGGACCAAAGCGGGCTGCACGCCACAAGGTTCGCAGGTCTCGAAATCATCATCGTACATCTTCTCCGGTAGTTTCTGGTGGCATAGCCGGTACAAGAACAATTCGAAAGTGGTGGAATTGCATCCGGGGAGCTTAAGTGTGCGCTCCTTCGACTCCGAGAACGACCCATCGAATGCCTTTGTGAAGTAGCTTGAAGCAGTGCAAAGCACCGCCTTCTGGACCGAGTAGACGGAGTTGTTGTCGTCGCCCAATGCGATGGTAATGAGGTGGTCGTCGACGCTGAAACGTCTAGAGAGGCTATTAGTGCCATCTTCCCAAGTGGCGAAGAGGAGATCCTGACTTTGCGATCTCCTTGACTTGGTCCATGATGGCGTTCGTGCGCCGAGATGGATGATTGCAAGATGAACTCCTGTTACAGAGCTGCGAAGTTGGACGATTTCTTCGGCTGAGTCAGTAGCGAAAACGAATTTTATTAGTGTCCGGGTGAAACCACCTCCACGTGATAGCATCAGCACATGTCACCTGGTGAAGCCAAACGCATGCTACAAGCATCAAGACAGAGAGTGGAATCGGGGACGGGTAATTAAACACATGCATCAATTGTTCGTTGTGAGCGACGAGAAGTAACTTAGCTGAGCTGAAGCCTTCTTCATCGAATCCTCACGCACATGCGCTTCCTCGAAACGCCTACTGTTCGTGTGAAACGCTCAGTTCTCCATCAACGCAGCCTCGAACACCTCGTCCAGCGGCACAGGCTTCTCCCCCTTGACCTTCGCGTGACCTAGACCCTCCTTCGCGTACACGGCAGCGTACGGGTTGAGGCGCAGCAGAACCTGCTTGTTGCGGAGCGGGTTCTTCTTCTGCACAGTACCACGCTTCGTGATCGCACCACCACGAACTGGCCGGAGCACGCTCTGCACCTCGGAGCTGTTGATGAGCTTAGTGATGTCTGGCTGTGAGACGAGGTTGGATGGGATGAGGAAGTCGCGCTTGAGCTCGCTTGGCTCGGTGGTGCTGCCGTAGACGTCGTCGAGGGCGGCGAATGCGGAAGAGGTCCAGACGACGAAGCGGCCTAGATGACCTCCTGGTGCGAGCTGGAGAAGGTTGAGCGCGTAGACGGAGCAGGTCTCGACGCCAGCGATGTTGCGGAAGGCCAAAGCCATCTCCTTGCCATCCTTCGCCGGGTCGTAGACGACAAGTGGTCCACGGCGCTGCCTGTGCCTCCGGCCTCTGAGCTTACCCTTGCCGGCACGGAGCTTGCGCGAGTTCTTGACCTTCTCAACATCTGGGCCAGCACCGACGGCGTGGAGGATCTTCACAGCAGCCGAGGTCTTGCGAAGCGCACCAGCCTCGAAAGCTGTGCTGGAGATGACGAGTGGGACTTCCGGGACGGTGGAGATGTGGTGGCCACGAGCAAGCAGGAGAGCGGCGGAGGAAGATGCGGCGATGGCAGATGCGGTGGCGAAACGCTTCTGGCCGAGGTTGATCTTCTGGTGCCACTTGCGCCAGATCTTGGTGGGTGCGAACATGCGTCCGGAGCGACACATGTTGCCGAATGCAGCCTGGCCGGCACGATGAGTACCACCACCAGAGACACGCGGGATACGGGCGACAGCGCGGCCTGTAGTATGTTAGTGTTTATCCAGTATCACATTGTTCCGCCATAGACCAAGTCTTTCTGCGCTTTCCAATGCCACAATCTTCACATGTATTTCACGTACCGGTACCCCAGGACTCAGCACTCGTCTGGTGACCCGCCTTCTCGCTCACGGAGTACGGCTGCCTCTTGTTCTTGGCCATGCCGGTGTGCACCATCCTGTCACGTTATCAGCTCCTGCCATATTTCACTGATTCTGGTGGGTTTGCGCATACTGGACGATGTCTGGACGGATTGGTGCCTTGAACACGCTGGGGAGTGGGTGGGTGTCATTGCTTGGGTCGCCATCGGCGCCGTGAACGGTCACGGTGGGACGGCTCGTCATGATGGGCGACTGTGGTGTTGTGGTTGTCGACTTCCTCGTTGGAGACTTGAAGATGTGGTCAAGCTTGAGATTTGAGGTTCGGTGTGCCGAAAATTAGCGGCTTGGCATCTGTTTTGGAAATCTTGGCTCTCTATCTCGATTTCGATTTCATCGCTTCCTAAATTACGAAGGTGAAGGACAGTGGTAGATGCATCATGCAAATGATGTAGCGTGGCACCAATTGGTTGTCACACTACAATTTTCCAGAACATTCGCCTAGCAGGTGCTCGAACTTCCTAACCAAGCATCTGAACACAATGCATATCACGTCCCTCGTTATTTTGGCCCTTCACTCTCGCGTGGAGACGTCTCGCAGGACTTAATTCCACATCCCGGTATCACGCATCGTCAGTCCTAGCGCCCGCCACGAGCCACGAGCACAACAGAGAGAAAGTTCCGGCCGGTAGGAGAAGTCTCCGTCATCAGACCATCAGCGAATGTGCACATATAGGCGTGCAGCATTGGATGTGGTGGACTGGAGACTCGAGAGCATATCTGGTCGCTTAGCGTACTGTGCTTTCCGACAAGTACTCTGATGCGAACCGTCGGGGACTGCTGGACCTCGAGACCATTCAAAGCTTTTCATCAAGCATAATTGGCCATACCGGAAGCACGTAGCCACTCAAGTTTCATCGACGAGCTGGAAGGCGTGAGGTTCGGAGAGACTATGGTCTTGCGGGATATCGCTGCGAAGCGCCGTTCGTTTGTGATGTTTCAATGTTCAGCACAACACTTCAGTCCGGTAGTTGGCCGTGACCGAGTAGGCGTTGGAGAGACGACTCTGCAAGGCTTCGGCGTCGTGTAGTCGGTGTGCCTGTCGCTCTAGGGGCATCGTTCTCGAGGCCGCGAATAGGTGTAATGGCACTGTCTTCCAGCATGGTAGCAAGAGCGGTGGTGCCTCCGACAGATATCGTCCGACCCATGCTTCCAATCCTGATGGTTCGGAGAGGCTTATTCTGCTCTTCCCGCTGCCTCCTGAAGTTGAACAATCCAGTCCGCTTCTTCTTACTCAAACGACTGCCCTCGCTACTCCCTGAGCTGCCCTCCGGCACACTGGTGAGGGCTCTCCGCATGCCAGGTCTGGTTACGTGTAACTGTGTTCGAACCGCTGCTGGTGTGGTGGCGGTGATGGTCCCAAGCGGTGGCATGTGTGAAGCATACTCGTCGGCTAGACTCATTCGGCTTTTGGCAGCTATCTCAGCGATGCCATCGATCGCGGATTGAAAGCCGGGTCCATCTGCTGCTCGGAGGATGTCTGCGAACGCGAAAGACGCAACCGGAGGGAGGGACTTGGTCGGGCTCGTCCGTGGTCGTAGTAAAGGCATACGCTCGGTCGTGTACTCGCGCACGAGTACTGGCGCTGCCGCCATTACAGCATGGCTTAGTGGTACAGAGGTCGAGCGGTCCTCGGAGCTCTTGAATCTCGAGATCGGAACTTGGTTCATAAACAATGCCACGACTATAAATAACAACCCTCCGACCACGAATCCAGACTTCAAACTTTCACTTTCAAGGCCGCTTTCTTTCTCTCGCCAGCCAACAGCCATCATAGCCAGCCGTTGATACGTATCCCTAAGAAACATGGCTGACGAATTAGGCTTCAAGATCAAGGGTGCAGCCTCTGATCCGATCGAGGTATGTGCTTTCAATACCAGAACTGCTCGCCACCACCAGTCTCGCCGTCGAGTCACGAAAACCACTGCCCGTAACCCAGACCCAGAAGAATTCGCTAGACGTCTCGAGAAAGCCCTCCTCCAACAAGCCGCTAATAAGCCGAAGGCCAGCGAGGCCGCCCCAGATTCGACATCATATGCAAAGGAAGAGTCCACTGCTTCGGATTCCCACGAACCCAGCAGTAAAGAGGTATGTTTGAAGCAACACGCCTACAGTGAAGCCTGTAACCACTGGCTCCTTTGAACCCCGATGTAGTCGATTCCACGCATGCGACACTTATGCTCTGTTGCGTCACGAATCGCGACCAATATAAATCATATCTTAACCTTACCATCTTGCTGACAGCTATTAGGCCGAAGCAACGACTGAGCAAGATGCAGCAGTGAGTAAAACTGAGAGTGGACTGTCCCACTCATATTGGTCTTTCGTTCCATACCTCAACATGAACACCTTTCTCATCGTTTTGGGTCAAAAGAACATCGCCACCCGCATCGTACTAATCTGGTAGCTACAACGACAGGATGACTTAGAAGAAGGCGAGACGCAAGAAGATACGCACGAGCAGCAAGTCCAGAAGTATCGCTGGTGCAAGTGCTTCGTCGACCCTTCGCAGTTCGGAGGACGAGACCATTACTACCTTCAGATGGACACCCAGGAGTCGCGATGGGAGGAGCCGAAGGAACCATACTGGCTATGGGACGCCGAAAAACAACAACTAGACCCAGCCGGCCTCCAGCAGTCTTCCACGCAACCAACACCAAACCAGCCCGACCCAGAGTACTACGGCTACAACCCTAAGATCCACGGAACGTACGACCCAAACGCTCCGTACGCCCAGTACCACAATCAGAAACGCGAAGAAGAAGCCATGGCTGCACAAGGCATTACCAGCCAGGTCCCATCCAGCGACGGCGCCTACAACGTAGCAGGTACTTTCAACCGCTTCACTGGCAACTTTCAGACCGGCGAGCAGTCTGCAGAACGACACAACGACTTCAACAAGTCCGGACGACAGATGAGTGCGTACTACGACGTGGATGCGGCAGCGAATTCGCACAACGGGAAGTCGTTGAAGGAGGAGCGGCGGAACGAGAAGCTGTCGAAGAAGCAGATCAAGGAGTTGGCGGACAAGCGGCGAGCAAAGAAAGAGAAAAAGCGGTTGGACTTCTACAAGTCGTAGCGCTTCTTGTGGTGTGGATGCATTAGCTTCACACATTTGACAGGAGTTAGGCTGGACCGCGGAGGTGATGCTGGGCGCGATCTTCATGCTGCATGTGATGGGTGGATTTTGGAGGCCAAGCGTTAGTAGCGAAGTCCGCATAGGCAGATCGCCTCCCACTGGCATCGACGCACAGAACTTAATGGAAATGAAAGGTGGATGCACTCCTGCCAAAATCTTCCAAATATGTTTCGTCCAGCTCCCCGCGCCTACGCTGATATATTTCTACCAATACACTCCAAGAAAAGAATCGTCGTCCTAAACCACCAACGGCTCAGTCCCACGCTCATACGCATCATACCCAACAGCCACCCCATAAATCCCAGCCTTCCTCTGGCAATCTAAATCTGTCTCAGCATCCAGGTGCTCCGGGTTGAATGTGCAGCCGAAGTACGGCTTCCCATTGCTCTCGGAGAACAAACGCTGGATATACACGAACGAGCACTTGGCGTCTTGCTCGCACAACCCCTGACATTCCTGCGTAGCGTTGAACATACTTGTGATACTCGCGTCAAGCGCTTTCGGCTTTCCAGGCGCAGTATCGGCACATCCGGCTCGTGGGCCATAGACTTTGGTGAAGGTTGGTGCGGCGTATGTCTGGGTGACGGTGTTGGTGGTGCAGGATGTTTTGTGCTTCGTCAGGGTTTTGAGAGGTCGGACTGTGAGTGTGGTGGTCGCGCGGACGATGTGAAAGATTGTTGTGGTAGCTGCGTTGCCCTCGACGGCGGTGGAGGTGACTGGGACGGGCTTGGCGGTGACCATTTCGGTTTCGGTCGAGGTGATGAGCTTGTGGCCGAGGCAGGCGCAGACCGAAGGTAGGATGTCGTCGCCGAGATTACCAAGGGCAGAGAGGGCGCGAGAGGGGCGGCAGAGGGCCGGTAGGAGGCCTCCGGCTAGGGGAGTTCCGGTGGGGACGTAGGTTGATATGGTGGCGTTGAGGGTGTTGAGCTTTGTGAGGGTGGTGGTGATGGTCTTGACAGGACCGCTGTGATGTTATTAGTATGAGGCAGAACTTGGAAAGGATGGATCACTCTAACCTAGTGACGGTCTTGGTGGACATTTCTGTTTCTGTCGTCCGAATTGTGGCTTGTGTCTGCGCATTCTGAGTGATCGTCGTCGAATCAACGGCAAGTGTCGTGGTCGTAACAGTGATGGTAATCGTGGGATGCGGCGCATTCGAGCACACCGATGCAGCACCACGGTTGCTCGTAAGACATGCCAGTGATGGGAAGATACCAGTAGCGCAAGCAGTATCATTTGCAGCAGAAACCACGGAGAACGAAGCGGCAAGCGCTGCAAGAACGAATGAAGACAGCATGCTGTCTAACAAGAAAAGAGGAACGAAAGTATAGTAGTGGTCCTGACACCGACGTGGCCTGACGTCGAGAAATGCAAGTAAACGAGTGTGGTTGTGGAATCGAAGTGGTCGACTGCGGAAGCAAAGCGAAGTCGAGACGACGAGAATGTCCTTGACTACATATGGAAGCTAGGGAAAGAGGTCTGGGGAAGACGCAGTGACCTTACCCGCGTGCGGTGGCGTTTTGGGCCGGTCCTGCGTCGACTTGGGCCTGGACGGTGCTTGGGCTCTGGGGGGAGGGTGGTCCACGAGAATGGCATGCCCGGGGTCCCGAACACGAGCTCAGCCGAAACGTAGTGCTACAATGAGGCTCTATTCGCAAGCAGTAGCGCCGCAGTCGACTTTCGGCTCCGTACGGGAGTCATGAGGACGTTTTGGAGGCCTCGTCACAGTTCAGGATCCATGGCCCATCACGAGAAGTGTCTTCTGATCCCACCTGTATGGCGAGATCCGGAGAAGCGAGCTGGCCTGCCGTGAAACGCTCTTGTCAAAGCCACGCGGGAGAGTCAGCGTCTGGTCTTCAACCCCTTGGCGCCAGTAGACAGGCACGTTACGGAAGCTGTCTTGAGCTGAAGTCGGAAGCCCCTGTGCTTCTTAGCGCCGCCTTGATTCTACGCCCGATGAGCCAATCTGGACTGCAGCAGGATGTGTACCTTACATGATCGCACCACCTACAGTCGTATAAACACACCACCTCCCGATAATATTTGACCCTTCTTCGAATATTGATGTGTTCTCGCTCGAGTTGTGCACACCGTCTCTCGAAGACTTTGGCGCCCCGGCGAGGTCTCACTTTGAAATTCTCGACCGTTTCAAGGAAGTTGAGCCGTTTCAGATTGACTCTTGGCTGCCAAAGCCAATCTGGGAAGGCACGCTAGACGGCACATCACTTTGTCGTTATACATGGGTATCTATGTTGTGATGAAGTCTCGACATCGCTGTCGCGTCTGTTATAGGTGCCTCAAACCAATATTGGTCCCGAGTGCCACGTTTTTCGTGACACACATGTCGTGTGACGACAGTAGAAGGCTCTGCTGCTGTACAACAAGGTGACGCGGTCAATGATTCCGTATATGAGCAATATATCATAAATTGAGCAGGACCCGGTGGTAGTCCCCCATTCAGCTGTAACCAAGTCCAGGCCTCAACAGATTCGTCATGCCATCTGGGATCGAGTCTAGAATCTGCAGCTCAGCCTTGGTGTTCATCATGAGCATTGACTGCAGCGCAGATCGCATCTCGAGATCGTCACAGCGCTCCAGCATCTTCATTGCCTTCCGTCGGTCTCCCGCAGTAAGGCTCAGCAGTCCTTGGCTCGTATGTACGGGCTCGTCGTCGACCAGCATATTCTCTCGCCGAAGCCCAAGCCACATGAGCCCTGGTACACGCAGCTCGGCACTTTCGTGGGCGAGCGCGACCGAACCGTAGTTGTAGACGGACATGATGGCCAGACCGTCCGGGTCGAGGTCAACCAGAGCGTATACTGGAGGCGCAGCGAAACCATTCTGAGGCGAAGCGGTGCCCATGAACCGCAGCATAGCTCGAGTAGCAATGTCAGGATAGCCTTTGCCAGTCATGATGATACCGTCGGCTGCGATCATGTCCCAGAAGCTGGATGCTGCAATGGAACGAAAGGTGGCCTCTTTCTCGATGACCAGGATCCACTTGACCTTAGACATGTCGCATGACAATAGCTCTCGGAGGCTGGGGACGAGCATGCCATCTCTGTCTGAGGATGCGCAGCACATTGAGCCGTCTCTGCGACAAAAGCTAACCGCTCCAGCGAGAAGTCCTTTAGCTGCAGCGACAACGTTCAGTGATGCTCGTGGCACGCTGAAAGTATACGCAATGTCGTCCACATAGCGGTCAACATGCGCTTGGCTGCCGAAGAGAGCCGGGTCGCGGTAGTAGATGTCCCTATGTCTGTAAGTAGAAGGAAGGGGTCCACGTGTTCAGGTCAGTCACCTTTTCGAGATGACCACACCCGTGCGAAGTGCTTCATGCATCAGCTCAAGGATGCGAATGACGACAGCTGAGTTCGGTCAGCAGACGGCACACTGGGTCACAAAGACTCAACCATACTAAACCTCCACGCCTCTTCTGCAGTCGTCCCCGGGAAGCGTAGTTTGCCATTGCGATGGTTAATGTGAGGGACACCTTGCTGGACAGCCCGTGGCCGTCTGTTGAGCGTGAGGCTGAGCTCGTCTTCGTGTAACACAGCATTGACGACTCTTTCGAATACATCTTCAATGCGGCCAATAACATCAACGTCAGCAAGCTGTTCGGTTAGTGACTCTTGTGATGAGCCTTCAAGCATTTCTGCCTCTGCGAAGAGGTCTTCAAAGTCTTCGTCGTCCATCTGGACGTCTTGAGCTCGTCAACGAGCCGTTGTCCGATCACGAGTGGAGTGATGTGTTTTCGAAAGTCGAAGTGCAGTCGAAAGTGAATTTTGGAAGAGAGCATTGGAGTGGGTCCAGCTTTCTTAGCGTGTTAGTCTCGCGTCGTCTGCCTTGGACCGAATTGAGCTTGAGAAGCTACGCCACCACCACCCAATCAACTGTACATGTGTGTCGACTCGATCACTGCTTGAGTTTGTCTTGTGAAGCTATACCATTCGTCGACGCTTACGGTACAACATGGACGACATCGAGTCAGCCACATCGTCACCAAAAACACGCAAACGAGCAGCACCAGACGATGAGGTCGAGGACAAGACGCTGCTCAATCTAAAAGGAACACAATTCTTGCCCACGCCACCGGATACAGATGGATCGAGCAATGCGAGTCCACCATGTACCACCGATGCTCCAGGCCGAGAAGGATCGCCAGCCCCGAGCAGTTCAGCGTTGAGCAGTGTGGAGATCACCAGCAGCAATGTCGTGCAGAACGCCCCGGCTGTGCCTGCCGGGACCCCCAGCTCTTCCACGCGTCCAGCGAAAAGGCGAAAGCTGACTCCGGCCGAGAAGGATCTGCAGAAAAAGGAAAAGGACGCGAAAGACGCGGAGAGGGCCATTCAGAAAGCCAAGCGTGAAGAAGAGAAGCGGGTGAAAGATGAGGAGAAGAGGAAGAAGGCGGAGGACCGTGATGCTAAGAAGCGTGAGAAGGAGGTTGAAGAAGAGCGCAAGGCACAGGAGAAGCTAAAGAAAGAACGAGCTCAGATGAGACTGGGAGCCTTTTTCCAGAAACCCGCCACGCCTATCAAGCAGTCTGACGATGGCGAGGGTCAATCGACTAAAGCTAGGAGGAAGTCGTTGTCTCTCGAGCCATTCGATGCTGTTGCCGACTTGATTCGACCATCACAGTCGCCCTGCAGAGGTGGTGCATCACAGCCTGTGGCGGCCAGCAGGACTCCCGCAAAACCCATCAAATCTGACTACAAAAGCTATTTCTTGCCTTTCGTACTCAAGGCCAACTGCTCAATGGCGTCCGCAGATCTACCCGACGACCCCGAAGCTGCTCAAGGTGCTTTTGACCGCGAGTTGGCAGACCCATCGCTACAGGAGAGGTACGACCTCGGTATCATCAATTCGTACGATAGCCTGGAGTGTCTTCGCGCAGACGCGGCGAACTACGTTCGAGGCGCGCCTACCCCGAGCACACGTCAGCTCGTCGACCAGATCCAAGGCACACTGAGACAGCCTGTCGACCTGACGAAGGACGAAACACCCGCCAATCCGATGGCTGCTCTGCAAGCTGTCCAACAGCGGTATCTGGAGTTTCCGGAAGATGTTCGACCGCCGTATTTCGGCACATACAGCAAGATACGCTCGCCACGGATAGCGACGAAGCTTCGTCGTGCTCCCATGGCTCGTGCGAGGCCCGATACAGATTACGACTACGATTCAGAGGCCGAGTGGGAAGAACCTGATGAAGGCGACGACGAATGTGTTGAGGACGAAGATGAGGCCGAGAGCCAGGGCGATGCCAACGAGATGGATGAATTCCTGGACGACGAAGAGGATGCTAAGAACAAGCGCAAGATGATCACTGGAGATTTGGTACCTGCTTCTACCGGCCTCTGTTGGGAGGACAAGATGTGCAAGATCGTGCCGAGTATCGAATGCGACGTTCCGACGGCTTTCCTGAACGATATGCGGATCGGTGTTCTCCTACCTGGCTTTTCTGGCACCACAATCGACCCCTTCTCGACCGAGTACTGGGATAAGACTGCTTCAGTGCCCGCTGTAACCTTGACGGTGGAGCCATCTGAGACACTTCAGTCCGGCGCAATGGCTCCGCCACGTCCTCCGCTCCAACCACGGACCAACACGAACGCCACTCTCGACCACCTGCTCGTGGGTGCAGCTGAAGGCATGAAAGGGCCTATCACAAGTGTTCCCGCCACACAGAGCTCGAAAGTGAAGCCAAAAGCGCCGCCGAAGGCTTTGAGCAAGGAGGATCTGGATGAGTTCAAGGACGCTGTTGTAGGAAGCCAATTGAGTAAAGCGGACATCCTCAAGGGACTGAAGGCCAGGTACGATTATAGCCCACCATTTCAAGCATTAGTGCGGGTGCTGACATCTTAACAGGTTCCCAAAGATCACTAACGAGGCCATCAAAGCCACGCTCGGCGAGCACTTCGCCCAGGTCGGCGCTAGCAAGGCCGATAAGAAATGGGTGTTTGTTTCTGTTGCATAATTCGCCAACACTGTACCAACTCCATCTTCTGTACCAACTCAAAAGATGGAGGGAATGTATCTTATGGGCGACCTTGCTGTACAGCATTAATCAGCTGTACTTGGAACGGCAGGACTCGAGCGAAGCGGAAAGCATGCTTGCTGATGGAGCCAGAAATGTGGTGTAAGGCATCAGTGCCACATGTTGCTACCTCAGCAGACGCCGAATCTCTGATATCAATAACAGCTCCCAGCGCCATCGCTAAAACATGTCGCTCGTGGGGTCCTTTTCATGCTTTCAAGCACTTTGCCCGTTCACCGAAACAGACGTCTGCCACCAGTCCGCGGCGCTGCCATCTCTCGCCCTTCCAAGCTCAAGCCTGTGAACCCGACAGTGCCGCCTTTGCGCGACTTCTTGTACCGCCGTAATGCTTCGCGGAGATGATCTGGTAGCAGTGGTCCTCGGTCGCACTCTTCGATCGACGTGCTCAAGCCGCCAGCACCACCTGGGTATACTCCTTCCCCGTCTTCGCTCGTCTCCTCGGGTACGTGTCCGTTGGGCTGAGTTCCTGCTTCCGTGGGAGTCGAGCTCTGCTCCTTCTTCACGATAGCGCTCAATCGATCACTGCCGGATGACTTTGGCCGTGCATCCTCGTCTCCGTTGACCTGAGCTGGCACTTCGACCTCCGCATCCATCCGTCTCAGCCGCTTATACGCCGGATTCGCCTCATCATCCGCCCTCTTCTTCTCCACCGCCATCCACTCCGCCTGCACCTCCCGCGCCTGCTCAATCAGAATACCCGCAAACATCTTCGTATACGAGCTCACAACCGTGACGACATTAGCGGGCACAGATTGTGAGAGTGTTTGATTCACCAGCCTCCTCACATCACTCGTCTTGAGCTTCGCGCGGTTATAGACGTCGTAGCGATCGCCCATATCTTTTTTCGTCAAGCCATCGCGGCCGGGCGCCGTAAGCGGCTCCGAGTCGACCTTATCAACGTATTGCCGGAACATAGCTTTCGCTTTGCTATCCGTCTCATACTCCGCAGCAGTCATCTGCCCGCCCTCATAAAGCGCAGCGCGACCACCAGCGGCAGCATCATCGTCCTCGTCATCTTCATCGTCCGCGTTGTCCGCTGTGATCACTGACGGCGCGCCACGTCTTGTAGCCGGCGTCCCACCGTCCTCTCCATTCATCAAACTCGCACTCCCCGTCCTCCCCGTCCCGCGCTTGCTAGGCCTCCCTCGCTTGCCACCCCTCTCACCCCTCTTTCGCTTCCTCGCAGATCCCTCTTCTCCCGGTCCGGCGGGACCGCTGATCGCGGACACGAGCTCGCTGTCGCTGAAGTCATCGAGACTACCTTGTGACGCCTGCGACGGCGAGAAACGTGCCGTGCTCCTTGCTGCGTTAGCCGCTGCGTGCTGGGCTTCGAGACTGTCGGGTGGGAAAGAGGTCTGGCGGAGGGGGTGGGCGGATGATGCGCTTGCGATTGATGGCTTGCGGCTAATGTGTCCTCCTCCGGGCAAGGCGAGGGTGGGTCGTTGGCGGGGCAGAGCGAGGGGTGAAGGGCCGGGTGGTGAGGTGGCTGCTGAGCCTGGCGGTGAGGCCATGGTGGAGTGGTGTTGTTATTGTGAGATGCTCATGTTGTGTGGTGGTGGAATTGGTAAAGCTCGGAGGTGAAGTCGCTCTCCGCAATTAAGCTTTGGTCCGAGCGTCGACATTCACTTTCACTCGGCTACACCTTCTTCACCACGAATATCCACCATGATGACTGCTGGACGCACCTTCACGGATAACCGACTGATCCTAGAGTTACGAGTCCGCAGTATGTGTATTGCTCACTGCTACATGGGCGCAAGACCGCGATGAACCATGGCCTACCGATGGAACGCGGAAACCAAATGCCCTTCGTCCTTCGCTGGGGCTAGAATCCCAAGTCGACTTGCCGCGAAGATGAAGCGTGATACGCCACGACACTACTTCCACGAGGATGCGGAGCTGCGTCCGTACAGCAGTCTCCACTATGTATAAAACTCAAGGCTGTGCCTGGGCATGCGGTGGTATCTCAGCTGGCCACCGTACGCACAGAATGCCACGACGTGATGGACTTCTCGCTTAGAGGGCTTCCAGACGCCCGAGAACTGCTATCTCAATCCTGGAGTGTACGACCAACTCGGCAGCGAAGTCTTCACTGGGAGTACTAGCTATATTCTCACGGAGCGTTCCATGAGATCTAGACCTTCCAAAGCCGTGGCGGTGCATCTGTGGCGAACTCGTGGCTGAGGCGACCAGGAACAGGCTTACGATCGGCAGTCGTGCATGCTCTTTCAATTCTGGTTTGGCCAATCAGGTTCTTCGCTGTGCTTCAAGATATCGACTACAGCATGAAATTCACAATGGCTCCCAAGTGTCATGCACCACGGAAGCCCCGAATCTTCGGCTGTGCTCTTACGACGACTCCTATCGACAAGCACTCGTTATCTGGAGTAGCAGTGCAATCTCATGGCCCGTGCAAGGTCAGGATATCCTACTAACTTCGACTCCTATTGATGATATACAGTCGCGAACTACCTTCAAGATGACAGTCGCAATCGACCTGTCAATGCCTATACTGAGCGACAATCATACACAATGGCTATTACACCGTCAACCACGGCACTAACATTTGTAGCTTGATGCATCTACTCAGAGGATCAATCCATCAACCCTACTGCGAATGCGCCGGTCGTCGACGCGATTCGCAGCGTCTCGCGAGCATTTACACGTATCGATGAACACAACGAACGCCAATACATTGACGTGATCTGATAACACCACGAAGACGTACGGACCGCAATGGCATCAAGCTCGTTGTCACCGACCAGCACCAGCAACAACACAGTGCAACCCTATCGCATGGGCGTGTCACAGAAGTACCTCGAATTGACCAGGCAGAAGCTGCAATTGACACGCTTACCACGAGACCCTCGAAACGCGCCGCAACACATCGAACACGGCGTCTCGAAGAACGATCTTGAACCGTTGATCGACCACTGGCTCGAATCATACGACTGGCGCTCCCAAGAGACGTTCTACAACGATACACTACCGCAGTTCCGTGTTCCCATTAATGGAACACGTCTTCACTTCGCTCACAAGAAGTCACAATCGCCCAACGCACTACCACTGCTGTTCATTCATGGCTGGCCAGAGTCCTTCATAACTGCGTCGAAAATCATAGATGCGTTGTGCGACCCAATCGCGACACCTCCGCGCGGAGACGAAGATGTCCAGAATTTCGACGTCGTTGTGCCTAGTATTCCCGGCTTTGGATTCAGCGATCCAATTCCCGAGGCCGCGAACAACATGCAAGCTACAGCAGAAGTCTTCAACACACTTATGATTGGGCTCGGATACCATGAATATATTGTTCATGGCACGGGTTGGTAAGATACCCATACTTCTCGGCGCATAGACCGAGCTGACGGACAAAAGGGGCTTCAACATCTGTCGCGTTCTCGCGCTGACGCATCCGAGCAATTGCATCGCGGTCCATACCGTCAACCCGGACGTGCTGGCACCAAGGTTCGCGACTTCACCACTCCTCTGGCTCAAATACCGCTTAGCTAAACTGACCTATGTTTTACGTAGGTCGGTCTTTGGCTATAGCCCGGAAGAATGGCTGGTCCCGGTTACCAATGACGAGTCGTCGCAAAACACACCACCTATGACACCCGGATCAAGTCAAGCGACATACGAGAGGCCGCAGACCGTCGCATATGCGCTCTCAGACTCCCCGTCCGGCCTGCTCGCTCACATTCTCGATGCGATCCGACCTCCATCGTCTCTCTTCTCTACGCACCCGCCTTCACAAGGTGGCAGTCCAGAGAACTGGCGCATACCAACACTCGGCCGCTCACCAGCGAGCCCACAGTCGTATGGAGGCCTCCAGACTGGTCGTTCTCCTCGAAACCCTACAAGCAACAGCCCCCAAACTCTAGAGCTGAACGACCTATCCTCCCCTTGGAACCCCACAGCCATCCTAAACTGGACGATGCTCTACTGGCTGCCTGGCCCAGAAGTCGCTTTGCGCTGGCTCGTGAACTCGTCGAAGCTCGTCAAGTCGCTCTGGCAGGGCCATTGTAGCGTGCCGCTTGGCATATCTTACTTTCATGAACCCGGAGTCCCGGGTTCACCGAACGCGCAGACACCACCACAGTGGGCGGAGGCCTATTTTAGGGTAGCGATGTTGCAGAGAAGGGAAGGTCGGGTAAGGTTTCCGGCGTGGGAACGGCCGGCGGAGGTGGTGATGGATTTGAGGGAGTTTGTTGGGTTGTTGGGTATGACAAGCCATGGGGCTGCTGTCACGAACGGTTCTTGAGGAGTAGCGTAATAAACGAACATTCTGGGCACACCCAAGTTACTGATTATCGACGACGGAGTACACTCCGATATATGCATGTTTGCTTGGCATGTGAAAGTTTGGAACCTAGGCTTGTGACGCTGCCAAAAAATCGCGCAGGCCGCGCACCAGCTGTGAATTTTATTCCTTGCACCCGTGCTTCTTTCTCTTGCTTTCACCAACCTGAACACCTACCACTGTTTCTTGAGAGCCTCCGCGTCATCTACAGTATCAAAAGGGTTACACACCATATTCACCAAGCCCAACAACTCTCGAGAAGCGGCAGCGACGACTTGAAAGTCCTGACCGCCCGACCTCCATTCACGCCAGAGACTCTCCCATATGAAGGGACAGTCTCCGTTTTGCCACCTTTAGTACCACTCACTCGCATTTCATGCGTCCAGAAGATCTTCTTCGGTTCTGCTGCAAGCCAAAGAAGTGAGCAAACATTGTTACCATTGCCCACGATGACGACTCCAGGTACTAACTTGCATCGCCAGGCCACGATAACGCGAGCTACTTGCTGAACACGAGTTACCAACAAACTACACTGCTACCACGACCCCACCACCCTCACCCGATATCACCGCCAGGTATCGGAGCCTTGACACTACCACGACCCACCTAGCCGTCACCATTCCACCACGCAAGAGCGTGCTCGTCCTCCTGTCCGCCCGACCGCCCTAACGTCCTTTAAGGTCGTTCACCATCTCGATCGAAGCATTGTTGCTGGCGTAAGCCAGCCTCCAGAAACCCAAGAAGGAGTGGGCCTTCTTACCCAACTTAAACGTCACAGTTCGTTTGGGCAGAGATAGTGCTTCGCTAGCCTGAGAAACAGCGAGTGGACAGCGAGAGAATTTTTTTAAACAACTAGCAACTTCCAATTTGCAAGAACAACGACCGCACCGGTCTGGAGATGGTCAACACCGAGATCCCACAGAACTACACCAACTCGCCATCCTCATTCAATGGCACTCCAAGCTTGACAATCAATCGAGACATATCAAGTCTCGATCTCGACTCCAGCAATGCTTTCGAAGGACCGGAGAAGCTGCTAGAAGTATGGTTCGCCGCCTCGGACAAAGCGTTGCCCGCCAGCGCTTCTCCGCAAGGTCTGAAGGCTGTGTCTCAGGGCACGTGGAAGGACATGCTTGATCTGGTCAACTGCAAAGTGCTCTCCGTCATCGAGTCGCACAATGTGGATGCCTACTTGCTCTCGGAATCGAGCATGTTTGTGTTCCCGCACAAGGTGGTGTTGAAGACTTGCGGCACGACGACGCTGCTTTGTGGACTTCCACGCATGCTAGAAATTGCTGCGCTGGAAGCTGGGTTTCCGCATGTCAAGGCCAATCTGCCGAACGCAGTTGCGGCTGCGGCGACTCCATACCGCATCTTCTACAGTCGCAAGAACTACCTCTACCCGGATCAGCAGCGCGGTCCGCACCGTAGCTGGCGCGATGAAGTTCGCTATATGGACAAGATGTTCGTCGGTGGCAGTGCGTACATGATTGGGAAGATGAATGGGGAGCATTGGTATCTTTACATCACTGGTCCAGGAACCATTCTCACGCCACCCGCAACTCCGGAAGAAGAGCGTGTGGCTACCCAGACGAAGCATGTTGCGTTACCCGATCAAGCTGCGAAGACTATAGACTTTGAAGACGACACAGGAGACGAAACCCTCGAAATCCTAATGACCGACCTGGAAGAAAACAACGCACGCCAGTTCTACCTCGAGCACGCCAGCTCCGTCGCCCAAGACAATGCCCGCCGCGTGCACCAAGCTCGCAAAGACGCCATCGAGCACCTCGGCGTAATCCCCGAAGCCAACTCCTCCAACCCAAGCATCTCCGGCAACACGCTCGTCAACGACTCTGACTCTCGCTTCGACGTCTTCGCGCAGACCTCCTCCGACCATAGCGCCACTAACTCTGACGGCGAAGACGAGGCCTTGACCTTCTCGGAGGAGTTGACCACAGAAGGCCATACCCTTGGCTCCGTCGTCACTGAATCCTGCGGTCTCGCGGATCTCTACCCCACTGCCAAGTACCCTGACGCCAGGATCGACTCGTATCTGTTCACCCCGTGCGGATATTCTGCGAACGGCGTGGTCCCCATGCCAGGAGACGGCGAGAGCACGAACTACTGGACCGTGCACGTAACTCCAGAACCCCAGTGCTCGTACGCGAGTTTCGAAACCAATGTGCCTACTGGCCGCGAGACGGTGGAAGTCGTGCAGCAGGTCGTCGGGATCTTCAAGCCCGGGCGCTTCAGCGTCACGTTGTTTGAGGCGAAGGGTGGGAGCGATGTGCTTGCGGCTAAGAGGGACAAGCGCATGGATTTCGTGGAGGGGTATCGGAGGGTCGATCGGATCGTGCATGATCTTGAGGGGTATGAGTTGGTGTTTAGGTATTTTGAGCGGGACGGGTGGAAGGGGGGTGCGCCGAGGTTGGGGGAGAGGTTTTGATGATGACAAGGTCTCCTAGGTATTGGTTTGGGATTTCCTACTTGCGGTAATGATTGTGCTTTTCTATCTCCTTGGGCCGTAGAGCTGGAAGAAGAATCGCCGGTGGTGGTGTGGCTATTGTAGCGACCGTGCGGTAGCAGCGGAATACATGGTACTGTTCTAAAAGTTTGCTTATGGATTTTGCGGTTTCTGAAGTGTTCTCAAAGCCTGCTCGTCAGTGATGTGGCTATCGCAGCCACTGTAGTGGCAGCGCCCGTGGTACGGGGTGTTGGAGATTGGCCCATGAGGACGAGGGAGAGACGAGGTACTCAGCGTTCTCGCAGGCAGGGTCGGAATGTTGTGGGTACGGCGGTGACTGTAGTGGCAGCATCGACGATTGTGTGGTCGATATTCACGTGAATGAGAATATTGCTGGAGGTGGACGATCGTCTTTGTTGTTGAGACGCGTTCATCTGTACAGCTACCTATCATGACCATTGGGTTAGAACCCTCGACCTTCCCGGTCAAGTCGTTGTTCCTCAAATCGTGTACCGAGAGACACCCCAGCGCCAACGCTGCATGGTAAAACACAATCACATCATCACGCCGCCCGCCAGCCGATCGGGTCAGGCACAACTCTGCCGCTGCCTTCCGCCTCATCACTCGCAGGCCGTTTGGAGTCCTTCCGCATGATCTGTTCTGCCCGCGCGAATACCTGCATCGTGTGCTCCCACACCTTCGGCCCCATAGCCATGGCCCGGTACTTCGACAGCACCTTCTCATCGCCAGCAGTCTTGCCGTCCCAATCTAGTGAGTACGCGCCACCTCCGGGCGTGCCATTCATGCCGTTGAAGACGTTCATACCCTCCGGCACGTCGATGCCTACGCCGCCGTTGGCTGAGGGGTAGCATTTCGACACCATCTGAAAGAAGTGCCGTTCGCCGGACTCCCGCACATCAAGAATCCAGGGGGACATCACGGCGTACAGGACTTTGATCGCCAGCCGTACTGGTCCAGATAGTTGGTTCGCGATGCCCGTTTTGACAGTGCCGGGATAGGAGTGAGAGAAGGCGGTGCCGGGGTAGCGACGAGAGAACTCTTCGATGGCGAAGTCGGTCATGACGACGCAGTGAGCGAGACAGGCGTGGAGGGTAAAGTTGCGTTTGAGCTCGAGGTCGTCGAGGCGGACCTCGCCTTCGGAGCCAGCGGCAAGGACGGTGATGACGCGGGAGAGCTCGTTGGCATTGGAAGCGGCTTCGAGGAGGGGCATTAAGTTGAGGGCGCAGCGGATGCGGGAGTAGTAGTTGACGGCCATTTTCTGGTCGATGCCTTCTACTGTTTCAGTGCGGCCTTTGAGGGTCATATAGCCGGCGGTGAGGAAGAGGCAGTTGATCTTGCGTTCGCGCTGCTTGAGCTCGACGCAGAGCTCGTCGACGTTTCGGAGCACGGAGACATCTTTTTGGATGAAGAAGGCTGATCCGTTGGGGTTCAGTTGTTTGAGGTCGGCGACGATTTTGTTGCCTCGTTCGGCGTTTCTGTAGAGTCGTCAGTACTTCGCGAAGATATCAGGAGGATAAGCATTGGCTCACCTTCCTACGATATATGCACGCGGTCGAGTACTTCTTATGAACAATTCTCTCGCCGTGCTCTCGCCAATGCCTCCTGTCCCACCCACGAAAACCGCGACTAGTCCTTCGAGCTGCTTGCCTTTGGCATTGGTCTCGCGGATAGTGCTGATGTCGACCATCTCGACGCCGGCATACTACAAGACCATCAGCGTACACCCATAACGTACTCGCAATCGAAGCCTCTCGGTGGCGTCGTTGTAGAAAGTACTAACCTGCAGCAGCGACTCTACAGCCGACGACATAGACCTCTCCGGAGTGAGGGCCGCGATCGGCTTTGACTGGGATCAGCGGCGCCTTTGCGATCTTAAGGAGGTCCCTGCAGCTTGTCCGATCATTCTACTGCTTTCTCGAAAGTGCAGCGCATGCGATGAGGTTGAGAGATATCATCAAGGCTGCGAATTCGCCTCCGCTTAGATCCCCGCTGAAGTCTCGTGCGAGTGCCGGAGTGGACTGGACTTGCGGCCCAGTAGAGCCATTTTTCTGGTAGATCTAGAGAAAGAAAGCGCCACGGAGATCCCAACGCCACACTGTGGTTGGGATTTGCTTCAACTCCGATACCGAATCTGCATCCTCCATCTGCAGTATAACAACGACTCCGAGTGAGTGTAGAAGTAACCGGATGTCTAAGGTAGGGACGACAAATCCACCAACGTGACTTCAGTGTTCTCCATGCCGTGAGGCGGCAAGATGCCACTACAGTGACTGATCTTTCATTGAGAGCTCTGTCTCGAAGTCGGAGAACGAACAGTGACGCGAAGATTCGAGGGAGGGTGGATGGGTGTCTCTCTCCGGTCGGTACTCCGTATACAGCGGCCATGCGGCTACAATTACTGATCTTTCCTTGAGAACCTGCTCAAAAGGTCGGAGAACGAATACCAGAGCGATTGGCATCGAACCCATTTCAAGGTCAGCAAAGAACGTACGAGGGAGTAGTCCCACGTGCTTCCGCCAAGCGCCTCTCAAACTGCCTCCGCTTTTGGTGCGCTTCAGGTTGTCGCTTTGTCGTTCAATATTCGCGATATAATTGGCTGAAACACTTTTCGCACTTCCACCTCTTGGTATGGTCCCTGGACACCTTCTTCACATCGATAGGATCCCCTGTCGCCAGCTCCGCACAGCAAGCAGGACTTGGTGCGATATCGTATCTTGATCGCCATGTTTCCTCCGCCGTCAATTGGGCTGCCGGACTCCTGCCGCGCCTTCCTGCCCTGCCCCTGAGTATCGCAACCGCCGAGAGCCGCATAGACGCTTCGCTGCGAACGCCCTTGAATTTACCTCATACAGTAGTCCAGTTTGGCCTCTCCTTGCGGGAAGGCGTCGTTAATAGGTGGAGAGCGAGGCAAAAAAGAGTCAGTGTGATGGATACCGCGACCTGGTCTAGTATTTGTGCGACCTTCTTTAAAGTGTAGGTTCTTCGCTGCCCTCGAGTTCTCTTCGTCAACCTCACCGCTGTCAAATCGTCCACTTTGTTTCTTGCGTTTGCCTGGTGCAAACACTGCCGTTCGCTACATCTCTGCGAGACGTTCCTTTCGATCGAATCACTATTGCACGCGAAGACAATACCGAAGACTCATACTACAGTCACCAAATCCACGCTGTCTCGGCACTCCACTGGTCTTCACGCAAACACGTAAGTACATGTCTCGCGATATCTCAGACACCCTCGCAGCCACGAATCGAATTGAGTAAAGGCCTTTGCTTTGTTCCTCTTGAGACCATTCAAGTCCACGAACAAAGGCATTGCCAGAGCTCCTTCGAACAAGAAACACCCAGTGAATGCCGCCTAACAATGGGAACCTCGTGGAATCCATGTGAATCATTGTTCACGAGTCTTATTGTCCAATGTGTCGCTCCCACGACACCTTAACCCGCGATCTTCTATTCATTATTTTGCAGTGCAATATCTATCCCTTCAACCCGAACAAACTTCTGATCACACACCACCACAGACTCATTCCCGACAACTGCTAGTAGGCCTAGCAAACACACACACATCGATCTTCGAACTTCTCGCGTCCACCCATTCAGCAACGATACACACGACAACGAAAACGAAGACATCCACCATGTTCTTCAACACCGCAGCTCTGGTAGCTGTCGCCTTCGCGGCCGGCGCAAATGCGCACATGTACCTCTCTTCGCCAACCCCAATCGAGGGCAACGCGATCAAGGACCCTCTCGACCCCTCCGGATCAAACTTCCCGTGCCACGGCGTGTCGATCCCAACCTCCGGCGGTCAAAAAATGGCAGCAGGCTCCTCACAAGTCCTCTCCTTCGAGCTCGGTGGTGGCGCCAACACGGCTGTGCACGGCGGCGGCTCCTGCCAAATGTCCGTCACCTACGAGACCGACCCAGCGAAGGTCAAGGACCCAAAGAACTGGTACGTCATCTACTCGATTGAAGGCGGCTGCCCATCCAACACCGCCGGCAACCTCGACGGCTCCTACACCGGTCCCTCCGGCACGTACAGCGGCGCACTGAGCTGCAACGACCCCAAGACCAACGGCGTCGACTGCGTGAACGAGTTCAATTACACCATCCCGAACGGCTTGAAGAACGGCCACGCCACCTTCGCTTGGACCTGGTACAACACGATCGGCAACCGCGAGCTCTACATGAACTGCATCTCGGCTGAGATCTCGGGTGGCGATGGCTCGGAGATGTCGGAGTTGCCGAGCATGTTTGTTGCGAATATGGCCAGCATCAACTCCTGCCCGACCACTGAGCAGACGAACGTCAAGTTCCCGGTTCCTGGCAAGTATGTTATGACTAAGCTGCCTTCTGGGGCGAATGCGAAGGCTGCGTCGCAGTACCCTATCGCCGCGCCCAGTGGAGCTTCTTGCGCCAGCGATGGAGCGGTGGCTGGTGGCCCGGCTGCTGGTGGTTCTACTCCCCCAAAGCCACATGGCAGTGCGCCAGCCGCTCCGTCTTCGGCTCCCGCTCAATCTTCAGCTCCTGCTGCCTCAGCACCTGCCTCCGGCTCAGCTCCAGCATACGGCTCAGCGCCCGCGCCTTCATCAGCGCACGCACCTTCCGGCAGCGCTGGCAGCGGACTCGTAACCATCACCACGATGCAGACCGTCACCTCCGGCTCCGTGGCCGCTCCCTCCGCACCAGCGTCAGCTGTCCCCTCAGCAGCTCCCTCAGAGGCTGCCCCCTCATCCGCCGCGCCAGCACCATCTTCCTACGCACCCTCCCCATCCGGCACCTCATCCTCCGGCAGCTGTGCAAACAGCGCAGTCGCTTGCACGAACCCTGGCGGCGTCGTCTGCATCGGCACCGCCCAATTCGGTCTCTGCAACATCAACAACTGCGCTGTACCACAGGCACTTGCAGCAGGCACGCATTGCGAAGCTGGGGAGATCCGGAAGCGGGATAATGTCCGCAGGCATCTGAGCAGGCATGCGAGGCGTCATGCGAATGTTGTGTAAGGCGAGGGTGTGATGGGTTGGGCTTGGACATTATGTGGCGTTCTCTTCGCAATGGCGGTTTGTGCATATCGGAACACAACGATTTTGGTTAGGTTGGGGGATCTGATGAGTTATGAGAGATACCTACATCCTTCGCAAGGATTCTGGACATGGCAGGACTGAAAGACAGACTCGCGCCGAAGGGTGCTTAGAAGTAGACGACTGCAATGTCAAACAGTACCACATTGAGCTAACTTGTCATCTGCGTGAACGTGAATGTAAATGTGACTTTAGCAGCTCGTGATAATGCCTGAGGTATCCATCGCCGCAATTAACCCAAGTCATCCTTACCAGCGAGGTTAGGGTAGGTTGGCGGTGGCGTGTGAAAGCGTGGGTGGTCTACTATCAAACGTATCTCTACCTGAACTTTACAACGATCAATTATAGAACCCGAATACTCGCTTACCAAACGCCAGGCGCTCAACGGTACGGTTCAGCATTGCTTCCTCCACCTTCACCGGTCCACACCACCGCCACAGCTTGGTCACGAGCCACAGCGTCGAATTGAGCGTACAGAAGTTGCACTACTCCTGAGGCACGTTACACCTGCCAGCGGCAGCAGCAAACCCGCCGCAGATTCTCGGCAAAGATGGAGGGTCAAGAGGGAGATCAGAGCGAGTACATTGACAGCGCCATCCGTGCTGTCAAGGAGAAGCGGCAGGTCCCTGAGATTGACTTTACCCTGCACACCATGGAGGATGGCACGCAGGTCAGCACGCAGGAGCGGGTGTGTAAAGGTCAGTCACACAATGCGACGGGCAGACAAGCTTGATCTTCTGAACAGCGGATGTTCGAAGTACGGGCGAATATCATGGATGAGCTGAGGCTGACTTCTCCCAGACGTCCAAGCACCAGCCTTCAGCACACCCACAGAAGAACAGCTCGTCTCGCCAATCGACCGAACGAAGCCCAACCTCCAGTTCCTGAAGCAGCACCTCTACAGAGAAGGCCGTCTGACCGAGGAGCAAGCACTATGGATCCTGAACTCCGGCACAGCGCTCCTGCGCGCGGAGCCAAATATGTTGGAGATGGACGCACCCATAACAGTGTGCGGCGATGTCCACGGCCAGTTCTTCGACCTGATGAAGCTCTTTGAAGTTGGTGGCGATCCTGCCGACACACGATACCTGTTTCTGGGCGACTACGTGGATAGAGGATACTTCTCCATTGAGTGCGTGCTCTATCTGTGGGCGCTCAAGATGTGGTACCCGAACACTCTATGGCTGCTGCGCGGGAATCACGAGTGCCGCCATTTGACGGACTACTTCACCTTCAAGCTGGAGTGCAAGCACAAGTACAGTGAGAAGGTGTACGAGGCTTGCATGGAGTCATTCTGCTCATTGCCATTGGCTGCTGTTATGAACAAGCAGTTTCTGTGCATTCATGGTGGTTTGAGCCCGGAGCTGCACACTCTCGACGATCTAAAGGCATTGGACCGCTTCAGAGAGCCACCGACCCACGGCTTGATGTGCGATATCCTCTGGGCTGACCCGCTGGAAGAGTTCGGCCAGGAGAAGACACAGGAGTACTTCGTCCACAACCACGTGCGAGGTTGCTCCTACTTCTTCAGCTACCCTGCAGCATGCGCTTTCCTGGAGAAGAACAATCTACTGTCGATCATCCGCGCGCACGAAGCGCAAGACGCAGGCTACCGCATGTACCGCAAGACGAGAACCACCGGCTTCCCATCCGTCATGACCATCTTCTCCGCACCGAACTACCTCGACGTCTACAACAACAAAGCCGCCGTGCTCAAGTACGAGAACAACGTCATGAACATCCGCCAATTCAACTGCACCCCTCACCCCTACTGGCTTCCAAACTTCATGGACGTCTTCACCTGGTCCCTCCCCTTCGTCGGCGAGAAGATCACAGACATGCTCATCGCCATCCTCAACACCTGCAGCAAAGAGGAGCTCGAAGACGATACCCCATCTTCCGCCGGGCCCGCCTCGCCACCGCTCGGTCATAAGGATACCGCTGGTATGGACCCAGATAGCATCGAGTACAAGCGCCGAGCCATCAAGAACAAGATCCTTGCCATCGGCCGCATGTCGCGTGTCTTCCAAGTGCTGCGCGAGGAGTCGGAGCGCGTTACCGAGCTCAAGACTGCAGCTGGCGGCAGGTTACCTGCTGGTACGCTCATGCTTGGCGCGGAGGGGATCAAGCAGGCCATCTCGTCCTTTGAGGACGCGAGAAAGGTTGATTTGCAGAACGAGCGCTTGCCGCCGAGCCACGAGGAGGTGCGGAGGAGTACTGATGCCGCGAGAGACGAGGCGCTTAAGAGGGCCAGTCGGGAAGCGGAGAATGATACTCAGTTGGCTGGTGTTGCGCGGAGGATATCGATGTAAGTCGACCGATTCCTTTTCACTTGTTTTGGGCTGTGCTAACAAGAACAACAGGTCGTCCGGAAGCCGGAGCCGAAAGTCTTGAGTCCGGATGGAGGCGTAACGAGTTGACGGCTGGCGCAAGAACGAAAGCTCGTCTGGAAGCGACTGTCGCAGGACGCACTCATCCTTTCGGACGTTCGTTGTCTGTGCCTTGGAGGGTCTTCTGGCACAAAGGCTTGTGGGCTCATGTGAATAGCATTGGCGACCGGGACTGGTAATTGGGAGGCTCAATGTCCTCTCAAGGGCAAGTAAATGACAAATCAAGTTTCTGACGGTTGATGTACGTTTTCTTCTTTGCTGACGGTGAGGTCTCATTCCGATCCAGAGCGCTACATGGCGCGAGATGGTGTCTCGGAGACCCCTTCTACCCAAAAAAAACGGCCATTGCCTTCTCCATCCCACACCATACTACAGGCTCTCAACGAGCCTGCATGTGATTCTGATGCCAAGTGTAGTCACGATTCTCCCGCACCAGCCTCTCAACACTCTCAGTCCCACTCTCCGGACGCCTTCCAAGGAGAATCTCCATGGCCGGATCGACGAGCTCGGCATCGCCATCACATACACCTTGTGTAAACACCAGCCTCGCTTCGAACCAGCCCTTGGGTTTACCTCCCTCGTCGTCTTTCGTGGACGCATCGATCCATTCCTGCGGCTCGAGGTACTTCGCCCCTACATCCGTTCCGCGTCCGCGAACAATGGCTCCCACGAGATCGACGAGCGACACGGCTTTCGGTCCGGTGAGGAGGATGATGTTCTTTTCCGTTCGCGGCTTGATGCTCGGGAATACCTTCAGTCCCTGTGCGAGCAGGGTCGCTATAGCTTCGCCCAGCTCGTCTCGGGATGCGAAGGCGATTTTGCTTTCGGTCACTGGCGGGTTGATGTTTGGGAACAGGACTTCTTTCGAGGATGGGTACCAGTTCAAGAACAATGGGAACGCATCAGCGTACACGCCAGCGCGGAGGGAGATGAAAGAGAGTCCGGAGCTATACCACAACCATGTTAGTGGGCTAGTCAAGTGCGAAGGAAGGACAGGTAAGCTTACCGGAGAAGCGAGTCTTCCGTCTCATAATGCGCCTGCTGGAATCCGATCTTACTCCCATCCCCGAACCCGCCGAAGGCCAGACTGACGTACCACACCCGGCCCACCTTGGCTCTCTTCGCCGCTTCGATGACATTCGCGTGCTCTTTATTGCGCTTATCATTGTCGCGCTCGGAGCTTGACATGAAAAGCAGGTTCTCGACATTCTTGAAAGCCTCTTCGAGGGTGCCGAGATGATCATAGTCGGCGACACGGAATCGGACGCCCTGAGACTCGAATTTGCTGCGGTTGGAGGCGGAGCGGGAGGTAGCGATGATGGCTTGAGGGGAGATGTGGTGGGTGTGCAGGAGGTCGTGGAGGACTTTGGCGCCTAGGCCGCCGGTAGTGCCGGTGAGGAGGAAGGGTGCTGGGGCCATGGTTTATATCGTTATTTTGGGTGCGACTGAATCTGTTTTGGTGTTGCAAGACGATAGATTTTGATGAGAGGGCAGACTTACATTATGCTCGTCCAGTACATATATCGTTCCACCATTAGAAATCAACGAACGTCTCATGTCGACCTTTGTCCATATCTTCTGTTTGCCTTTTTCCCAATTAGGAAGGGGGTGAAATTTGGGAAGGAGCGGTCCGGTCACGGCGACCAAGAAGGTTTGTTTACAAAGCTACACGTCACTAATTCTCAAGGATCAAACCTACTTACAACCATCCATTTCACGCAGTATAGTACGACAAACTGCAGTCTGCAAGGTGAGAAAAACAGCACATGAACAGCTCTATGACTCCGAGCACAAGCCTTTGGCTGCCTAAACGACGTCTGCCTGGCTCCTCCAAGACCCAAAGTGGTAGGACGGGTATATTTCTGTTTCTTTCGTCTTTCTTGTATCGTCCACAGCAATGTCGCAGTGCAACCACGAGTATCTTCTCTTCGATGTCGTCAAATCGACCAAATTGAAATACAGGCCGCCAGAGCAGGACGTCATCCGATCCGCGCTTGGAGAGACAGAGCCAGCTCGCAAGAGAGTCAAGAAGTCGAGAACGGCAGAGGTTCCAGAGAACAAGGCAGATCAATGTTGCTTGCCTCCAGCGTCGACGTTCCCTGCTCCTGTGGTAACGCCAGGGGACAAGATCTACCATGACCCGGACTACCCGCCACAAAGCGTTCAAGAGTGCGAGGACGTGCGCAACAATGTGACAAAAGAAAGAAGGACGGTCTATGTACTGACACCCCTCCTCTCCCCGTTACCTTGAGCCACCTCGACGACTGGAGGGCACCTGGTAACAGCAGCAAAACTGCTTCCGTGGGAGAGGCTCAGCGGCCACGGGCAGATGATGTGGTCGACTACTTATCAGCGTTCTACCACAGCCTGCCGGTCAAGCTCCTTAAGATCCGAGATTATCGTTTCACCACCTGGGACGATGAGTTCAGCCCCGAGCCAAACAGACCCAGCAGCAAGAAATCTACAGGACCGTCATATATTGGCTTGGCTACAAACAAGAATGTCGTCCGTATCCGCTGCCGCCCATCTCAAAGCGGCAAACGCGGTATATACGCAGCTCAACTGAATTTGGAAGACCTCATCGACACCGCTATCATGGTCTTACCTAAGGACGCATACGCCCTTCTCATGCTCATCGACCAGGACCTCTACGAGGACGACGAGGACGACTTCTGCTGCGGCCGAGCATATGGAGGTAGCCGAGTCGCTGTCGTCAGCACTGCGCGTTATCGACCCGAGCTCGATAAAGTACAGCGCGTGGATCGCATACATTCTTGGCCTGCTTCGCATTGCTACGAGTGGATCGCGAGGCGACACAGGCTGAGACCGAGCTACAAGAACTTGGCTTCTACTCGAGAGATGGCGGATGTAGAGGGCTCGGCTGTAGCAGCAGCCGTACTCGCCTCGAACGAGCTGTCATCGCCAACCACTTCGGCCCAGTTCAGCGTGCTCTGGCTCGGCCGTGTGTGTAAGACAGCATCTCACGAGCTAGGCCACTGCTTTGGCATTGACCATTGCATGTACTACGCATGTATCATGCAAGGAACGGCAAATCTAGCAGAAGATGCGAGGCAGCCGCCCTACTTATGCCCTGTCGATCTCAAGAAAGTGCTTCGAGCGACTGGAGCAAGCGAGAGAGATCGATATAAGGCGCTGCTCGAGTTCTGCGAGAAGTGGAAAGAGGATAGAATGTTTACTGCCTTTGGTGCTTGGCTCAATGTGAGGTTGAAACAACTCTCCTGAGCTGCGATAGGCGTGCTGCCACTGCGGGCATTGATCTCGAAATCTGGCCCTCGACCGCAAGTCGGAGAATAACGAGATAGGCGATGCTTCGCTATGGTCCAAGAAGCCTCACCTGCTATGGAGGGTGCCAATTGATGAGTGGAAGGGATCTCCGAGATAGGATCACACAATAATCGACGCTCTGGAACCTTTCAAGCCCGATAACAGGTCTGAGACACTAGCTGAGCCTTCTATAACGTCTAGGTAGAAGCAGACGGTTTGTCTTTAGGCTCGATCTTGTCCAGAGCATCTTGACACTCTTGCACCGCTTGCCTGGCTTGCTGCCAGTTCTCCGCATCGCCAGCACGTACCCTAGTTCGTCCGCCCTCGTTGACAAGCTTTCGTAGATGGCTCTCCACCTCCCCAAGCACCCCTCGAGCGTCCTCCCGTATAGCAGTTGCAAACCCTTCGCGGTCGATACTCCACTTCTTCTGCAATCGTCGTAGACTCCAGACAAGACCCAATGCCACGATTGCGCCCGACTCGTACAGTCCCACGCCGCCTGTCGCTAGGTAGAACCAGCCACTCAAGGCCGCAGATCCACCAATAGTGCTCATCGAGGTTACGAGAAGCGCTTGAGCCTTCCGATGCAGCTCTGGCACCAGAGTATGGATCATGTACTGCCGGCTCAGGTTGATAGTTTGCGGCCAAGCAGGGCTGAATTGAGCATTAACGCCAGTCTCTTGCTGCATGCGCGCAAGCATAGAAGGCACCTGCAAGAGCTGTTCCACTGAATCGCGGACTGGCACCGTGTCTTCTTGCGAAGCCATTTCCTTCCGGGGACTGTTTGGAACAAGCGGCGGACTGTTTCGCAGCTGCTCCTCGTTCGCCAAGCCTGCTTCGAGGACACGTCCAGAAAGGAATGCAAGAGCTTGTTCCGACTCGGTGAGCCAGCTGCGGCGAAGCACATCAGAGGCTGAAATAGTGACATCGTCGATGCGCCAGAAGAGCCGCCACCACGTGGTTCTTCGCCATGAGAGCGAGCTTGCGAACGCAGTGTCGAGGTTTAGCTGAAGGTCCCGGTGGGAGTCTGCAGACCAGTTCGAGATTGCGGTACGAAGGTTCTGTCGCTTTGCTTCTGAGATTGTGCCGGTCTCCACGACAGTGTCTGCTGTCTCCTTTGTCTCCGATATTGTTTTTGCGGTGTTTGTTAGAACAGAAGACACTAGATTGTGGACAGCGGGGCTCAAACCAGAGGGCGCAGAGTCTTTAGGTCCAGCCATCCACGCCGCCAGGCTACCTACGCGGCTGGTTTGCCACTCTTGGCTGAACTTCGCACCATTGGCCTTGTTGGCTCTGAACAGTCCTAAAGCGTGAGCAGCCAAGTAAACGTCGACACTGCTTGTGGAAGCTTCCTCTTCTGCTGAATCTAGCCCGGAAGACGGACGCAGAGGTACGCTCAAGGCAGCACTAAGAAGGTTGCCATCTGCCAAACCTGAAGGTAGACGGCCGTACTCCACAGCGCCAGCAATGCCTTCCGCAACCAGAACGGCTTTGTGGACAGGATACCGCACGAAGCCTACACGGCCTCCCTCTGAATTTGGCGTGGTAAGCGTGGGCACAAGGATAGCGTCTACAAGTCCACCCCGCTTATCTGGACTCGAGGAGTCGCTGCCGACATTGAGTCCGGTGACTAGTATCTCTAGATTGTGGCGTTGTAAGTACGGAGATGGCACGTTCATCATCTTGACTAAAGGATTGGTCTGCACTGGCGTGTCCGGTTCACCATACCGTAGCAGTAGACTTCGTCCATCCCGAACGCTATCCAGTATCTCGCTCTCCCACGTTTGCTGGTCGGACAGGGCGTCGCTCAGTAAGACTCTTGCCAGTTTCCTGGCTGCCGAGGGGCCATTGCTTCCTATGCCAAGTAATGCTACTCTCACAACTGGCGCATCTCCCTCCAGACTCCTCGCTGCCAACTGCAGTCGAGCTAGATCCACGTAACTGCCTGCGATCTCTTGTAACGCGATCAGCTTCTGGTGGAGCTCTCGATATGCTGGGGGAACTGAAGATGGAGCATTGATCGCGGTTGCAGAAGCCAGGGTGGCATTCGATGCGTGCCTTCGCCTGGGCTTCTGTATGTCTATCGTATGAGTACCCGTGTGTGACCGCTGTCGAGGTGGCCTGTCGCTGTGTAAACTCAAGGTTGTGGTGAATGTGTGCTTGCTGCGCTTGAAGGTCTCCGTTGGTCGCAAGGCCTGTCTTCCAGTGGCCTTTTGGATGCACGACGCGCACACATATCGATCGCCGAGAACATTGAACAAAGGCGCCACTCTCAATGGCACGCGGGAAGGCATTGAAGAGTGTACACACGTCCAAGCAAGATCGATTCGCAGTTCAGATGTGAGAGCTTTGGCGATGATTCGGTATCGGACCGCACAGACCAGCATTTTACTACAACTACATCTCCTGACTGAAGACATATCTGCACGTATCGTTGAAGCGATTCAAAATCCATAAAAGGTGCCGCCACGGAGACGGAGATGATCTTGAGATCGCGTGGGTGGTCTACTCCCAACGATGAATTTCGTGGCACCAATCCCTCTTCCTTACAGCCTCTACCATAAAAAGCACCCCATTGATTGCATACCTCAGACACCGCGGTAGCTCGACTCCTCTTATATTCTGCAGATTGCCGTAGATATGGCCTATACCTTCCCTCAATCCAGTAAGCCGTCGGCTCAAAACATCACGTGCCTTTCATCATCCGTTCCCAGGCTTTCCGCGGTACTGTAAGGGTAGTTGACCATACATTGATCTTCCAGTACTCGTAGCCATCCATAGGAGCTACGACATGGGCGAGCAAAAGGATCGCAGCCAAGACCATCATCATCAACCCAATGACACTGCAGCGATGCCACCACATTCGTCCTCGCCAAAGCCACTCCAGCCAAGCTCTGAGCTGACCAAAGCCAACGACTTCCCACGAACAACAACAAAGCACGAATCGGTTCTTTCGATCTCTTCATCCAGTAAAGAACAACCAGCCATCCCTCTCGGTGCAACTACAGACCATGCGGACCAAGACACTCCCGAAGCTGCCTCGCTCGAACGCACGGCATCGACACCATCTTTGAAGCGAGTCAAGCGCGTCGAGTGCTTGCGTGCTTACTGCAACAAAGAAGATCGCAAGACCATGCACGATCGGTGGCTCCAGAACGCGCCCGAGCTTGATGCAACTGATGCGATCTGGATGAGGCCCGCATCTCAGCTTTCTGACACGCCGGTATGCGTCTGAGGATATCAGCATCCAGCACTGTGCGTGCAAGCGAGGTGCGAGGATGGCTGATGAGACTTGGGTCGAGACGTGCAGGCGATGGAGCGGGCTTGCGTGGACACGGAATTGGATTGGCGTTCTCGTCGGCTATAAGGCACCACCATGGGAACAGGGCGTAGAAGAGCGGTTCCGCTCGAGCGGCCGTGCTACGTGACAGTGAGATCCGTAGCGTCACCATAACCATTATAGCAGACTCCTCGGAGATTCCACCGTGACTTGTCCGGTTGAGTGTTGCCTGCCGCGTCAGTGGCCTTGCTGTATATCGCTTTGTTGGAGCCAGGTTCGATCGCGATCTTTGCTACCCAAAGCTTCCACGACCACTGGCTCTCACCTACTGAATGAATGAGATCCGCCTCCTGCCAGGTTTCGCCACCATCAGCAGTCACTTCGACCTTCACCACTGGCCCGTCTGCGCCTCCAGGAAGTGCGTAACCTCGAGCAGTCACCGTGCCATTGGCGTTGCGCTTCACAGCACTGCCACTGCTGGGACTACCAATGACCGAATTGACGGGCATATCTTGCACCGGGGGCATCTTCTCCCAATACTTCTTTGCCTTCTCCGTGTCAGTCGCCTCGGGTGGCAAAATCTTGTAATCGAATACCATGTAATGATTCATACACTCCTCTCTCTGAACCGTGATCCGATCAAGCCACTTCACCGCCCTTGCTCCAGCGATCCCGGGCGTGATGACTCGGACAGGATACCCTCGCCCAACAGTCAACGGCTCATCGTTCATCTCGAGCGCGAGAATGACTTCCATATCCTGCCTCATAGCTCGCTGAAGTGGGATGCTGGCGCCGTACCACGTATCATCCTGGCAGTCGGCTTGGTAGCAGGCGAACGCCACGTGGCCATCACTGAGCGATACACCGGCTCGCTCCAGAACGTCAGAGAGTCGGGGCCCAGTCCACTTGCAGTTCATTACAGCGCCATCGAACCAGTCGACTCCGTTGACTTCTTTGAGTTTCGTGCGCATGGTGTGGCGACGGTTGCCAGCGCATTGAAGGGCGCAGACTACGGGGTGTTGCTTGAAGTCATCGCGGAGGTTGTCGATCGATAGCTCGAGTGGCTTATCTACTGCTCCATCTACCGTGACTTTGTGTGTCTTTGCGTTCAGAACTGGATGTAAACAGTGGTTGCGGTCGTAGCCATCGGTTTTGGAAGTGATGAAGGATTGCACCAGCTGTTGTATATCCGGCTCACGATTCAATGGGTCATCTGGTAGTTCGGGCATCGTCCACTATGCTACACTGTATAGTGATACCAGGTCTAGCTTTGGCGTTGTTTGTGTGAGGTTGATTGTTGATCTATACTCAAATCGCGGAAAGAAACATGAAATGCAGGACATCACGACCGATGACGTATGAAAGGAATATTCATTTCGATGGGACAGATTCGATTTCGTTCTACCAATGTAGGCACGAGGCAGCTGATTATTGACCAGGTTGCCTCTAATAATGCGTACGATACGCTTGTGACGCGATCTATTGTGCATAGTTCCAGGCAGCACATTCGGACCCTCACCCTTCATCCGGTCGGGATGAACTTGCTCTTCGCTCGTATCCGAGCACCGTAGATGTAAAACAAGATCGGAGCAGGTATAAACGCAATGCATAGGAACGCGAGCAGACTCGTAGCCCAGCGCACCCCGAGATTATGATCTGTCCATCCAGCAGTCAGTACAATGGTTTCCATACAGCGAAGAGTCGCCGCGACTTACACATGACGGGAGCAAAGAGCGGGAAGACTGCGCCAGCGATGCTTCGGATGAAGGTATTGACTGCAATTGCGCTATTGCTGTAGAACGCATAGCAGTCGATGACTAGCCCAAGTCAGCATTGATTCCGAGTGAGTAGTCCTGAGTACACACTGTAATTGATGCCTTGCCAGAAGGAAACGAGCGTACCCGCGCCAATTAAAGCACTGCTCATGACTTGGGGAACCCATGTGATGTTGGGGAAGGATGTCCAGGCACTAACACACGGTCAGCCAACCTTCGATCGATTGTTGCAATCTCTATGTTGCTACTCACAACCAAAGCAACCCAATTGGAAGGATGATCGCACCAACGATCTATACGTTCGGAGTGTCAGCGTATCCCACAATAGTGGTGCACATCGGTCCATACCATAGGCGGTAACCTTTCCTCAGGCACTGGCCGTCCGTACTTCAGGTATGCGCGCTTGTAGTTCGTCGCCGTGGAGTACACCATCATGCCTGTACCCAGGAAGATGCCGACGATGAATGCAATAAATGGGAGTGCCGAGATACCCAAAGACCAACCACGCTCCTCGTGGAATGACACCGGGTACTAAATCGTTGTCAGTAGTGGTAGGAGAATAGGGACGACGACAAACATACAGCCAAGAACAACAAGTACAGCACTCCGTATAGATAGCTCATGTAAGCTGTCATCAGAGCCAGGATAGGCTCCTGTACCAGCATAACCCAAGGTCTCATCAAATATATGTGGCAGATGGTGTGAAAGTTTATCTCGTTTTCATCTGCTCTGGCGTGGAGTGCCCAGTTCTTCGTCTTGAATCTCAGTCGTTTCGCACGTAATTGCAGAATACGCTGAGCAGATGTCTCTGGGATGACGAATAAGCCGATTGTGCCGGCTACAGCTGCTAAGATGAGAGTGAACCAGGCCGTCCACCGCCAGCCTAGATAGCTTTCTGTGACGAATCCGCCGACGATAGGTCCAACCACAGGACCACAGAATGTCCCAGCTGCAAATGCACAGACGGCGTATGTCCTTGGAATGGGATCCCACATGTCGGCAAGAGCTCCACCGATGACTGCAAGAGGTGCACTCGCGCATAGCCCACTGAGGAAGCGACCGAGCATGATCGTCTCGACGTTCTGAGCTACAGCGACTGGAATCTGGAAGATTGCAAAGGCTACGTAGCCGCAGAACAGCGGCACTCTGCGTCCGTAAACTTCGCTCGCCGGGCCAAAGAGTACAGGGCCGAGTACGAAACCCTGGAAACGTTAATGGCTACTCGAGCACATTGAGAATGCTCACGTACCATCAGAAAGAGCGCCACACCTAATGCAGCAACCGTGGTACTGATGCCGAATTCTTCTGTCACGGGACCCAAAGCAGAGGCAAAGATCGAGCTCGAAAAGGTCACCACGAAAGTCATCATCGACATCGACATCGTAATCACGCTTCTGCGTACTGTAGTCCAGTTCTTCGGATTGCCAGGGTCGTCGTGGCCATCGAACTCGACGAGAGTTCCGTCTTTGGGAGCCTCTTCTGTTGGGACTGGCGCCGCAACGTCTAGGGCTTGCTTTTCGAAATCACCCAGGTCCTGCTTCTCGACATCAATGTCCTTGGCCATGCCGTCGTTGGCGATGCTCTTGGCGCTGACATCGGTGAGGTCTGCTGTGCTCCGTTCGGCCGGTGTCTGTGTCGAACCCATTGCAATTGATTGTTGCCAGACCATCAAAGCAGTCGAGTTATTCTGGCGGCTCTGCTGTGTGGCGTTGTAGTCGACTTTATAGTCTTGGTTTTCTTCCGGACGGTCCTGGTTCTGTTTCTACTCCGAGCTTCCAGCGAAGAGCACCATTGAAGACCAAGATCTAGGATTCAACATCAAAGCCTCTGAGGGAGGATGCTCGTCTCGCACGTAAAGAATTACTCACGAACCTCATTTCTCGTGATTAACGCATCTATATCTCCGCCTGCGCCAGCGGTGCCGACAGCCGACGTGGAACTCCGCCATCGGCTCGAAGTTCGAAGTGATTGACATGATGGTAGCGCATCACTTTCATCTCGTCTGCGTATCTAATCGAAGTGGGCTCTTCGAGGCCGGCCCGAGCAGAGTGTTGCTGTTCAACGTTGGCTGATTCGTACTTCGAGCGCAAAATGACTACAAAGAGGAAAGCCACGCGCTGAAACACGAGATTTGAATGCGCCGCCGAATGCTCGGAGCATGCTCGGCCGAGTGGATCACTATGCCACGAAGTAAAGAAGTCAAGAAACCATGATCTCTATGGACGGCGTCCATCTCGTATCAACAAGACAGCCCTCATACCTCCGCTATCTTCCTCACCAAAGAATCCGCGCTCCCAACAACCGCCTGCGCCAGCCCAACCTTCCCCCCATCAAGATCAAACAGCACATACGCACTCCTCAAGAACGTGTCTCCCAAAGTCGTTGGAAAGTTGCCGTTGGCCGCATCGCTGCCAAACAAGCCAAACTGACACATCTCCACGCCGTTTAAACTTCCCAAGCCCTGCAGCACGAGCTGGGAGACAGGAACGTTGATGGTTGGACCCGTGAGAATGCCGCCGAAGTGGAAGTTGATCGACAACGATTGAGTGACAGCGCTGCACGGGACGATTGTCACGCCGTTCGTGGCGCCGGGATAGTACTGCGCGCCCATTGCGGTGTTGATGGAGTCGACAAGTGCAGTGGGCAGGACCGTGAGACTGGTTCCAGTGTCCAGTATGATAGGTTGCGAGTAGTCTGCAGACGTTTGAATGGTAGGGAGGAGGCCTTTCAACGTTGCTACTCGAGTCAATGCAATAATTGGTTGATCAGTTCCAATGACAGGCACTCGGAGCAGAGGCGCAACGAACTTGCTCAAATCGATGCCACCGAATATGATCGTTCCAGTGGTGGAGGCAAGGCTGTTGAGATATATGCTGTATCGATTGCTCGAGATAATGCCCTGTGCCGCGAGATTGTGATTGATCGTTGGCGCGGAAGCTGGAAACCCGATGCCTAGGACTCCTTCATAGACTGCGGTGCCTTGCTTGCCTAGTAGCCCAACCTGGTTGCTGATAGCTTGCCCACCAATTCGGAAGGTGTCAGAGAAGACTTGGCCGGTGACGCTGCTGCCATCGGAGTAAGCGATTGTGTCTGTCTCCCCAGAAGTATCTAAGGTAGAGCTCTCTGAGCTGTCGAATGAGCCCAGATTAGCGCAGTCGGCCAAGGAGCTGGCGCATATCGACGTGCCAGTGGCGGGCACCCACAGACGTCTAGAGCCGGTATCGAGCTGAAGACTCTGCTGTTGCGGCGGTGTTCCTGCCGAGACGTTGATGCGATACAAGGTCTTGTCCGAGGTTTGCGTGAGCGGGACACTAAGAGCCTTCCGTGAGAGTGTGATGTTCGACGGTGATGCAATCTGAGAGTTCGCAGGCTTCCAGATGTCCGCGACCACGACTCGCTGGGCTGCGGCCGTGAAGCAGAGAAGCGCGAGAAGCGCGACGAGGTAAGATAGAATGGCCATGATGCGTGATCACTAGGTTTGGTTGTTGCTGCTCATGTACGGCTCGCATTAGTTCATCACCGTTGGTCCATGTCTCTCATCTGATGCATGATTTTTTTGAAGCCGAAATGAGGTTGAGAGCACTAAAAGAAGCAAAGCGACAAAAGGACATTTACTTACGCTCACTCAAGGTCCACTCACGTCAAAGGTCCTACTGCAGTGAAGTCGTTCTAGAAGTGCTGGGTTTATCGAATATGCAAGCCACATGCGTGCTGCAGATCTCGGTCTTCAGAGGCAGATTTATCTAGATTGGTTGAAGCTTAAATTGCTACACCACCACCAAGGCCCATCCACGAAGCTCCTTGCCGACACACATATCTCCCAGTCAACGAGGAATACTCGACTTGAACCCCATCATTTTGACAATCGTTTCTGACATCAGCTTGCCTTTCTGAACCCGAGGGGGAGGTCAGCCCGAAAGTCTCGAGGTTCGAATCCCAAGATACCACACTGCACAAGGCACCACATGACCTCCATCTGCTGCGGTCGACAACGAGGGCTTGACGTCCGACACAGCGTCGAGATCGGGCCTCCCACGTCCACGACACACGATCAGATTTGAATTGTTGCATCCTGGAAGATGTAGAACCACTGCCGGAAACGCCTGTAACGACCCTGGGTACTCGCAACACTTATTTCTGGCCATTCTCATTGACAGGCACTCCACCTTCGCTCTTTCTTCGAACCTGCTCACTCTCAACATCACCGTCTTCCACTTTCTTCTCACACCACTCCTTCAGATCCCTACACCAGTCCTGCGTCCTGTCTCTCCAGGGCATCTCCAGCTTCTTCCTCACGAACTTCGCGACTGGCCCACCAAACACACACCACGTCCTGTATATCGTCGTCCCGTCGCTCGCCTCTTCAATTTCATTGATCTGCTCATTCCTCATCATCCACCCAGGCGTCGTGATCGCAGCATTATCCAGCTGCCATCGTATCCTCGTCACACACGGCATCTGGTGTCCCTCTTTCGACAGCTTTAGCTTCTCTACCAGCGTTACCACTTGCCGCGCCTCTGTCTTGTATGCCGGTTTATGTGTGATGTTACGATAGAAGATCATGCACGATCCGCCCGTGATCCGTTTGTGCCCGCCAGCTCGATGGCTGTGTGGGTCGCTGTTCTTCGTGATCTTCACGTCGTAGACGAATGTGTTCCATTTCGGGTAGTCGCCGACGTTCAGCAGGGCATCGTAGACGACTTGCGGCGGCGCGTTGATTCTGGTCTCGCCGTATGATGAGAATAGGCCACCGCCGGGTATGTTCTTGCTCGCGCGAGGCCCGGTGAGCTTGGGATTGCTGAAGTCGGCGCCGATGAGCGGGGCCATTGTGCCTTTCCCCCTGTTTGCTGGTGATGTTGGGGTGGGGTTCGGACGTCGTAGAAGGAAATAGAGAGGAGGAGAGCTTGACTACGCCGTCTGGCCTCGAATCGCTCGTACAGTAGCTATTAAGGTTGCTAAAGAAAAGAAGGGGGATCACTGCAACAATGGCGGTCTCAGCGCCGAACTATACTTATTCCATATCTCCGTTCGCTTGGGCGCTCGTGTTGACGAAAGAATGAGTAAGATAGTGATCTGCGCCGGCATCTTCTGTCTCTGGTAGCGCGGGCCCACTCGGCTCGCATGTGAATCGTTGGTCAGCAATGGTGGCGGTCTTGGACTTCATCAAGAACGCTTCACTTCTTACGCTTACGGAAACAATCTCTCCCGGATCCGAAGGGGTCTTGGTATAGATGGGGTACTGAAGCATGGGTTAGGAACTCCGGGTGCAGTGACGACCACGAAGCTCGGTTCGGTGGCCACTGTGGTTGATGCTTTTGAAATCCTACCTATTATTGTGCTACTTTAAGTTACAACCACACCTATCTCGATCCTGCTCCATGTTGGGTAACTTGAGTAGCAGCCCGAAAGTTCACTGTCACTCCAATGGCTTCCAATCACTGGCATGAGAGCAAAAACAGCCCAAGTCATTCCAATGAGTAAGGTATTTGAACCGTCGCCAACTACGCAAGCACGTATCGTACACATGTCTCCTTGAACAACGCTCACAACTTCGCCTTCGTCTTGCCCTCCTCCTCCTGCTTTACCTTGTCCTTCAACAGCCGCCGCAAAATCTTGCCCGATGCCGACTTGGGCACCTCTTCGATGAATCTCACTCCGCCTCTCAACTTCTTGTGGTTTGCGACTTTCGCGTCAATCCACTTCACGATCTCATCGGCATCTTTGTCATTTGCACTCTTCGCGTGCACGACATAAGCTCGCGGTACCTCTGTCTCCTGCTCCTTGTGGTACACGCCGATGACCGCAACGTCGTTGACCAGAGGATGGTCCATGAGTTTTCCTTCGAGCTCGGCAGGCGCAACCTGGAAGCCCTTGTATTTGATGAGCTCCTTGACGCGATCGGTTATGTAGAAGTTGTGGTTGCTATCTTGATAGCCCACGTCGCCAGTCTTGAAGTACCGGAGGCCGTCTTCCTCGGTAATGCTGTCGGCTGTTGCTTGTTCGTTCTTCCAATAGCCCTGTGTTGATCAATCAGCTACCTGCGTCGATCGTACAGAGTGGAAGCATTGCGACGAAGGAACATACACAAAAGATGTTCGGGCCAGCCATCCATAGCTCACCCTCTTTATTGGCTCCCACTTCGTTGCCCTCTGGGTCAACATATTTCGCCACCATGTTCGGGAACCTAAAGCCAGATGAGTGTTGTTTCGGCAACAATATTGATTGATCTCTGCTCACATCTTGCCAACGCTTCCAATACTGCTGTACCACTCGTCCCACGGCTGGGTATGTGTCATTGGGCTCGTTTCGGATAGGCCATACGCCTGGTTGATCTTGATCTTGAACTTCTTATGAACGGTATCTACCAATTCCTGCGTCAAAGGAGCAGCTCCGGACGTGATCATGCGGACGGACGACAGATCGTAGTTCGGAACCGTCGGATCGCGGGCCAGACGAACGATGACAGGCGGAGCGACGTAGATAAACGTAATCTTGTGCTTCTGAATAGCCTCAAGGAATTTCTTCAGATCGAACGCTGGCATCACAACCTCCTCTATGCCGCGTTGAAGTGGCTGGTGGATGAGTCCGGTCAGGCCGTAGATGTGGAAGAACGGAAGGACGCCTAGTATCTTGTCGTTACCACTGCTATAGGAATGGCCGACGCAGGCTTTGATGAGGCATAGGTCGGCCACGATATTGCGGTGGGACAGCATCACGCCTTTGGGCAGCCCGGTCGTGCCCGAGCTGTATACTAGGAAAGCGAGATCCTTCTCTGGATTGAGCTTCCGCCGGCGATATCGCGTTGACCGAGAGGCTTTCCGTATGTTCGTCCAGTGCTTGGTGCTGTGGCTCTCGTCCTTTTCTGAGCCGAGAAGGATGATACGATTGGGGGAAATGCCTGCCTGCTCAGCAGCCTTCTGTGCGGGCTTCAAGAAGGCCTTGGTCGTGACGAGAGCTTTGGCGCCAGCGTTCTTGAGTTGAAAAGCAAGCTCGTCAGGAGAATAGCCGGGGTTCGCTGGTGATACGATACCACCGGCGTAGAACACCCCGTACACGATCGATGCAAAGTCAACATCATTGGGGGCATAAATTGCGAGCACGTCCTTTCTTTGCCAATCCCAAAGATCGCACAGTCCCTCACCGAAGGCAATGGCCGCGTCTCGAACTCCAGAGAAGGTATAGTACCGGTCGTTGTTATTGGCGTCGCGGTATATCACTGCAGACCTTAGCGATGCTAGACGACACGAGCAGAGATCAGATTCCCACCTTGATCTTCGGCAAAGTCTTTCTTCTGATCAAACATAAACCCCCATAGATCTACGGCTGGAATCTCAACATCCTCGAAGGACGATTTGGTCGGCATGATGTCGAACACCGGAGTACTCGCAGGGGAAGGGTACCCTCGAGCAGGCCGTCGGTGGTGCTTCAAGTGGGTCGCTGGTGTACCTTATACTGTTTTGATGTTATGGCAGCTTCATGATACAAAGGTAATGGATATAGGATATATACAATGTCAAGAGATGTCGTCTTCGACGTGGTAAACTCGCCCTCGGCTCCTGCCAGCCAGCCACACGTAGCCACGCCAGCCACTGACACGCACTTGGTCAATGCATTGTAAGCTTTGCAGCGTAAAGCTTGTGCCCGAGAGGAGAGACGTGGATGCGACAAGGCGTCTTGACAAGACACTTCAAAGCTGAGCGGGAGCTAGACGACGCCGCCCGCACTCCCACAAATCGTCGCTGGACAGGTAAGCCACCACACACTACTTTACCGAGCCTCCACATACGCTTTCAGCGCGTCCGCTATGCCTTGGTTCATCGCTGCCTGTTTGGTCGCCATGCCATAGCGGACAAGGTAACTCATAGGGCCACTCTGCGTCTCGAAGATCTCAAACAGACACTCGTTATCACCCTTTGGCGTTACGCGCTGCACTTTCTCCGGCAGCAGCAGCCAGGCGGGAACGCCAAATGGCTCTCCTCTCCAGCAGAGATTCATGCTCTCGTCCGACACAGCCATCGCGGTACATGGTATCGTCATGATCGTCCCTGTCGGGTCCGGACGGTAGTGGACTACCACACGATCTCCGACCTTCAGCTCATTGCTACCGCTTGACAGCTCGACCTCGGGCGTATAGTGGTTCCACTTTCTCCAGGATTGGAAGTCTCGGACTGCGTTCCACACTGTTTCCGCAGGCTTCTTGATGACAGCTGAGCCATAAGACGTCCACACGCCTTGCTCCGGCTTGATGGATGGAGTACCCAAGCTGAATATTGTTAGCAGTGTTCTTTGCTCATAGCGAGAATCGTCTTACATCTCCGTATGCGCCATACTTTAGTCTAGCAGCGCGATCCTATCTGGTGCTCTGACTGTAAGAAAAATTCTCAAGACAAGCTCTCCCACAATTAACGAGATTGCCGATACCTTATCATCTCCTTCGAAATGCGAGCTCGATGTACGAGCTGCACAACGTCCCGGACGAATGACTCAGCAACTTTTGTTACATTGCTTAGGTTGTCGATTGATAGCGGTCACATGTTATCCCGATGATCGCTTCTCTTTAGTAGGTAACTTACGATCCTCTCTTGGTCCCTAAGAAAATACCCGGCTGGCCTTGAAAGGGCTCGTACCATTCGTGGACCTCGGTACAAGTCGTACAAGTATTAACCACATCCCCACCCAACAATAGAGAGTACAGTTCAGTTTACCAGAAACATCAAGTGAATCATGGCGACCACCAAGGGACACTGCGATCCCGCTTTCGAACCCGTTCGGCAACTACTCTCGGAGAACGTACAATCTGGAACTGATCTTGGAGCCAGCGTTTGTGTAAACAGTAAGTCAGCTTTCTTGGTCAACTTGAGTACATGCCAACTGATCATCGCAACAGTCGACGGCAAAGTCGTCTGTGATATCTGGGATGGCTACACCGACAAAGACGGTTGCGTCGACTGGGAGAAGGACACCATCATCAACGTTTGGAGCTGCTCCAAAACAGTAACGAACCTGGCTGTGCTGATCGCTCACGATCGCGGACTTCTGGACGTCAACGAGAACATTTCGAAATACTGGCCCGAGTTCGCCGAGAACGGCAAAGAAGACATCAGAGTGAAACACATCCTTTCCCACAGCACTGGTATTCCCGGCTGGGAAAACGACGACAACATCTCGCTCAAGGACGTCTGCGACCCATCCATAAGCACACCTCCACTAGCCAAGCAAGCTCCGTGGTGGACTCCGGGCACGCAAAGCGGGTACCACGCCATGAACCAAGGCCATCTGGCTGGAGAGTTGATCCGCAGAGTCACAGGCAAGAGCTTGAAGAAGTTCATCGCTGAAGATATCGCCCAACCTCTCGGAGCAGACTTCCAGCTGGGAGCTGTCGAGAAGGACTGGCCAAGGATTTCGACGCTGATTCCTCCGCCATCGTTGGTGAGCCAGACGGGCGCAGGTGAAGTCGACATGAATCCGATTGCCATGAGAGCGTTGACGAACCCGGGAGGGTCGGCGGAGTTTGCGTTGGGTCCGGAGTGGAGGGGTGGAGAAGTGGGTGCTGCGAATGGGCATGGGAATGCGAGATCGCTTGTGCGCATCTTGTCCACCATATCGTTGGGTGGAGAGGTGGATGGCGTTAAGCTGCTATCTCCGGAGACCATCGATTTGATCTTCCAGGAGCAGACGAACGGGATGGACCTAGTCTTGGGGAAGCCGTTGCGCTTCGGCATTGGGTGAGTGCAGATCAAGCGAAGGGCTCCTCCGTGTCTTGACCACTGCTAACAGTCATGCCTTCCTGCATGTAGATATGGACTGCCACTTCCAGAGCATGTCCCAATGATACCAGAGGGGCGGATATGTTTCTGGGGCGGATGGGGAGGCTCCAGCATCATCATGGATACGGACAAGAAGATGACGATCAGCTATGTGATGAACAAGATGGGTGCTGGTACTGTTGGCAACCCTCGTACGATCGGTTACATCGACACGATTTACGACTGTGCCAGGAAGCTGACGGGAGAGACGAAGCCGTAGCGAGTTGGGACCTGGCATTTTGTTGCCATGGACGGGGTGTCTATGAGAGGAGATTCTTCCTGAACAAAAGACTTGCCCTTGCTCTGAAAGCTCATCGAGGCACATGGTGCGTCGTGAGCAACGAGCCCCCTTCTGTGAAGAAGTCGACCGTCCAATGAGTCTTAGATCCATGTTCCGAGAGAGCGGAGGTGACAACGGCACTTTCGACACCTCGTTCTTCCAGTTTTGTCTCGTCGTAGTGATTTCTGATTGCCAAATCGCTTCCGGTTTCATCGGCGGCTGTCGTGGACATAACATCTCGAAGCCACTCGTGCTGCAGAAGCTCCTTCGCAGACCTCCGATGGTCCGGATCGAGAGTCAATGCTCCGCGCAGAAAGTCCACAAAGACCGGCACCTCCTCTGCGGCCATGTCATGAGGTCGTCGCAAGATGCCTCTCGTACCGTCGATGCAGCGCTCTAAGCTGGTAAGCTTCAGGTCTGGGATTCTCAGCAGGCTGCCTTCTTCGTCGAAGTATTGGCTCGTCTTGGTACCGCGCTTCAAGAGCTCAGCAGGCATCGGACCAAGGACTTCCATATGCTGCGCCAAATGATCATCCTCCGAGGTCCAAGTGCCCTTCTTAGACGCCGAGCCAGGGAAGGCTACATGACCCTTAACGAATTCGATGACGAGACAGCCCAGGCTCCAGATATCCACTGAGGGGCCCCAAGGAGCACCAAGAAAAGCTTCTGGAGCTCGGAGATGTTCTGGTTGGATAATCTCGGTCATATGCTTATCGACGTAAGATGCGACGCCGAAGTCGATGATCCTGATATTTCCAGGCTGCTCCTCTGTGATTGTTGGTGTGACTTCGTCAGCTGACTCTCCCGCAGCCATGCGTTTGACCTCGTCTGGTCGGAGATCGAAACAAATGTTCTTGGAGTGCAGATCGGTGTGGATCACTCTACAGTCGTTGTGCAGGAAAGCCAGTCGGACAAGTAGCTGGCGAGTGATTTCCTTCATGATTTGTACCGGGATGCGGCGGTCGGGAAAGCGGCGGGCTTGACCATGAAGACTGCATCCCAGAATTTTAGGCATGACGAGGGCCTGGTGGACTCTATTTGGACCGGTCAGCTGGAAGGTGTCTTCGAGACCAACGACGTGGGAAATATCCTGCACTTTGCGCTGCTGCTGCTGCCACTGGATGGTCTTGAGTACCTCGATCTCGAATGTGTCGTGTCCCGCTCCGTAGCAGTCCGTGGTCAAGATCTTGAGTGCGACGACGGAGTCTTGCCTGCGCGGATGTTAGCTCGATGACCACGGCGGCGCTTAGAGTCGTGCACAAACATACTGCAGATCTTGTGCTAGCCAGACATGTGAGTAGCGACCCGTCCCAACTTGCTGAATGGCCAAGTAGCGTCCATCTTTGAAGGCCTCACCGCATCTCGCGACGTAGTATCTGCTCAGTGTCTCGCACGACGACGTGGTCGTTGCGTTGTCCGCGAGGATGTGAAGTGTTGCATTGGTGGTTGGGCTGAAGAAAGTGCTCCGGCGACGAACCATCGAGAGAAGTCCCTTGCACCACCCGGACATCTTTGGAGCTGCCATGAAGGGACGCGAACTCTCGTTATCGCATGCTCGGGCGCCGGGGCTTGTGATGCGTACCGCGAAGGACGACAGGGAGTTGCTATCAGGGTGATGAAAGGAGACGGAGGCGGTGGTTCACCTGAGAAACCTTGATCGAAGGTTCTCGGCTAGCGCAGAATTGATGTGAAAAGTACAGTTCTTGTGAATGTGAAAGTGAACAGACTCACGATGTTTGATGGAGTTCCGTGATTTCATCCGTCAATTACGCGTCTCTGCGCCGACAAGGTCGTTGGCGGATAATCCCGCATTATGAAGTTCTATGATCCGTTCGATCCCTCGCAGCATCGGTATTGGGCATAACGAGGTGGTTGTATGTAGAAGTGAAGTCCGAAGTGTCATCGTGGTCGCGGCTCAGAATTAGAGATAGTTTGGTTGCCGTCGCGATTACGTCCGCTATGTCCGGCTTGCTTGGAGTTTGAACGACAGCTATTTCGGAACTCGCCATTGACTAGAGCTACACCCAACGTCACTCTATCGCTACACCACCGCAGGCCGGGTCAATCCGTACTGTCGCTCCATACCTACACCATCGTACTTCTGATTATTACCACTTGCCAGGCGCCGCGACACGGGTCAGCGTTTTGACACAGAGCGACAACAACCCGGGACATGAGACGGTGACATTTGCTAAAATCCCGAAGAGACGATGAGAATCGAGATGGGCGCGCCGGAGCAGTTACCAAGCTTCCCATGTTGGTGTCGGGCCACGTACTCATGGGGTGGCGAGAGCAAGAAGGACCTCGGGTTCGTGGAAGGAGACCTGATCGAGGCCCTCAACGCTGGAGATGGCTTGTGGTGGATGGGCCGGCTACGAAGAGACCCGCGAGCCATTGGGCTCTTCCCGAGCAACTTCGTCAAGATCCTGGACGAGTCGTTCCAGCCCGCGCCCAACAGTCGCAACCCATCGCCGCTCACAAAAGTACCTTCCCCAAACAAGTCGCCAGTTAAGAGCTCCATGTTTCGCAAGCCATTTCAGGCCTATGGAGAGGCAGGCAAAAGAGGGAGTCTGGGTCAGGTCAGAGATGCAACGCCTGAGAGCGAGAAGAAGAGCAAGTTCAGGCCATACTCGAGCATGAAGACCGCCCAGGCACCTCAAGGGACTGTCAAGAAGGACAGCAATGGCCGGCCGATATTGACACACGAAGACAGCAGAAGCTCTATTCCAGCTCCGCCACCACGAAGCCGATCCAGAAGTCCGATGCCGCCCATGAACATGCAACCGCCTATATCGCGGCAGCATACACAAAGCTCATGGCAGCCACCTCCACCGCCAGAAGCAATGTACCGAGCGACGTCACCTCAGCCAGGGTATCGACAAGCTGCCTCGCCAGCACCATCTCGTCCCCACTCGCCTCTACCGGGATCGTTTCATGATGACTCCGTATATCCTCAGCTCTTGCCCGCATCTCGTGAGCCATCGCCAAATCCCTATCAACAGCAACAATATAGAGCACCGTCTCCACAGCCGCAACCATTTCACGGTTATCAAACATCGCGAGGGCCGTCCCCTGCACCATTCGAGGACGATGTTGGTTCTTCGCCGCCTCCTCCACCACCTCCCACGCATAGAGTTGCATACCACCCCAGCCGAGTGCCTTCACCTTCACCTTACGGCACACGAACACCGATCCAACCATCGCCGGGCGGTGAAGGTCATGGAATGACTCCGTCTCCACTTCGAGATGCGATGAACGATGTCATGTCGTCTCTGCAGGATATGAGTGTGCTCCAGCTCGAAGGGATCCCGCTGCGAAAGGATCCACCTACCAATGTGTGGTCGCCGGACGAATTCGACATGGTGCGCTCGAGATCTCAGCAGCAGCGAGCACAGTCATCGATGGGCTTTGCGAGACAAAACTCCACTCATGGGTATGGCGGTAGTGGAAGTCAAACGCCTTCACTGCCACCCTCCCGCGAAGGCGCACCCCAATTGGACGACTATGTACAGCGTATGGAGCGGCAGCTCCGACATACGCAGTCAAAGTTGTCATACTCGTCGCAGAACCCGCCAGCACCACCACTGAAAGGCTCGCAGTATGCCACATCGCGGCCCACTACATCTAGCAGCCACTCGAGCCAAGAATCGTATCGAATGCATTCGTCCCAACGCCACCCACACCTGCGACAGCAGAAGTCAGCCTACGAACTCAGCCGAACATACACCACGAAAACCAACGTGACCAATTCCACGGAATCATCATCAGCCACGCAAAACAGCAACAGCACCCAGATGACGAGCCGGAGTATCATGTCTGGCTACTCCGCGGGCGGCTTCAGTGCTACCAGTGCTGGAAGTCTCGCACGAAGAAAGTTCGGTCTTGGAAGCCAGAAGAGTAAACGAGCTATCATGCTTACGGAGAACAAGTCCACACCGGACATCAGCTCCAGTGCTCAGAGCGTTGCTCAGAGTGATGGTTCCGGGTCTGGCCCCAGCTACCACGAAAGCCATGCTTCAGCTAACGCGCCAGTGATAACACCACCGGCTGATTGGACCAAAGATCCGATGGATGATGCTGGTATTCTTGGTGGGTTTAGCGCTCCCAAGTCGAAGAAGAGCAGTTTCTTCAAGAAGATGATCGATAGTGCGAAGTCTACCGCTCGAACGGGTGCAGCGAGTGCGCGGTCAACTATTGGCAGCCGACCTGGGAGTAGATCAGGCGCATCCAGTCCCACGAAAAGTCTGCTCGGTGAGAGAGGCATCACTGGTATAGCTGGTGGACTGGCCTCTCGACCTGGTTCTGCGGCTGGCGTACCAGCGAGGGACATGGGACTCGGGGTTATGGACTGGATGCAAGTTCGACGAGATGTCAACAGGTCGAATTCACTCAGTGGCAGAGAACGAGGTGACAGGGCCGAAAGGTGCGAGATGCTGGATCTCATGGTGATGAACCCGATCGAGCAGCTGCATCAGCTCGCGGAAGGTGATGAGAGTCTGGACGGCATGCCGGTGACTGACCCGACCGACTTCAACACACCGAATCTTGCGCTCGTGGACAAGAGTACGCGTTTCTTGCAGAGTGTGCCCGCCATGGTCAACGCCGCTGGCCTTGCGCAAAGCTATGTCTGCCGTCCACAGCGGAGTGATGTACAACGAGCTCGAGCTATCTTCACCTGGGTTGCTGAGCGCATAACCTGGGAGGAAGACTTCGAGGGACAAGTGGACACCAGACGGGTCATACAGACGAAGCGCGGCTGTAGCGAGGAGATTGCAGTGCTTGTGAGGGATATGTGCAACGCCGTTGGTCTGCAAGCTGAAGTTATTCGCGGCTACCTCAAAGGTCCAGGAGAGGTGCTGGACCTGGACACAGTCGCCCGCGCGAACCACTGGTGGAACGCTGTTATCGTCGACGGCGAGTGGCGGATCATGGACTGCAGTCTCGCTGGACCGACACATCCCAAACGTGGATCATACAGCAGTGCAAGCAGTCAAGTCGCTGAGCCATGGTACTTCCTTGCTCGACCGCTGGAAGCCTGCTACACGCATATCCCGCTCTTACCTGAGCAGCAGCACATAGTGCCTCCCGTACCGCACGAGGTCTTAATCGCTCTACCCTGCGCCTCTCCAGCATATTTCAGAAACGACGTCGAGCTCGCCGACTTCGACACCAGCATCCTCCACCTCGACAACCTAGAAATGGCCCACCTGCACGTCACAGTCCCAGAGGACGTCGAGTGCGTCGCCGAAACAGAAGCCAGAAGCTTCGCCCAAGACGCCGATGGCGACTACTTCGAATCCGGCGACGTGGTCAAGAAACCCGCCCTCGCTCAACCAGAATGGCTCGGTGGCCGTAAACGCTACACCATCAAAGCTCTCCTCCCTGGTGACGAAGGGCAGGGTGTGCTCAAGATTTACGCCGGCAAACGGGGGCTCATGCATAGTGCGAAAGACAACCCGCACTCGCTTGCGATTGCTCTGCCGCTGTCGCACACGGGTCAGAACCCGCCGTACGATTTTCTGACGAGGCATCCGACGCCGCATGCGCAGCGGCATGATCTCTACATCGCCCAGCCGCAGTGCGCGAGGTTGGTATTGAATAACACCTTCGTGTTCTGCATCCGGCAACACCCTTCCTCCCTCTCGCGCTTTACACCCGATACCTGGGGCGCTTCCACCGCTGCCACCGCCGGGCTTCGCGGAGGTGCAGACCCGTACGCCCGCCCCGGCAGCGCGATGAGTATGGTCTCGGCCACCATGTCTACCTCCGGGAGCCAGTATTCTGACGGCTCCAACGGTGGGCAGGGCATGACCCCCGCCCAACAGAAACCTGCGAAGCTGGCGATCCAATCACCAAGCCAGAAAATTATCCGCCTGACGCGGAAACAAGAGCATATGATGGGGCGCGGGGAGGAGGACGGGCTGACGACGAGCTGGGAGACGGTGATTAAGGTTGGGGAGAAGGGGACGTGGAGGGGGTTGGTGCTTGCGGATCGTAGCGCACGGTGGTGTGTTTTTGGGGAGTGGGAGTGTGTTTGATTATGATATTGAGCAGGGGAGGGGAGGGGACGGAAGGTGGGGCGGGTGTATGAATATGAATATTGTGGGTATGCTGGCTGGAGGGAGTTCATCGCGCTTTCGTTTTTGGGGCATAGGTCATTGGAACATATGGTAGAGGAAGCATTTGCATAGACGTTGCGATGGCACACAGCCGCGGCGGCACAGTATTGGCGTTCGGTCGATGGGTAGGCTGTAGTGATACGGACGCGTTCAGACTTCGTTGAAACCATTGGCGCTTCTCGCATTCTTTTGAACCTTGCCCATGTTTCCAAGCAGATCCCATACCATACTGAGGCACGTCTAAAGTAATTCAACGTCATGGCGTTGCCACGGATGAAGCGGAAGTATCCGCTCGAGCATGCTGGGCCACAGAACGCGATCCTCACGCGTCGCTGTTCCACTCCTCCTTGCATTAGCCCCGTTTTTCGAGCGACTGTCTGTGCGAGATCGAGGCTGTGGGACTGGGAGGAACATCTTGTTCTTGCTTCTGCTTCACTGACCGTTGACCCGGAAGATTGTAATACTGCTACAACCAAGTACAGCACGAGCGGAGCAGTGTTGACAGACTGAACACACGCATATATAGCCTTCGGGGCTTCGATACGTGCATATATTGTCTAGTCACGGCATCTCGATCAGGTCCGGACGCGTAGAGGACGACATGGCAACCCACGCCCCAATGGCAAGAGTGCCCTTTGCTCCTCTCGACAGCCCGCGTCTGCAGCATCTTGCGAGTGCGAAGAACCGCCAGAATGGTATGGTGACTGCAACTTCACTTCCGATGTCACGTTACTCATGAAATCAGGTATCCTAGCACAAAAATCGAGCCTCAATGGCAAACCCAGCACCTCCCTCAATGCCAAACCCCACGCCTCTTTCACCAAGACCCTCTCCTCTCCAACCAAACGACCCTTCGACCCTGCCTCATTCGAAGACACCGACTCCGAAAACGTCGACCCAGCAACCCTCTTCTCGCCCTCCAAGAAGAGCAAGAACGATGGTATCGACAAGCAGGCGTTTAAGCCCTTCACCTTCTCCCTCGCCCCGAGCAACTCTACATCTATGCCGCCTCCACCAACCCGCCTCTCCACCCCAGCACGAGCCAACATCTCGTCCCCACGAGCTCCCTTGACTGCACCAGCTGGCCGCTCCCCCAAACGCAAAACCCTCGGCCTCCCAAAGAACCGCCGCGTCTCTGCTCCCTTCACCCGCATCGATCCGCCGTTCGCATCGCGCAGCATGTCCAGCCTCCCATTCAGCCTCGACGCCGCTCTGAATGGCACATTCTCTCCTGCTGCGCCAGCTGCGCCGAAGAGTGCAGGCGCCACGCTCCAAGAAAGCATGCCCAAAAACTGGTTCTTCGAGATCTACGAGGACACCCCCGAAGAAGAAGCCGCGACGCTCATGGAGCATAGCACGCTCACCCTCGACCTCAGCTCGGACGAAGAAAGCAAGAAGCGGGAGGTCGATGAGCGCGGGAAGGAGAATATCGCGCCCGACGACTATGATGCTCCGCAGGCTTCGAGACCGGTTGGCGAAGCTGCTGGGGCAGCGGTGCCGAGGGTTAAGAAGGTTGATATGGTAAGGAGGAAGGTGGTTAAGGGGGATGAGATGGAGACGGGGCTTAGGGAGCCGTTGTCGGATTTGGAGACGGAGGATTTCTTTGCTGAGGGACTTGGCAAGGATTCACATGTTATTGTGAGCGCTGGCACAGATGCTACCGCAGCATCGTCGTTGGAGATGAAGAAGGAGGCGGCGAAGTTGTTCGCTACCGCTGTCGCTTTCACCTCGGACTCGTCTGCGAAGAAATCGAATACGTCGACACCGTCGAAGGGGCTTTACGATATGCCTGTCGTCAGTGCCGATGGCGACGTCAAGGGCGACATCATTGTTTGGGAGGATAGCCCGTCTTGCCCATCTGACGAGCTGCCACTGTCGCCAATCGTGCAGTACGCTGCGCAGTGTACGCCAACGAAGGGAGTGATGGCTGATGAGAACACCGCGCCGTGTGACGAGAACATTCTTTGATGATGCTGGTGCGAAGGCTTTGCTTATGACTTGCTTGTATTCGGAGTACGGCCTTGGGATGAACGGGTGGTGTTGCGGTTGGATACTGTACGACGCTTTTGCTTTGTTGTTGTTCTGGGGTATGGTGTACGATCAATCACTGGTTCCGTATGATGATATGCTACTTGCTTCAGTTAGAAAGACAACGACCATCTCATTGTCGCGCTACCTTCCTGTTTTTCAACCTCTACCTACATGATCGCTGCCGGGAACAAGGAAACGTCCCAACTAGGCAAGAGCAGACGGAACACTGCCCGCCTTTGAACCTCAAGCTCTGCGCCGGCCGCCTGGAACGTACCTGTTCTCCATCATCGCGCATGCAGATCCGAGCCTGGGGGAAAGGAAATAGGCTTTCTCCTGCTATACCGCGGGGCACCTTTCACGGTGCGGGGCAGAGGGAGAAGTGGTCTGAGGTATAAGTATTTGAGACGGACGTTTTCTTATTCCCAGTCGGACTCCTTATCCTGGTTTCTTACTCGTACACCAAGATCAGAAAATCCAACAACCGCAACCATGGTCCTAGAAATCTACCTCGATCCCTGCACGATCAACAGCCGCAAGGTGCTCGCCGGCCTCGATCTGATGAACGTGGACTACAACTACCACTACATCAATTTCTTCACCGGCGGCCAGAAGGACCCCGAGTTCGTCAAGAACATCAATCCCTCGGCCACCGTCCCAGCTGCTGTCGATGGCAACCTGCACCTTACCGAGTCTAATGCCATCCTGATGTATGCAGCCGATAACGCCGGCTCTTCTGCCTACCCTAAAGATTTGAAGACGAGGGCAGCGGTCAACCGGTAAGTCGCGTAGAACGTCGTCTCCCAGTCAAAATCCTGATCCAATGCATGCAGTTGGCTCCTCTGGGAAGCCTCCGTCTGGTTCGGCACCTGCTACGTCTACCTCGTGCAAAACGTCGTCCAAGAACTCATGGGCGGCAAACCCGACCAGTCCACCCTCGACGCCGAAGAGCCCAAGTTCAAGAACCTCGCCGGCATCCTCGACCAACAACTCGGCCGCACGAAATACCTCGTCGGTAACGAAGTAACCATCGCCGACATCGCCGTCGCCTCCCCCATGCACCTCTGGGAAGCCTCCAAGCTCCCGCTCGAGCAGTTCCCGAACCTCAAACGATGGATTTCGGACATCGAGATCCTGCCGGCGTGGAAGAAGACGCAGGGCGCGGTGGAGAAGGCCCTGCTGCCGAATAAGAAGCAGAGTGACCAGGTGCGCGCCACTTTCAATTACACGCAGGATCTAGGGGACAAGCTGACTGAGATATACTTTTACGAAAGTCCTAACGCCAAGAACGTCCATGAGCCTGGCGACGCGGCGTTCGAGATGCCAGTTCACGACGGCTGGAGCAAAGCGCAGGAGTTCTCGGAGGATGTGCATGGGTTTTCGATTCATGATTTTGCGTCTGCGTATCCGGCGGGGAAGTGGGAGGACGATGAGTTGGTGAAGGAGAAGTTTTATCCGGAGGTGGTTGAGTTTCTTAAGAAGACTGTCGGGGCGAAGAGGGTGCTTGTTTTTGACCATACGATTCGCACGGCGAGGAATGCGAATAAACCATTGACGGACCAGAAGAAGACGAGTCAGCGTGCGCCTGTCAGTCTTGTGCATTGTGATTACACTGCCGAGTCGGGCCCGAATCGCGTACGCCAGCTTCTCCCGGACGAGGCGGACGATCTCTTATCCCGTCGCGTGGCGTTCCTGAACGTGTGGAAGCCATTGAACAAAGTCGAGGAGAACCCGCTGGCGATGTGCGATGTGCAGAGCTCGCCAGATGAAGATTTCTTCAAACTGTACTTGCGGTATCCGGATCGGACGGGCGAGAATTATGTTATGAGACATAATGATGCGCATAAGTGGTATTACTTTCCGGATATGGAGGCTGATAAGGCGATCTTGCTCAAGACGTTCGACTCGGATGAGAAGCGCGCGAGGTTTGTTGGACATAGTGCGTTCAAGGATCCGACGAGTCCGCCGACTGCTGCGACGAGGGAGAGTGTTGAGATCAGGACGATAGCTTTCTTTTAGGTGGTGGGTTTCTTTTGTCGTAGTTGGCGATAGCGAGTTGGATTGAATGTTTCCCTTGCAACAAGATGCTCCCCATCTCTCTGTTAATTGTTCTCTATCTTCGGCTTGGTCGTCAAATGTCCTTGATGTAGCTTTCGTTGCCATATTCCTGGGGTGGAGATGGCTAGGGCGAACAGCTGGACTTCTGTACGCCAGGACCTCGAGGGGTTTTCTGAAACACCAGGACGCCGAGGCGAAAAGGACACCGAGGACACCAAGGAACAGTGACATTGAGGTCACCGGGAACTCGAGTAGGACCAAGCGTAAGAACAGCAAGCGGCAAAAGCGGTACCGAGCGACAAGATCATCAAGCGGCGGCACAGGAGTTGATCGCGATAGTGGCTGGCCTCAGAGGTCAATGATGTCGTCAAGATCTCCCAGCCTCCAACAGTCCTGGTAGATCCAAGGTGTGTGTGCGCAGTATGCTGAGGCTGACGTCCGCTTGGAGGCTCACTTCTTGCCCTTCTTCTTCCCTCCATCCTTAGCAGCATCTTGACCGAATCCAGCCTGCACAAGCGCATCCCTGGCTGTCTGATTGACGATCCTGAATCTATCCGGTCCCAATTGCACGCCACCATACCAACGGGTAACAACGACCATGGCATCCCACACCCCCATCAGCTCAAGCAGATGCAATACCCTCCCTCCGGCGGCAGTCTCGCCGTCATCATCGCAGTCCTGGTACTGGACGCCATGTTGACCTTGGATCCGCCAAGCAGTTATGTTGTGCGTAGCTTTCGCCACCTTCTTATCAGTAGCAAGCAGATGCGCCAGATACTGCTTCGCCTGCTCGACAGACGTGACAGGAGCCGCGCGAGCGATGAACACGGATTTCTTCTCGGATACAATCTCGGACAGAGTCCACGGGGGCTCCTCTCCAGTACCGTCCAAAGTCTGCGCACCGTCAGAACTTCGATGATCACCCGCATTGGAGGCGTCTTGCTGACCGTCCGCTTGAGCAGCTTGTTCCTCCTCAGCCCTTGCGCTCCGGTCGAGACCGAGCTGCTGAAGGCGCGTGTTGACCTCCTCGATGAGATCGAACACGCACGGCGCGCCGAGAGCATACACTTCGGCCAAAACCTCGCGGGTGAGCTCGACCAGGTAGGTGCCTTCGCCCTTCGCAACATCGTCACCGACGGTTTGCGTGCCTAAGATCGATGGCGGCGCATCCGGGTAGTCCGATGGGAACTCCACTCGTAGTGATACTGTGGGCTGAGATGGAAAGGTCAAGGCGTAAATTCCTTTCACTGCTGCATCTTCCACCAGGGTATCATCTCCATAGATGGCATTTATTGACGTGATCTCGTCATCGAGTTCTTCGGACATTTCATAGCATGATGATTACAGAGACATTGTTTGAGTACTCGATGAAAGCTGCTGGTGGAAAAGGTAGGGTGGTGATTTTCTTGGCAGTCTGATGTGACCACGGCAGCAATTGCTGGACACATCAACATATCAACCCCAATATTGGCTAGCTATAGTGGAATTTGTCTTCGTATAAGTGCCTCCACCGTTACTTCGTTGTCACATGACATCGCTCGACCACTTTCACCTGTTCTACTTCTTTCCCGTCGGGATCTGGAACGCCTGCACATTTCCACCATGAAGCATCGGCTGATCGATCCTAAAGAAGCCCTTACGATCGAACTGCACAATATCACCCTTCTTCAGCTCCGCAACGTTGCAGTCGGCCAGCGCCTCCGTCTTGAACTCCGTCACCTCGGTCAGGACATCCTCGAGCTGATCATCTTCCCCAAGCTTGTCCTTTGTGATCAAGAAGTCGAAGTCGAAGAGTGTGATGGGTATCAGCTCCTGATCAGTCGAGAGCCACGTAACCTTCTTCGCCGTCGTCTTGACATCGCCTTGCAGATGCAGCTCCAGCTCCAGTCCAGTAACGATCTTCTGGTCGGACGACTTGACGAGGTTGAGTGGGTTCAATGAGTACGACTTCTTGCGCACAATAGCATTGCCCCAATTCATCAGAGTGATCTCCTCGTCAGCTGCGAACGACTGTGCGTCCGCTTGGTCCAGGATGATGTTCTTGCTGAAGACGACTTTCTTCTTGCCCAGCTCCGGATTCTTCGCATGCACGTCCTTCTCCTCAGTGCGTGTAGCCTCTGGTGCGCTAAGAACTGTGCAGGCGACTTTGTTGTCAGTCTCAACTGCGGTGTATCGTGCTGCCACCGGGTCGATGAACTTCTTGTTCGTAGCCCAGAAGCTTGCCCAGTCCATCAAATTGATGTTCTTGCTTGGTCCTTGCTTGAGGATGAACTCTTGCAGAGCAGGAACGGTCATGCCACGCCGGTTGATACCACGAACAGTAGCCATACGAGGGTCGTCCCAGCCCCAGACTTTGCCGGTGTCGACTAATTTGGTGAGCTTGCGCTTGGATAGCAGTGTGCGGATGAAGTTCATGCGTGAGAAGTTCCAGTTGTGGACTTTGCGAAGGCCGAGTGTCTTGATGAACCATTGATACTGGATGTCGCGGTCGTTGTACTCAGTGGTCCTGAGAGCATGCGTGACACCTTCAACGGAGTCAACGATGGGACAAGCGAAGTCGTACGTAGGGTAGATTTTCCAGGTGCTGCCGGTGCGATGGTGAGCCTGCGGGTTGCACCGATAGATGACTGGATCACGCATGGCGCCGTTGTTACTGCTCATGTCGATTTTGGCTCTGATGAACCACTTGGTGCCCTCCTCGGTGCCTTTCTTCATCTCCTCGAAGTGTGCCAAATTGTCATCGACAGCATCGCCGCGGTGAGAACTTTCAATCCGCTCCTCGCGCTCCTTTCTAAGCTGCTCCTGCGGTGTATTGTCTGCGTAAGCATTGCCATCCTTGATCATCTGCACGCAGCGTTCGTAGAGGTCCTGGAAGTAGTCGCTCGTGTAAGTCACCTGATCGTACTTCACGCCTAGAAGCTCGCAATCCTCGAGAATCGCATCCTGGTACTCCTGCTTCTCCTTGGACGGGTTGGTGTCATCGAACCGCACTATCATCTTACCATCATACTTAATGTGGGCAAAATAGTAGTTGAGGTAGGCGGCCTTGGCATGTCCAATGTGCAAGTAGCCAGAGGGCTCAGGTGGAAACCTGGTGACTACCCCTTTCTCGGTGTCGGGCAGGCCAATGTCATAGCTGGCACCTTCGTCGACAGCGCCACCTTTCGTTCGTGATGGTAGATCGATAGCGGGCTGAGCCGTGTCTGCAATGAAGTTGAACCAGCGAGCCACGTTGACCATGCGGCCACTCTTGATGAAGGCAGAGGTGGCAGCATGATTTGCTTTGAGGACGGTCCAAACGGCTGTGTCTGCTTCGGTGAGGCTATAGCCGACAATGTGTGACCGGAGTGTGAGGTGGTCGTTGAGCTCGCCAAGTGGACCTTCGACCTGCTTTGGATTTGTGAGTTTGAGTGCCTCTGCTCGCTGCTTCCATTCTTGGATCTGGTCTCCCATTTTGATGACCTAGAGACAAGAATGGGGATATTTACAGACGTGTCGAATGAATGGAATTGATATTGATGTTTTGTGAGCCATGAGTCAGCGAGGGCTTGGCAACCCTGGTCGTTTAGATTTTGCAAGCGCAACTCTCTCCTTTCCTTGACTGTATACACATCTCCTCATTGCAAATCGTATTAGGGACGAGAGGTAGAGTCCGCTCGTTGTACCACGGAAACCGTCGAGCGGCAGCAGACACGATGCGACGGGCCCGTTTGCCTTGATAGATTCCACCGATCGATGGTGAAGGAATGCTTCCGAAGTCAATCGGCCAACAGCCAATCCATGATTCCACTCTGAAATGGCAACCTGCGTCTAACTTCGGACGCAATTCTCAGATTGTGCAACAACGTAAGGATACGCAGATGCGGTACCTTGAAGAACCGAATTCAGGGCTCCATAAGGCGAGAACATTCCCAAGCCTCTTTCGGATTGCCCCGTGGTTTGTCGGCGACTTCATGGCAACCTTCCCCCCTTTGTTACTCTAACCTTTGCGGCGAGAGGTTCCTTCTTGCCTCAATTTTCGTTGGCAGCCTTTTTTTGTGGTTGACATTGGCTCAACAGGTTTTTCGATAACAAAAAGTGGACCGGAGGAGCCAGCTCCACAGATATGATTACCATCATGAGTAGAGCTGGCATTCGAACAGCGTATGCATCTCCACTGCACGGACGGCCATCTTTACACGCATTTTCATCGATATCAAGAACCATCTGCATTAACTGCATTTCAATTCCAACAATCTGGCCGTATTGTTGATGCAGGCATGGCTGTGCTCATGGCTAAGCTTCACCGCCAGCTTGGAATATACAACAGCATGATACGCGAAGCTGGAAATCCAGAGCCATGTTCGGCGCCGATCGTCCTGTCCACTCTCGTTGCACGCATTGCAAAGCAGCAGTGTGGGCACCCTCACAGCCAGCGATGGAATTTTCTCCCTCACCGAGATGGGGCGCCAGGGGTCGACCCATGCTGCAAACCTCCGCTGTGTTAAGGGACGAGTGGAGATATCGCTCGACTCCGAACCAGGTTGAACAGTATTGGGAGGCAAAGCATATACGACTCCTTCTCGCGTGAATGATAAGCACTCGATTCAACATTCAGAATATTCCTTCACCCCTTTTCTGCTGTTCCCTACTCGATTTTTTTGTCCCTGCTGTCTGTTTCATTTCTTCCACCACAGTCACTCGTTTGTGCAGGCCTACTCTACTACTGCTACTGTCCTTCCAGATCAATCAGTAATCCTTCCAGATCAATCAGCAAATCGCTACCACGAAGATGAAGGTCCTCCTTACCTTTATGCTGGCGGCGGCCGGGATGATTATTTCAGTCTCTTCCGCGCCCACGGGCGAGTGGGTGACTGTCGACCCCGGCAACGCAACAGACATCGTCATCACGAGCGCGAACACTCTGAACGCCACGAAGCCTGCTCCGCATATCTCGGACACTCCCAACGCTGCAGGAATCGACAACTGGTCTGACAGTGGCAGGCTGCAACTCGCCTTGGTCAACAACTTCCCCAATGGCACTATCTACGCCTACGTCATGGGCTTCGATCGACATGGCCATGCTGTTATGCTCTCACCAGATGGCACCTTCTGCTATCCGACTGCCGATAAAAGCATCGCTACGCCACAACCGGTGGCTGCAGATATAGCTATACGATTAGGCGCCCGGGGAAGTACTACGAACATTGCCGTCCCTGACTACATCTCGGCGGCACGCGTTTGGGTTTCAGAGGGAAACGAGCTATCGTTCCATACGGTCCATATCGATGCTCTTGGAGGACCAACTCTCGTCCAACTTGATCTCATTAATCCTACAGATCCAAACTCTGGAATCAACTGGGGCTTCCTAGAGCTCACATACACGGAAAAAGACGGGTTGTACGCAGACCTCACGAACGTTGACTTTGTCGGACTCGAGCTGGGCTTGAAGCTGAAGGGCGCCGATGGGACCGAGCAAACAGTGCCTGGGCTGCTGGCCAATGCTACCTCGACAATCTGCGCGGAGTTGAAGGCGCAAAGCAAAATCGACCGTCAGCCCTGGGGCGATCTCTGTAAGACTGGCGATGATGGTCGAGTCCTACGAGTACTCAGTCCAACCCAGCTGTTGTCCGCCAATTCGAGCGCTTTCGAAGACTACTGGACCGACTACAACAACAAGGTCTGGGAACGCTACGCCGCCAATGAGCTCATCATCAACACTGGGGGTGTAGAAGGCGAGGTGAAATGCAGAGTCTCCGGCGAACAAATGCTGTGCGATGGCGACGACAAGGGTTATAGCAAGCCCACTGCACAAGAAATCTTCGGGTGTAACAGCGGGCCTTTCAGCAACGTTGACTCCAACAGCAACCTCCACAAGCCTGTTACTGCAAGATTCTGCGCTGCATATCATCGCGGTACGTTGCTGATGGAAGGTGGAAACATTCAGCCTGGCCCCAGCGCGGAGAACTACTATTCGTCAGAGCCATCCAGTTACTACAACAAATTTGTGCATGAGCACCAGGTGGATGGGAAGGGTTACGCTTTCGCATACGACGACGTCAACCCTGCGAATGATGTCGATCAGTCTGGAACGGTCTCGAGCATGCAGCCAGAGCTGCTTACCATCATTGTGGGAGGGCCGTTGGATACGGAGGAATGATGGTGGTTGCAGTAAGGGAAGCTGTTCGGTAAGGGGAGTTTGGTGGGCGAAAGGGAGTATAGTCGGCGCGGGGATTCAGAGTCGGATCGGCGGAAGGAGTCTGATTGACAAAGGGGGCAGGCTGATCTCGGTCATCGCCCTTGAACTATGTCTCCGCCGCAAAAAGGGCAGCATCGACCAGGCTCAAGGCACTCGAACAAATGGTAGCTTCTAGTAATTTGGGAGATAGTTGACCTGGAGGCTGAATGCGTCCGGCAAAATGGTATATACTCTATACTCCACCTAATCAAAAGTTCATATCAGTGTGCTCTTGTCAACCAGACGATCTCATTGCTGCATATACCGTGGAGGCCTTCGTAACGATTTCCGTAGTCTGGCGTTGCTGGCTACAAGACGCTTCAACGACACAAATTAGTTCATGGTTGGTCACGTGCAGCAGCTGGCTGACTTAGCGAAAAATCGCGCCTTCGACTTCGCGCCTTCTTCCCACGGTTACATCTTGTAAACTTTGTACAACGAAGTCGAAACCGCGATCGCGATGGAAGTGCCCCAGCTGCTTGCACTGGCGACTGAGCTTCTTATCTACATCTGTTCTTTTTTGCCGGACGATGATGTTCTTCCATTCGCCTTGACGTGCCGCCCCACCGCCAACGCAGCGTCAGATGAACTCCATACTCGCCAGAAGATCTTCCAGCAGTTCAGAGACATCGACGATAGCGATGTTCACTCTCTTATGGACACGGCTCGAGCTGTGATATCCGATCCTTTCAAAGCACAATTTTTTAAAATCTGGTCGACGCGCTCTTCGAGACACTGCAAGGCCTGCTTCGCTCAGAGCTCCGAATCTTTGGCCACGGCAGCCGAGGTGAAGACACGATATCCTTCGTCCATCAAGTACCCCATCCGGCTTCTTGTATTGCCTTGCAGATCCGCATTCAGCCCGAAGATAACAACATTACTGGGATCCACCACCCCTGAGCCGTCTGGTCGAGGGAAGGGCTGCATGCTCTCCGATGCGCCTGATGCCATGGCTAAGTGCGTGAATGTCATGCTGGCGAGATTACCAGATGAACCTGGTTCGCCGGGTTTTGTGAGATCTGCATCGCCGTCCACGTACATCAGACCGATTCGTTTGGATGCTAAGCCAGACTAAAGCGCCGACATAATCGCTGGCACCATGTTGCACTCGCCTCCAATGACAAACAAGAACGGATGTTTTGGTTGACCGGTCACTAAGGCATCTGAGATTGTCTGCTTGACTTTCTGGTTCACTTCCACATTCGCGGCTTCATTTCGAGCGCCATTTGGTTCGGTCGAGGCGTCGAATGTCCAGGTTCTTGGTCCGTCGGGCAGTGCGTTCCTTTCGGTAACCTGGTAGCCGGCCTTCTCAAGCTTTGGGATCAGACTGGCAGCCCGGAAGGCATCTGGCGCAAGCGACTTGCCCTTGATCATGGATCCAATGTCGGAAGGAACATTGATCACGGCGAGCGCCGATGAGCTGGCGATCGTGAAAAAGGCGTATGTTATGTGCGAATAGCGAAAAGTATGATGTGGTTATAACACAATTTCAAGCCCAATCGAAGGACCTCAAGATATCATGCGCAGGCCTCAATGATGGAGTGACTGGACTTTTGACACATTTTGAAGGTTCGAAATTGGCTCGAGTTTACAGTGACGATCGTGGCAGGGCGTAAAATGACAACTGAGATGTACATCCGAAGTGCATGCCCCGTCTTAACGTCGAACGAAACTTACCAAGACACACGCCTTGAGTATTGCAACATTACTCAGCAGCACTGGAAGGACCAAGGGCATAGACGTGGGCCTGCACGATTCATGGATGGCTGTAGGGCTCTGGTCGGCCACATCCTCGAGTCGTCCTCCTTCTCAAACATTCAAGACAGTCGCTAACGGGCTCATCTCATATACTTCCGGGTCACAACATACATCTATGGCGATGGCGTGGCCTCTTCCATCTTTTTCATTCTGTTATCTACATCTAGTCGAGGACCCAACGATCTTCGATAGACTTCTTTCTCCACGCTATCGCCACATCATATTCTTACAGTAGTATTGCACCCAGAGATCGAGTATCGCCCGTCGAAAGCAAGGCATTATTACATCACTGCTCGCTATTCCTGCTATGTTTTAGACGTCCAGAAAGTCTTCAGGCCATGGCCGAGGCTTGGTGGAGTGGGGAGGTCAACGAAATGGAAGCTTGACCTCATCGATGCACAGAGAATACATTGAGATTGTTCAATATTCGAGCGACGACTGTCCTACACTCTCGATAGCATGGCGCCCAGCAAAGAGTCCCAGGCACTCGCCGACTTCTTCAAGATCCTCTCAGTGTCAAACCCCACTGGTGATATCTACCTACAACGCTGCCTGTACGACCAAGTCCATACCTTAGCGACTGAGGCATCAGGAGTGCGTAACGCATCGAACGCACTACTGCATTTATCATCTACTGATTGTGATTTGCGAGATAGGTCAGCTACGAAAGCATTACAGCGGGCGGACGACCTGGAATATGGTTGAAGCCGGAAGGTGCTTCGAAGCAACACGTCCTCTTGTTCATGCACGGTGGTAAGTCCGAGAGGGCACTCATCCGGACCAGGCAGTAGGTTATGGAACAAATGCTAAGCTGCCTATTCATCTACAGGTGGCTATTCGTTTGGCTCTCCGAATGGCCATCGCAAACTGGCAGCCCACCTGGCGAAAGCTTGCAACTGCATGTGCCTATCAACCGACTACAGGCTTACCCCCGAACATGCTTTTCCAGTTCCCCTGGATGACTGCGTGGCGGCCTACAAATGGCTCTTGGACCAAGGATATAAAGCAGAGCACATTGTCGTTGCTGGCGACTCTTGCGGTGGCGGGTTTTCGACAACTGTGCCGTTAGCAGCAGTGGAGCGAGGTCTACCAAATCCGGGTGCCGCTGTGTCTCTATCTCCGTGGTATGACAAGACTGGCGGTGGCGAGTCGTTCACCAGCAACTTGGACAAAGATGTTCTCGGCACGCAGGAAGATATGAAGGTCATCACCGATCGATATATCGCTGGCGGTACTTCTCCAGAGCATCCGTTGGTCAGCCCCATATTTGCAGATCTATCCGGACTACCTCCCACATGGATCTCGTGCGCAGGCTATGATATGTTGAGAGACCAAGGTGTGCTACTTGCCGAGAAGGCAAAGAAGCAGGGTGCGGAGATCGTGCTGGAGATACATGAAGGTCAACAGCATGTCATGGAATTCATGGCTGGCAACGCGCCCGAGGCTATCGACTCGCTCAAACGGATTGGAGAGTGGGTACGAAAGAAGGTTGGATCTTAGCATGCAAGATCGAGCGTAGCAATCATGAGCTCAAAGTTATTCTCTCACTATGCCACCAGAGCCTCTGATCGAGCCTCGTGTCGGCCCCAGAAGCCTTTTGACCGCATGGTCGCCCCTTCACCTCAGAGCGTATAGCGGTACAGCGGACTCTTGTCGCCCATATCCGCCAGATCCTCTGCCGAGTACTTTGCATAGACTTCGTCCTCCGTCATGAGCTCCCTCTTGGCATTGCTTTGCCGCAGGAAGATCCTCAGCAGAATGCCAGACATAACAGCAGCAACCAAGATGACAAGCGAGACCGTATACCCGGTCCAGTACTGAGGCGCTTCCCTGCTTAGGTAGATATTGGATCCGACAGCACCTCCCAGGTTGCCTAAAGTGATTTGTAGACCCATGCCGATGGCCCGTTTCCAAGAACCGCTGAGATTGTTCGCGTTCCACGCCACCACTGCACATAGAGGTGTGTACAGTCCGACAGCAACCGGGAAAAGGACTGTGTATCGAGCTCCAGGCCATTTGTCCTTGGGTAAAGCCATGAGTATGATAAAGCTAATTCCGCAAAGGGCATATGGATAGATCACAAAAGGTGCTCGACTCTTCATGCGGTCTGCGTATATTGAGGTCACCACGACGAAGATCATGGCGGTCACATAAATCGGGATCGTCATTAGTTGCTGCCCATCGTCAGTCATTAATGCACGCTCCGCGATAGATCCATGCTTACAGCGCTTGATGCGGAATATCCCAGATCATTGACAATGGTCGGGAGTGAGAAGATAAAACTACTGCTATCAGTTGCTGGGTGCTCATAGACAAGAGGGTCACTTACCCATAACCTGTAATCGTGTTGCCCCAGAAGATTACGACTGACAGATAGATCTTCCAGTCGCTCAATGCTTGCCAAAGATACTTCCACTTGAATTTAGTGCCGTCTTTACCACCAGTACTATAATCCAGTTGAAGTCGGCGAATAAAGTAGGCCCTTTCGTCCGTAGATAAGAAGGTGCAGGCTTGAGGAGAGTCCCACATTACGAATGGAAGCAAGACACCAAGGAGGACAGTCATCAAGCCCTCGATTATGAAGATCCAACGCCATCCCTGCAGATAAGAAGAGTCAGCATGTCTTCAACAAGAGCGGTTTGAAACATCAGAACTTCTTCTTTCGACTGGCACTTACGTCGAGCCCTCCCACGCCCTCCATTTTGTCCAGCGCAAAAGCAAGCAGTCCAGAAAAGGCACCAGCGATGCTTGCGGCGGAGTAGAAAAGAGCGAGACGGATCTGGAGCTCATGTCGACAGTAGAATGTCGTGAGGATGAAACTAGCGGCTGGGAACAGGCCAGCCTGGCCGTTCGTTAGCCTGCAGATGAATACGGGTTCTGGGAGACAAGACTTACCTCTGTGAGACCAAGGAAGAAGCGAGCCGCAAGCAAACCACTGTAGCTTTGGACCAGTCCCATGAGCGTCATCACGGTACCCCAAGCAAGCACGATGATGGTGAGCCAGACCCTCGGTTTCAACTTTTTGAGGACGATATTCGAAGGTACCTCAAACAAGGCGTAAGGGAAGAAGAAGATCGTGAGGCACATGTTGTACTGTGCATCGCTCAAGCCGAGAGACACATCGAGTCCTGCGACTCTGGCATTTCCAACTAGCTTGAGGTCAGTGTCTTCTTCGTGATCGAACGCTAGGTGCACATACTGTTCGAACGGTCGAGGAAGCTCATGAGATATAGGGCCGTGAGGACAGGTAGTAGTCGCCAATCTACCTTTCGAAGCAGTCTTTTTGTCTCTGCATCGTTGAACTCGATCTCGTGTGTTGGTGGCTGGCTTTCTTTGTCGCTTGGTTCGAGCACATCGTCGACATACTGATCGGTAGCTTTCTCGCTCATTGTAGCCTTGCTGTGGACGTTTGGGTATTGCCAATATGCTGGGACCTCTTTTGCAGGAAGGAATAATGTGTAGAACTGTCACAAGCAAAGAAAAGGAAGAAATAGAGATGATGCATTACCTTCTTATGTAAAGTGCTCTCCTCGCACACCCGAGAACGAGCCGATGTACCCATCTCGCACAAGGTCTTGGATACATAAGTCTTCCTTAGCTACCGAAGGTACTGGCGAATCGAGCGGAGTCGTGGGGAGCGCTTGAAGTAGCTGAATTCACGTCGGACGCCCTGGAATGCAACATGGACAGTGGTATCGCATGAGCGAGTACTTGATTCAACACAGCCGTACCTTCCCAGACCAGCATGGAGATCAACTGACGGGAGTCGACAACTTGCAAACTCCTAAACGCAAAAGATCGTGACAAGTTCTGGAGCGACTATGCGGGGGAGTTGCGGAGTACGATGGGGCGACAAGCCAGTGACTGCGCAAGACCAAGGAATTCCAAGAAGCTCAACGTACTCCAGCATGTGCCGTGGACTGCGTGACAGTTGGAACGAATGTGGTACCGTCGCGTTGTATAGCAGCACGAGTCATTGAAGCAGGCTTGGAGATGGCGAAGTTTGAACGTGTGATGAAGGAAAGAGAAGGAATTTGAAGACTTTGCGGCATGTCCCAAATAGGAAGGAGCCCGGAAAAGCACGGACTCGTTTCGATCAAATTTCGTCTCATCACCAAGGGTCCTTCGTTCACACTACAGGAACGATCAGATAGCTGTTCAAATTCTCTTTCATCGATCACAGTCCCAAATGTATGATATGTCCCATCTAGACTCGCTCGTTCCATGTCCGATCCTGTTGCCCCCTCGACCCGACGGAGGTCTTCGCTCCTGATCACGACCCGGAGAGTATGTGCATCGCCCTGGTCTAAGGTCTCGCTCACGTCGCTCCTCAGCATAAGTCGCAAACCACCGCTCCTTCTGCCTCGACAGCCTTTCTCACGAAGCAGTTCCCACGCAACTCGAAGCCCTCCAGCTCTGCCAGTGTCACCCAACGGAAGCGAACATTGTCCTGACGAGAGCTCAACGTGATCCGGGAGTTTTGTCTCAGTGTCCACCTGATTTGAGATTGCCTTATATGGGAGCTGGATGAAAGTCTGAAGCATTTTCCCGACTCGAACCACAGCCTTCATCTCGCCTGTGTCTGCCATACTACCGTTCCGCTGCGAACCGTGACTCTCTTCACAATCTTGTCAAATCTCCCACCTCTAACTGTGTCAACCCAACGAGAAACTTCTGTGTCTCTGATACACAAACTGGTGAGGGCTAATTTGCGTTGCTCGAATGTACTGTACTCCCCAGAGGCCAAAATGCGAGGATCGAGCGGTACTGCATCTTCTGAGAACTCGACCTGCAGCTCGTCTAGCTCCAGCTTGTAGGACAGAGGTCTGCCATGATCGAAGGAAAGACCACACTTCACGAACCGGCGGAGAGTATGTTCGACGGAGTGCAAGGTCTCGGTGATGTGTTCCTCGTCTAGAGGGCCGTTGATGACCAGTCTTCTTACAGCAGACATTGGGCACGGGATTTGGCACCAAGTCGTCAAAATGTCTCCGGTCTGCGTAAGCTGCTTTTCAAGGGTATAGGTACGGTTCCAGTGATTCGAAAGGAACGTGGTAGATTTCATGTGATCTGTCAGTTCGACCCGGATAGATTTGCAGCAGTTGAGGAGACTGATCCAGGCTATGTTGACCTCCGTAATGGGGACCATTTTGATCATTCTGATCCTGTGATTCCTCTTCGAACGAAGCAGTTTTGAATCTGGACGTTGGTCGACGGCAAGCAATTGAACATCGAGAGCCAGATGGCAGACGTAGTCGTAGATATGGAGTCTGAGTTCCAGAGGTAAATCCATAAGATGAGTTGGGCTGGCGGCGGACATCCTGAGAGAGATGATCTTGTGATTTGGGCACGATGAGAACAAACTCCTGTGTTTGAAGCAGAAGTAAAGAACGGGGAGCTCTGTCAGGCTAAGGTGGTCCGGGCTTGATGCAAAAAAATGTCGTGCGACCCGAATCGAAACTCGCTTAACATATGTGACATATCAGCAGGCGGCCGAGGAAGAGCGTAGAGACGATCTTATGTCAGTTGTGTAGAGCGGCACAGAGGTCTGCAAGCGATCGCAAACTGTGCCTTTCAAACGTCCTCTCCATATCTTGATACCTTCTGGCGCTCACCCAGCCTCTTGATGTGTTGTGTTACCATCATAGGCCCGACTTTGAGTCATGTTAAGAAATCATATAGTGTAGATGTAACTGGAGAAAAGCCTTGGTCTGCATCCGTGGCGTGATGCTACAAGCTGCTCTCTTCTAAAGAGTTGCCAGCCGAGCCAGTATGCGCATACGAGTCGAGTGACCCTCTCCAGCCCTTGTTGTAAGGCAGACTGTAAACTTCAGGGTCAAAAATGAGTGCCATCATTATCTGTTGTATCGTTGGCGAATGGTTTCGGTCACTGCTTTGTATGATCGGGTTTTAGTACTGAAAAAGCAGGGCTTCTAGTTCGTCATCTCTAGGCATGTAGTAGTCATAGGGCATGGGCGGCGCTACGTCCTTGATGAAAAAGCCTTGGACTTCGCACTCCACCATATCGACACCAATATCTGCACGCACACTAGTCAGGCTGGCAGCATCCAGATCCGCGCTATAGTAAAGACCATGCATCTTGCGCTCCGGAATGATATGCACAAGGGCCGAGTCGAAGTCAGTCCCGTTACCGACCGCCTGCTTGTGCTGCTCCAGCGAGTAGCCTTGGTGGAGGAAGACTATGTATTCGTTCAGTCGGCGCATCGGGTTGTCACAGAGGTGCAAGGGAGCCTTGTAGGCGTTCATGACGCTTGCTGGCGACTGATAAAGCAGTTTCCGTCGTTCGAGAGAGTCCACGGGAAGTTTGGTTGATTGTGTCGACACCATGACCAGAGTGGCGATACAGATGGCGCCCCAGGCAGTGATGAGATAATGGTATCGCTGCATTTTGCGTACGATGAGAGCAACTCGGACGCGTGTTGCTCATGTCGCTTCCTGCGAACAGTAGGTGGTAGAACTAGGAGTTGAGTTAAGATGCCTCTGCTGTCTTGAGAAACGCAAAGACAACGTGTCCAGCTCAGAAAGCGGGATGTATCGTGTGCACGTCGACTCTTCCAGTGCTTCAGACCTCGTCTGAATCGAATGACGCTGAGATCTTTCATGACTTTTGTTGAATATCATGAGAGTTGTGCGGATGTTGACGAAACGTGCCTCCCATGCCGGCTCTCGATAAGGTACCTGAGTACTTCTGTCGCTCTTCCAGCCTCCTGATACACTATGCTACTGTTGTAGCCACCGGCGATATACGCTCTGCCGAGACGGTGCGCATTCTCTGGCCGCCGGTGCCCTGCGAACGATACACTTGCTCTTAGGCCTGCGCTCGGATTATTGTCTATGGACCGCTGCTTACCGACCTCCCCTGAGTCTCGGCTTCTTTACATCATCGTTGACATCCCGAGCTCGCCCCGCGTCACATCCATCTACTCGGACTGTGCTGAACAGGTCTTGCCTCTTGCGCGACCATGTCGGATGCAGGCTGGTGCATCGAGAGGGTGTGGCGGTCCGAGACATGGAGTCTTCAGTACTATGAGCCCACGCTAGATGATGGGCCACTTCTTGGGCAGACGAAAGGCTCATCGCTACTTGCCGCCACGAACATCGTGGCCAATAGATGTAAGTGAGAGCATCTCAACTTCAATTGCCAGCTTCCCAAAAACAACCACCCCATATTGGCCCATGTATACCAATAGACCACCATACAACACGCTTCTCCACGGGAGTTCACCCCGCCTCCTCCACACAAACCCCGCAATCTGGTTTCAAGGACGACCAAGACAACTACATGTAGCAACCAAGACCCCAAGAAACTACGGAAAGCTCTATCGAGGGACCTCCGACCAGCAGGAAGCGGGCAACCTTGTACCAGCTGTACTGCCGGCCTATTGCCAGAGGGGCTGCAGCACGAACCTGAATCGACAGATAGCATAAGTATCTTCCCGGTCACTCTTCCAATGCTCTCATCCCAAGTATTCATTCCTTTCTTTGAAGTATCCAATACTCTCCAAGAGGTCGAGCTGGCAGCTCGTCCCTTCGCAATCATGATGAAAGACGAGATCGAACATCTAGAGATAACCCCCTCGGAGGGCAGCGACAATGCAGTGCGTACAGTACTTCTCTTTTACTCGTCGGATGTATTGATACGGTGCCACAGAAACACAACGAGAAGGCACCGCGAGCTCATGAGGAGCCTATCGTGACACTCAACCCCGACTTCATTGAAGACAAACAGCGCAGCAAGTATCTCCGTCGAAAGGTCGATCTTCGCTTCCTACCCCTCTGTGCGTTCATCTACCTACTCAATTACTTGGACCGGGGCAACTATTGAATTTAGGTAGCAGAAACCTGAGGCACTTTCATGTGACAGCAAGTGAATGAGAGAAGGGGGCACGGGCCACATCGATTTAGATATAGGTCGTTCCTTTCACCTAGATAGAAACCTCAAGCACTTTGGGACATAGTCACCAAAAACCAACAGATTTACAGTCTTGTGCGCTCTCTCACTGCCTACAGTGGAAACTACGAGTGCTTCGCAAACAACAACAAGATGGCGCCCTCAAATACAGCAGAGGACACCATCCACTATACCGACCACAGCACAGGCATGAAGATCGAGATTCTCTAGAGCCACAGCAACTTCACGCGCTGGTTCCGCACCCTTCAGATCGCCGCAGAAGGCAAAGACATCTGGAACCTCATCTCACCACTAAGTGCTGTCGACAAGCAAGAGGCTATCCTAATTAAGCCATCTCGACCCACCAAGCCGGATAGCACCGCGGCGCGCTACAACACGCGGGTTACATCCAAACCTAAGGAAGTGGCCGCCAAGCAAGAAGTCTTTCGCACCGACTCGAACGCGTATTCACTCAACATCAGTGAGTTCAAGCTCGATCAGGATGCCTACAAAGACCAGCAAGAGCGGCTGCGCGATGCGCGCACGCTGCTACTCTCCACCATCAACCCGGCGATCCGTTTCACGATTAGCCATCACCTGCTGCCATCCGACTTGATGGATGCACTCAAGGACATGTGCAAGATGAACGACGAGCACGCAAAGTCCTTAGTGTATCAGCACCTCGACGCACTGAAGTACACCGACTTCGACAGCATCAGCGATCTGATTCACTCCCTTACGTCATTCCAGCACGAGCTCACCGCTCTCGGCGAGACGTACGGCGACGAGCAGATCATCTCCAAAGTCCTCACCCTCCTGCCAACCGAATATGGCGAATGGAAGCGTTTCTGGAACTTCGCCGCCGGCTCCGCCACACTCCCGCGCAGCGTCACCACGATGCACTCGCAACTCATGCATGAGGAGGCTCAGCTCAAGGCCGCTGGCAAGCTCACCAAGAAGGGCAACTCATCCAAGGACAAGAGCAAGGACAAGGACAAGGACAAGTCCAAGGAGGGCGGCGGCGACGAGCTTCACATGTGTAAGCACTGCAACAAGATGGTGAAGCACAAGGAGAAGAACTGCTACGTCAACCCTGAGAACAAGGACAAGGCGAAGCCGTAGGACAAGCCGAAGCAGGCGAACGTGGTAGAGGCGGATGCTGGTGAGCTCGTGGCCAAGACCAAGAAGAAGCTTGTCATCGCTGCTACAGTCACTGTCGATCGCAAGGAGTTTATCGACAAGCTAAACACCGCTTTTCGCACTCCCACGGAGAACACGACCTCTTGCAACATCTGCGGTACTACCGGTCTCCACACGACGGACGACCATGAGTTCGCCGCAAACCTCACCAAGATCCGCGAGAGCGCTCCAAAGAGCTCCTCCACCTTAGGCATCACCACGCCACACAACAAGGCCACCGAGCCGTTCACCCGTACGTCCTCTTCTGTTGACCTTTCTTTCCCAGCTAACCTCCCTCTCCAGGCACAGTCTAAGGCCGAGGGGGAGGAGGCAAAGGGGGGAAGGGTTGGAGATGGACCGGGTGGTTGTGATGGGCTGTTGGATAGATGCATGCAGGTTTTCTCAGTAGCGGACATCAGCCGTAGTACGATGATGATGCTGCACAATGCTGATGTATCAACTACGACTACTATCATGGACTCTAGTGCGAACATATGCATTGTGAATAACAAGAACCTTTTCGATGACTTTCGCGAACTCCACATGCCCATCGGCACTGCAGAAGAAGATGCCCAGCTTCAGATTTCTGAAGGGGTTACTGTTACCCTTCACTTGTGTGTCAACGGAGAAGAGACCGTAGACATCGCACTTACTACGGTTGTATACGCACCAATAGCTCGGTGCAACATCATTAGCACGTCGTAGCTTGCGGAGAAAGCGAACCTGCACGGGGCCTAGAACAGGAGTAACATGACAATCTGTAACTGTTTCGATGATAGCCATACGAAAGATGAGGTCATCGGTGTTGCGCCACTTATCGATGGATTATATTATCTGCAGCTCGCGCCATTCGTGAACACCAAAGTAATTGTCGAAGACTAAACTCCACTCGTTATGCTCACAGATGGCAACGACGCAGACCACGATTCAGACAACGCTGAAGAAGATGCTAAAGCTGACGCTGACGACGATGACGACGCCGCGGATCAGGACTTGAGCGATACCGACCCTGAAGAAGGCGCCATGGAAGCAGAAGGCGTTGTCCCGCCCGATGTCGTCGCAGTCGAGACTATGGACAAGAACCCAGTATGGATATGGCATAGGAAGACTGGCCATCTCGGTCTCGGCAATATGCGCAAGTTGCTCAAGATGAGTACGGGCATTGACATCACTGACAAGCAGATTGTGGCTTTGCTTGGAGCAGACTGCCCTGTCTGCTACACGACAAGAGCGGTGAAGTAGACCCCCCGCGAGCCAGCATCTCGGCGTGCCAAGGTTCTGGGAGAACTTATTCATGTCGACACCTGAGGACCATATCCTATAGCCTGATAGAGTGGTGATTTCTCGATCCTGGTACTTACCGATGATGCTACGCGCCGAACGTGGAAAACCGGTTTTGGATACAAAGATCAGCTTCCAGGACTACTAAAGGATCTTCACAACATGATTAAACGTAAATACGACACCAAGATCAAGTCCTATCGGATGGACGACGAGATCTAGGCGCACAACTCTTTCAAGGACTAGGTTCGAAAGCACGGCATCACCGTAGAACCTACGGTTCCGTATACGCACCACATGAACGGAGTTGCTAAGCGTGGTTTTCGTACGGATCGAGAGAAGGCGGCTGCGATGATACAAGATGCCAATCTTTCTACACGGATTAAGAAGACCATTGGACGCAAGGCCGAAGAGATCCTTGCCAGCTCTTCCCTTCCGGAGTCACTGTAGATTGAAGCATTCAAAACACGCAATGTGGCTTAAGGATCGATCTCCGACTCGCGCACTCAAAGACAAGAAGACGCCGTACGAGGCTGCTGAGGGCACCTAGCCAGATCTTAGCAGAGAGCAGATTTGGTGGAGTAGAGTGTACGTCACCTACCCGCCAGAGTTGAGACGTAAGAGCCTTCTCCTGCCTCGCGGCTGGACCGGCTACTTCGTTGGCCATAAATCAGAATCTGTCTACCTTGTCTGGGACCCAGAGAAGAGTACGGTCAAGCGCGTGGATCAAGCTACAGTTACTGTTGGCAGCGGTATGGATGATCCGCACAACGAGCCGTCACGATCAGCCCGCCTAACGGAAGAAGTTCCAAGGAGTCAAAGCCCGCTGTTTGAACCACTAACTCACAATAACGAGGATAGCGATAGTGAAGATGTCGCAGAAGGAGATGGTGCTAATGAAGATGACGATAATGACAGTGTGGTCATGGATCAGCAGTCACGTTTCTTTGCGCATATGACCAAGGGCCTAAGTTTGTCTGATGAGGAGTGGATCGCAACCGATCTGCTGCAGCAAGTCAGAGCGGCGGAGGCGATACCACTTCTTAAGGCAGTTTACGGCAAAGACATCTCCTCTGCCGCGCTCTCATTGAGAAAGAAAGTCTGCCGCGACCCGTCAAAGACTCAGAAGATTACTGGTTTTAACGACCAAGCGCTCCGCGATGCTGTAGAGGAGAAGCTTGCAGAGGCGCAGGAGGAACTAGGGCTTACGCTCAGGCAGAAGGGAGCAGGCAAGGGGAAGAAAGGCACCTTGACGCTGGATCACATTATCTTCTTTCATCTGCTGCACCATCAGCCTGTCAACGAGAAGTCGAAGATCGCAGCTTTCCAGGAGATCTTTCCAGATTTCGACTTACCGGGGAATCACGGTCCAGAACCTGACCAAGAAACTGTTCAGGAAGTCGCTAGAAGAGATCGAGGCGATCCACCCTGGTTTCGCGAACAACACTCGCCGTATGGCCATCCAGGCCAAAATCGACGCCACCGATGAGACGGCTAAGCCAGCGAGTGTGACTGGCTATGCTCTGCAGCATGTGGATCGTGCTGCAAAGTGTACTTTCTGTAACAATGGCGTAACCGGCAAAGGGACCTGGCGTTGTTCAGGGGAGAAGACTAGAGTATATCCATGTAACAAGTGCGTAGCAGAAGGCAGGCCCTGCCGTGTGAAGATCTCCAATGTCGAGAACATCATATACTACGGAGAACTTGAGCCTCTAGTGGTCATCCACGAGCACGGCGAGGACGACCCATACTGCTGCTACGAATGCGATCTCTAGACTCGGACACACCGTGGAGCTAACCGAGTAGGCGACCAGGCATGGCCGTGCAATCATTACAAGGCTGAAGCAGAACGAACTTTGGAAGCGTATAGGACGCAGACGAATATGGTCAGGCCGCGTATAGTGATGTGCCGGAAACCAGCGCCGAACGGTGGAATCATGTCATACTTACTCGTATCAGCAATCCGACCAGCCTCAACTCAACCGGATTACGAAGGCCAACGCCGCCCTAGCGTAGATCTGGACGACTATGAAGGCAACCTCGACGCATACAAGGACGACGATGACGAGGAAGTGTTTCAACCCGCTGTGACCACAGGTCAGAGCGGGAGGGGAATCATCAACACTATGACAGAAGAAGACAGACTAGTGGCTCGTGAGAAGCTTCGTAACGTCAAGCTGCCTGAAGCTTTCCTTGCAGTCACCCCAATGCACTGCGTGCACGTGCTCGCAGGCGTCGACCCTAAGCCAAACACACGAGCACAAGCTATGCGCCGGCGAGATTCCAAGTATTGGGTGGAGGCTATGGACGATGAGTACGACAGCCTACGCTCTAACAATACTTGGGAGGTGGTTCTAAGGCCAGCTAATCGTAAGGTGCTCGACTCACGATGGGTGTTCAAGCGTAAGCGTAGTGTAAACGGTGAAGTAGTCAGGTATAAGGCTCGTTTTGTTGTACGCGGTTTCACGCAAGTGCACGGCCTTAACTTTGACGAGACATACGCCTCAGTCGTCAAATCACCTTCCTATCGACTGTTCTTTGCTCTACAAGCTAAGCTCGGCTGGAAGTGCCATCAGCTAGACATCACTACAGCTTTCCTGAATGGCGACGTAGAGCATGAGATCTACGTTAAGCCACCAGACGGGTACCCCGAGGGCTGACGGCAAGGTGCTTCTCCTGAAGCGAGCATTGTATGGCCTAAAGCAGTCGCCTCGCCAGTAGTATCAGAAGCTTCGTGATTTTCTGGTCAACGCCGGCTGGAGAGTGTCGCTGTACGACCAGTCAGTGTTCATCTCATCGATTCCATCGGGTGGAACCGCTTACGACAAGCTATATGTCACGATATACGTGGACGACATTCGTGTGTACGGTCGAGAAGACGAGCCCATCCTTGAGTTCATGAAACTCGTGGCTGGCCGCTTCCAGATCAAGGATCTCGGCGAAGGAACCTTCTACCTTGGTATGCACGTGTATAGCAGTAAGGAAGGAGATGTTCACATTCATTAGACCTCATACATTAAGGAACGTATTGAGAAGTACGAGCTTCAGGACCGCCGGCCAGCAAAGACACCTATGGATTCAAACCATAAGCTCACAGCTAATATAGGGCCGAGCATGCCTGCGGAGTTCCAGAAGAAGTATCAGTCAAAGACCGGCTCACTGAACTATGCTAGCATTGTGTCAAGGCCAGACATCTCGACGGCTGTAAGCATTCTCTGTCGTTTCAACTCAAATCCGAATGAGACACACATGGCCGCCGTCGACCGCGCATTTGAGTATCTCCTCGGCAATATAGATCTAGGACCACGCTACAAGCACCATGAAGCAGGGGAGTCACTGCCGCTAAATGACCTGCACATTATGGTAGACTCCGACTAGGCGGGCTGCCCAGACACACGTCGATCAACAACTGGCTACTTTGTTATGTTTGCTGGTGCGCCGATTGCCTAGACTTCAAAGCGACAAGACTCAAACGCCCTCTTGAGCTGCGAAGCTGAATATATCGCTGGTAGCATTGCCGCCTAAGAAGCGATGTGGATGAAGAACATGATCAACGACCTCGAGATACCTAGTCTCACTATCGAGAAGATCCCGTTCCACGTTGATAACCAGTCGGCTATTGCGACGGCGAAGAACCTAGAGCATCACAGCCGCATGAAGCACATCGAGAACCGCCAGCACTTCCTACGCAATGCCGTATAGGATGGTCACCTGGATATTCGATGGATCGAGACTAAGCTCAACCTTGCCGACATGATGACAAAGCCATTGGTAAGGGAGACATTTGAGCGGCTTAGAGCCGCAGCTGGCATCGTGCCAGCAACTTGCTAAAGAACCTCAACATGCTGCTTCAGGGGAGTATTGAATTTAGGTAGCAGAAACCTGAGGCACTTCCATGTGACAGCAAGTGAATGAGAGAAGGGGGCACGGGCCACATCGATTTAGATATAGGTCGTTCCTTTCACCTAGATAGAAACCTAAAACGCTTTGGGACATATTCACCAAAAACCAACAGCAACATAGGAGCCGCCCGCATCATGAACGAAGAAACCAACGACGACATCCTGCACGCCACCAACACCACTTCGCAAGGTTATGCTATCGCTGTATCGATGTTCTCGCTTGCCTACGCCTTATTTGAGGTCCCGAGCAATTGGATCATGGAGAGATATGTCAGGCCGTCCTTGTGGCTAAGTATCCTGTTGTTTGGGTGGGGAGCCCTCACCATTGGCTTCACTGGTGTCAAGACGTATGGACAGATTGTCGGGCTGAGATTCCTCATTGGTGTCTTTGAAGCAGGATTCTACCCAGGTACAGTAGCGATGGAAAGCCTACCCTATCCAGACCTTCGCTGACCCTTTTACAATCTACAGGAATAATATATTTCATGTTGTTTCAGAGTCCTTTCAGTAGGACAACGGTAAGGTTGTTCGAGAAGTTCGGAGGGGAGTTTGTGTTTGTTTTGATAGTAATTAGTTAAGTCTTTGATGGACTTTAGTTAAGAGGGCTACGGATGCCCTCCTAGTATAGTTCTTTAAGCAACTTACCACATTCCTATCTGAGAGCCTCATTTTCAGCAGATTTATAGTCTTGCTACTTTTCTAGCTTTTAGCTAAGAATTACTTACTTATCTACCCGACCGCTTATCGGAAAAACTAAAGACAAGCTCGTTAAGCTTCTATTATAAGGAAGCACTCTATAGCTAAGTTACCTTACTTAGGTTTTACGCTTAACCCTAAACGGCAACCGTAATATCGTTATCTATTACTACTAAGGATACTAGACTTAAACTTTAGACCCTTAAAGGTCCTAAGAACTTTATCCTATAGTAGCGTAACTTTAGAGTTATCGCTACTACTAAAGGTGTCTTTAACCTATATACTAAGGAAGAAGAAATTATCTCTAAGCCTTATAAGGTTTAATTCCTACTACTTACTATACTTACTAGGCTAGTTACTAGAGCTACTCTTAAAGTAGCGTAGGAGATTAAAGAGGCTAAAATACTAGCTTAGAAGACCGAAGAAGCGGCACTCTAGGTAAGCGACTACTCTTTCCGGCTCGCGTAATTTAATTCTATACTTTACGAATATAAAGAATAGTAGAAACGCGTCTAGATTACTAATAGATTACTAGCCTACTACGTTAAACTATCTCTTCGTATCGGTATTCTAGAGCTATACTACCCCTACGATACTTTTACTTACACTAAAGGATTATATAAGTAATCGGATGCCCGAGCTCGTAATTAGGCCCTAAGTAATATTAAGCGACTTTATCTAAATAATTATTTATCTATCTCTAACTATATAAATAAGTTAGAATCGTATCGTCTCGATATTAAAGATCTTAGAGGTAATTATACCTACGATTAGCTTATATTAAAGATTATCCGTAGTCTTATACTAGCCTACGAACCTTTTATTAACTTCTATTACCGTATATAGGAGTATCCTACTTTTATATAACCTAAGACTAAGGAAGAATAGAAGGCCGCTATTAAGAGTCTTTATACTTAGCTCCTTAGTAAGGAGGTAAAAGTTAAAGAGTAGAAGGGCGATCGTACGTTATAAAATTCCGGAAGTCGTAATTACTAATTTAGACGATTAGGTAGTAATTAGTACCGATAGAATCGCCTAATCGCCCTATTAGTATATATACATAGTAATCGCGAATAGACTACTACTTAATTAGTACTATATTACTAGTAATACGTCGAGGTAACCTATTAGTCGAGCTAATAGCTAATCGTACCTTTACCTCTATCTAATCGCTACTCTACTATTATAGTACGGTCGGCTCGACTAGTTAGTTAACTCGACTACTAATTACTCCTCTATTACTACCTAATCGCTACCTAATCGCTACTCTACCGCCGAAAAGTAACTAGTTAAATTAACTATACTTTTACTATACTAGCCGACCTACGTACTATCCGTACTACTAATATCGCCGCCTATCGTTATTTATAAGGGTAGAGGGTAGGTCGGTTATCTCGTTAAGCGGAGGTAGTTAGAAACCGCCCGATATCCTTATAGGTCTAATAGTATTCGTTAGTAATTCTACCGTTTAGCGTACGTACGCGTAGATATATATAGTATATTAGTAGTATTCGTAGCTAGTAAAGTTACCCTAGAGGCTACTCGTTATAAGGTTAAAACGGCGGTATTAGTTATTCCGTAAACCTAGTAAGGTAGCTAGCTATTTTAAGGTTAGAGCTCGAATTATTATATAACCTATCTAGCGAACTATCGGCTCGACTAGTATCGTTAGCTAATATTATATTACGTATTTTCTAGATTATATACCTCTTTTACTACCTATACTACCGTTCCCTCCCCCTTATCCTAAATATTCGGCTAATAGTTAAGCGGACCTCTATTTATACCTTACCTCTATTAGTTAGTAAGGGCCCTATATACTACTATAGACGCTAGTACTCTACCGCTACCTTACGCCTACCTTACGGACTCCCTTACTCGCCTCTTTAACGCTACTATTTAGATATCCTTCTAAGTATATATATCCTTTATCGCGGCCTCCTCCTAGTCGTCGTTCTATAATATATTATATATTACTAGATCTACCGTATTATTAATATATATCTCCCCTAACTCCTTTATATAGTACTCGTCTACGGGAACTATATAAAGCCTATAGTATACCTATACTAGACTATATATCCTTCTCCCTCTTAGCGTACCTCGCTACGGTAATAGTAGTATAGGCTTAATTACTATTATACTATATCTATTATTAGCGAGTCCTACCTAGTCTTTAGGGTTATATAATTAGACGAAGGTACCTATATACTACGCTAGAGGTCCGTATAAGACCGCTTTATTAGCCTTTCGAGGTCTAATAAAAGGGTTATCCTTAACTATAACTATAAACCTTAGTTACGTAGGTAGTTTTCCTTTAAATACTACTAGTTTAGTCTTACCGTTAGTAGTCTATCTAGTTTCTAGGTATTCCTTTACCTATAGCTAATCGTATCGCCCGTTACCTTCTTCGCCCTACTAATTCGGCGTATAGCGGATAATATCTTACTCTAGCGTATCTTTATCGGTCTTGTCTCCTCCGCTAACTTTCTACGTCCTTAGTATAGAATAGAAGGCGATATAGAGCTATAGTACCTAGTCGTCGTCTCGCTCTATAGCGTTAGGATCTACTCTATTATATCCCCTCTCGCCTCGTACGAATACGGCGATAGCCTACTAGAAGTATTCCTCTAACTTACTACTAAGTAACTCCTCTACCTCGGCTATAGTTCGCTAGTAATCCTCGTATTTCGCTTAGCCGTCGAGTCCTCGCCGCTACTACTAGCTAAAGAACGTAGGTAGGTCTACTATACTAGTAGGTACATTTAGCTAAATAACGTCCTCCCTTCTTTCTATATTAGTTAGAGGTCGAGCGAATAGTCCGATATCGAACCGCGCCTATATATTTAGCTTCCGCGTATAGTAGACTATTACTCCGTTCTCTTAGTCCTTCTTCTTATTCGTCCGCTTAAATAGGTTCTTTATAAAGTCTACGTATTTATACTCGAAATAGCTAGTCTCTAGGTCCGGCGCGTTACCGTATAGTATAATTAGTATAATATAGTAAATAATAGTATATATCTTAGAGAAGTTAAAGTCCCCTTATTCGCTACCGTCCGCTACGCTTACCCTCTAGTATAGGTAGAAGGCCTCCTTCTACTAGTTTATCCGGAATAGCGTAAGTAGGATATATCGAAGCGTCTTATCGTTATAGCTCTAATAAGACGCTAATATATAGAAGTCGATTATTACGCGAACGAATTAAACTACGTCGTATACGCCTACGTCTTCTAGTAACGGGGTAAATACTAGTACTATCTAGCGCTTAACGCTCTTTATTTCTTTACTAGTCTATTACGTAATTACTAAAAGATACTTAAATATCCGTAGGCCTTAGAAAGGTAGAACTACTACGAAGCGTCTATTAATTACCTCTCTAACTAGTTCTTTAGATACTTTAGCTATATCGGTTTGCCCTCTCTTCTTCTTATTTAGTCGCCGGGCTACCGTTACCTTTATCGCCTCGCGTACCCTCGGCTTATTAGTAAATTTTAGTAGCTTATCCTCTAGTAAAGCTCGAATCTAAGTTAAGAGATAGAATACTATACCTTTATATAGCTAGTAGAGTAGGTCTACTATTATTATAGTATATATATTAACGTAGAGATATCTAAACGCGAAGTAGTCTATATTGTATACCTAATCCCTATATAATTCCTTAATCTTTAGCTTAGTAGTACGCTACTTCTCGTACTAGCGTTTAGTATTAATATACCTTCGTAGTAGAGCTATACCTTCTAAGTCCTTACGCTTCTTATAATCTACCCGATAAATTATATATTATACGCCCGACTTTATACTAGTAACTATTACTTACTCCTTATAATCTATAGACGAGATCGCGTAGTATAGGAAATACCGGCGACTAAGGCTTTTAGCGTATATAATATTATATCTAGCTAACTCGAACGCCTCTATTACCGGGTCGAAGAGTACCCGTATATATATATAGAATAAGCGTATCTACTCCTTACTATAAGTATCCTTTACGATTAGTAGTATCGTAAGTAGTACGTAGCTAGGGCGTAGGTTAGAGTTTTAAATACTTACTAGAAGGTTTCCGATTATAAGGTATACTATATATACTACTATATCGCCTTATTAGTTAGTTACCTACGTTTTATTACCTACGTTTTATCGCTTACTACGATTAAAGGGACTAACGTCGCGCTATCTAGGTTCTTCTTTAACTATATCCTCTACTAACCGTTACTAGATACTACCTTACTATATATTCGTATATCGCCTATCTACTTACGGTATAGCTTATAGATTAGATTGTCCTTAAAGCCTATATAACCTAAGAGGAAGCGGATAACCTTTTTAATAGGACGGTACCGTATTATATAGCGCGCTAGTTATATATTAGTATACCTAGTCGGTACGTTAAATATCTACTTCTCCTAATTTTTAACGTCTAGTAAGCCCGCTATACCTATATCTAGTATCTTATTCCTTAGTTTATCCGCGGAACGCTAAGTTAGGAGGTCTACTAGCGGTAGTATACGAGTATTACGGAATAGCCTATCTATAGTATTACTAGATATTCCTTCGTCGTAGATCTAGTATACGAATACGAGGTCGAATTCCGTCTCGAATCCTACGAAAGGAAGATCTTCCGTAAGTTACTCGGTAGTATTAGGCCTACCGTTACTATTAGTATTATATAATACCGTTAAGTTGTTCTTACTTATAGTATAGTGCCTACCCCTACCCTTAAACCGGTATATTCTAAGAATATCTTATAGACGTACTTCTCTAACTACCTAGAAGATAAAAGTCTACTACGTTCGAACGCGTATAAGCCTTTCGTTATAGCGCTTCCTTCCTCCCTACCTACTATATCTTTATCGTTACTACCTTAACCGCTATCGTCTCGCCGTAGAATATCTATAGGGTCCTTAATACCTATTCTTCCTAGCCTACCCTTAATAGCTCCGATAGGTAATAAGTTAGTATATAGATCGTCGTAAAGGCCTATTAGATCTACCTCGTTATCTAACTTATTGTCTTTCTCCGCCTATATAAACTCCTATTTATCTCCCTTATTATCTTCGCCGTAGTCCTCTTCTCTAATCCCTCCTATCTTAATATCCCCTATAGTACTACTACTTCCCGTCTAATCGGATATAGTCGTCTCGTTATTAGTACTTTATACGTTAATTAGTATATCCGTATCCGCCTTATCTAAGGTTAGAGGTATAGATAGTTTATCCTCGCTCCTAGAGATCGTTAATAAGCTACTCCGATATCCTCTATCTCGCGCTTATCGACTACGCCGCGCGTAGCGTTATCGTAACGCCGCTAAAGTCGTATATATAGTAAGATACTAGCGTAGCGTACTCGAGTTCGTAAACGCCCTTATATAAGCTATATAGGTTATTAGTTATATAGTAGCTATAGTAATTCGTTATTAAGATACTACCCGACTTACTTATAGTCGAGTCGACCGTCTACTCGACTTAATACTAAGTACGGATTACGGCTATAGCCGAGCTAATAAGCCTCCCTTCGAGCGGACTATCTAGCTAATAGATATACCTCCGTTAGCGCCGGTAGATACTAAGCTAATCCGCTATCTCGCTAGCTAACTATATCTATCTCTATCTCCCTTTCGTTCCTCTTACTATATCTAGCGATAGTATTAATATTATATATTGGCCGGAGTACTTACCTAATAGACCGTAGTCGAGTAGTAAGATAAGGTCTATTTAGAGTTACGTAATAGTATAGATAAGGTATAACTTAGGCTAGTAGGACTACTATTAGGTATCTAATTATATAAATATATTATTAGTCTAGCTAGCTCGTTATCGTACTACCTCTTACGTCGTAAACGGCCGTAAAGTAGCCCTTTACCCCTTTACCGCTAACTTCTTAAGCTCTACTACTACTATAGGTATCCTCCTCCGCTATATCGCCGCCTTAACCTATAGCCGTAGTACGTATAGTATTTAGTCGGGCCGTTAGTTACGCCGATATAGTATTTATTATAATACTAGGTATATCTATAGTAGTATATAGATATCGCTTCGTCGTTCCGTAGCCCTAATATTCGTATATTCTTCCGGTATAGAAGGTATAAGATAACTACTACTATCGCGGATTATACTACCCTTATCGGCCGGTATATCGGCCTAATATAGTATTACTAACGTTACTAATACCTTTAAATTTAGGATACGTATACGGTTATACTATATACCTCGCTACTATAGTACTATTATAGCTAAGGTATTATACTCTATCCCCTTATCTATTAAGTCTACTACTCTACTAGATAAGCCGCCCGATATAGACGTTAGCTAGCGTACTCGAGCCTCTTAATCGGTACCGTAATCTATATATCTCGTTCTTAGTATTCGTAGTACGGAAATACGCCTCTAACTAAGTACTACTACTTAGCGACCTTTATAATAGCTATAACCTTCTACTATAGTTTATCGGTTGCTATAGATCGGTCTAACTACTAGTTACCTAATAGCTATATCGAGAGGTTATTAATTATACGAATTATCTAGACGTACTTCGCCTTCTAAACTATCTTACTCCGTATATAGCGTCCTAGAACCTACTTTATAATAGCGATCTTATACGTACTATTAAGTATAATTATAATACTCGCTAGTAGTAGCGAGTAGCTACTCGCGATTAACGATATAACGGCGTATAGTAACTAAGGCTTATTCTAGTACTTATCTATATTAGGGTTTCCGTACGTAAACGCTTTAATTACTACTTTATTCTTCTTAAAGTATTAACTCCTCTAGCTAGTAGCTTTAACAAAGTTGTCTATACGAATAGAGACCGGTATAGCCCTAGGTTTATCCTCGGACTATAACTACTTTAGGTAGACAAACTATAAGAATATTATAAATAGCTTAAACGCCGTTAGTATTATCTTCGGAGGACTATCGCCGATCTAGTTCTTCGTCTTAGCGCGGAACCTCCTAACTACCTATAGGATACTAGCGATATTCGGCTCCTTATATATCTCTAGTATTAGTACCTTCTAGATATTAGTCTCTTCGATCTTAAGCGTCTCTAATTCCCGTATATCTATAAGACTAAGGCTACCGAGCTCGACCTCGAGCTATAGATATTATTCTATAAGGAGTAGAATATATAGGTAGAAGGGGACTACGTTTATCCGCTTATAGATACTAAAGTAGGCCTTCTTATTAACCTTACCTACTTTACTAGTTTACTTTGCGAGGAGCTTAGCCTCGACCTTAGCCTAGAACCTTATAATAGCGTTATTCTTCTCTTCGATATCGTAAGTAAACGTCTAGTTAAATACTAAGTATAGTAGTAAGTCGATAGTAGATAGAGTAGTTCCTAGCGTATACTTTCTAAGCGGATCCTATTTAAGATCGCTATCGACCTTAATTATATACTAGCCGTACTACGTAGCGAAACGTATCGTTAAGCGCTTTATTACTTCGTCGTCGTCGAGATTAGCTACGCGCCTCGTTCTCGTAGATAGCGCGCTAGATACTACTTATAGACTCTTAATCTTCGTAAGTTTATTAAGATAGTAAGCGGTAGGGGCGATATACTTAATATAGTACTTATTAATTATATCGCGCTCTTACTAGTTAAAGGAGCTCTTAATACGTACGTAGTACTTATTAATATAATCGATAGGCTCGAAGTAGAGGTACTTACTATACTTTATACCTATAGGTATTAGCTTATACTAGTAATAGTATACTACTATCTACGACGTAAAGATCTAACCTAGCTCGGTATATAGCGTTACGCTTAGTAAGGATATAACTAGATTACTACGGATACGTTATAGTAGCTCTATAACCTCCGATTAATACTCGCGCTTTACGTAGAACTCGTCGATAATAATTATACCCTATATAGTATCGATTAAGTACTTCTAGCGGTTTTCGGTTATTACCTTACTCCCTAGAATCTAGCCCTTAATAGAACCGTAGCTACTAAAAACTATCTAATCCTTTAGCTATAGATAAATAATAGGGTTCTTATAATCTACTCGAAGTAGGTCGGCTACGGTTATAAAGCCTACTTCCTTCGTAGCCGCTAGCTTTACTAGCTCTATATATACTTAGAGTTCCTCTTTAGACGGTAGCGCGGAGGAACGGCTATCTAGACTATTAAACTCTAGTTTATTACTCGGCTACTATACGCCCTAGTATATCGACTTAGGCCCCTTACGTTAAATACTAGTAATCTTATTATACGCTAGGTATATCTTTAGTTACGAGTCTATACTAAGAAACTTCGCCTTCTTAGCTACCTAGTTATCGACGAGGTTACCTAGTATAAATACTCTAGTAATACCTTACTAGTAGATAGGCGCCTTACTATTTATAAGAGTCTCTATAGGCCTAAAGTTACTATCGATATCGGCTAGTAGTTAGCTCGACCCGTCGCTTTAATAGGGTATCGTACTAAGCTTAGGGATTAGCGGATTCGTAGTTATACCTCTCGTCTCGTAGCGACCTACTTACGTCTAGTAGGCTTTAATAAGTAGTAAACTTATAATCGTCTTACTAGTACCTACCTCTAAGGTATTAATCTAAAGCTTAGCGCTATAGAAGAAGCGCTCTAGTTAGACGAAGGCGACGTAGATTTAGTACTCTATTAGTCGGAACTTTACGCTCTAGCCCGCTAACTTTAAGCGTAATTAAGGACGTATATCTTCCGCCTCGAAGAAATACTATTCGTATACTCGACGCTACCCCTCTTCGCTAAGGTAGGTACTATTCGACGTAATAAGCGCTAGTAT